>JALIRH010000001.1:109541449-109991449 GCA_023055505.1 Callipepla californica brunnescens | reverse complement strand
ATTCTTGAAATAACATCAGTAGCAATTTAAGGGGGAAGAAAAAATATCAACGTGCGAAGATTAAGAATCCTAAAACAACAGTAAAAATATTGGATGACACTGCAGCTTAGCACCATCAAAGAGCTCCAGGGAGCCCAAGAGGATGACCCTTCCTCTCCTGGCTAGCAGTCTCCTTGAGGTAACAAGGATATTGCTGCTCAATCTGAGCTCAGCGTTTATTAAATATAAATCATCATTTGTCTTCATAAATAATGATTTAATAGTTTGCAGAAGTATTGTTTGTAGCATCTTATATGCAGTTAGATTTGTTCAAAATGGCTCAGAGATTATGCAGGTCACCCTACTCAACGACGCGAAGTTGATTTTGAATCCTACCATGCCTTCAGAGGTGCCCAATTGGGGCATGGGCTGCTGCTCACCCTGGGTTCACATTTACAGCTTTGCCCTGTGAGCTTCTCCAGCTGTTTTTGGGATACTATAAAGCATTAGCCAGTCTGTCTCCAAAGTGTACAGGGAAAACATCTAGATGCACTCTGCTTCTATCCATTGATGTCCTGGCAGGGCCCCAATTGTTGGGACCCATTGCTAGTATTAGACTGTGAGACTCTCTGCTGTAAGCTTTATTTTACCTTTGATATTTGGCCTTCTGGCCCTAGAGTTACTCGCTTTGTGACACAGTGGATATAACAGGTCCCAGGCAGCTCAGGGAACTGCGTGGCACACATCTCAGTGGCCTCGGAGGTGCTTGCTGGTTCTTCACCTCACCTCTTCCATGGGTACATTTCCACCAGGCTACACAGAGTCAGACTTCAGTGCACCAGGAATGAACTTGATAAAGCAGCTCATAATGACCACTAGGGGTATTATTATAGACACTCTATTTCTCTGTCACCAGCTTCAGTCACCTTCCCACTTACACTGATCTTTACCCTTCTCCTTTCATTCCCCCCTCAAATACTTTCCCCTTCTTCCCTCCCTGTCTCAAAGCAGCTCCCAGCCTGGGAATGTCACTGCAATTACTTACAACCACACACCCTTCTTGTAAGTCAGAGTCCAAATGAATCTAACATAGGAAGTTGTGTGTATCCTGGCTTTGGTGACATCTACATGGTCTAAATTTTGCCCTTAGGCTTCGCTGACAGGACCCAGATTGGTAAATGAAGCAATTAAGTTTTAAGAGTTTGCAGATTAGTATTTGAAAATATGTCTTTAAAATTTAAATTACAAAGTGACTGCAATATTGGTATGGAAAACAAAAAAAAAAAAAAGCAGGCTAGAAAATTATTGTATTAAACTCTATAATTTGTTCTACTTTTAATGTTGAAACTGTATTTTCAATGATTTATGACGACACTTAATTTCACCATTCAGTATTTTCCAAAAGGTTCCATGTAACCGAGGGCTCCATCATTTCCCTAGGAGGCCAAACAGACGGTTGTTGGAGGAAATAATTGTTTGCAGGCTGTTCTATTCACATTTGGAGGAGTGTTCAAACTTAAGAAATGAAAAATGAATCATTTATATATTTCACAACTTTTTTCCCCTCGAAACTTGGGGGAATACTTGGAAATCGTGCCCCAAGAGATGTCCAACTTGAAATGCAAGCCATTTTTCTAATGGTTAAGTCATTCAACTAGAGCAAAATACGAAGACAGATGCCAATATCAAGCAGGAGCATTAATTCCCAAAACAGGAGCCAGACTCCACATCTGCTCTTTCCTGGATGAGTACTTCTAACAGATGAGACCACAACAGCATCCTCTGTCCTGGCTTGGTCCATCTGGTCACGGCCTCCTGCACTGGTGCTGACATTGCCTCTCATTCCTCAGTTTGGCACAGCAGTCTACAAGGTGAGTTACCTCAGGATGCAGCCACTGTGAAACCCAAGTTATTCATTACAGGGCAAGTACTCTACACGTTAGGCAGACCTGACCGATTTTCTGAATTCTGTCTCTTCCATGTTTTGAAACGGGAAGATAAGAGGAAGATCCTTCAAAGAAGCGTGACACATGAGCACATAAAGCAATTTTTAGTGTAACTTTCTTTTTTAAACATGTCAGGGACCTGGAAATCACTATTTTATTTCAGGAAGAAGAAAGCATTTCAGGTATGTTTACCCCTAGGGCATTTCTATCCAACTGGTTTTTGTCTCTTTCCTTTTTCAACTAAGTGCTGCTTGATTTGAGTCCTATCCCAAAATGCTTTTTTTTCCTCCCATTTACAACACAAGGAATGCAGACACCAGCATCTTTAGGGTGTTGCAATATTGAGAATTCAAGTTTCTTTTCACATACCGCTCTGAATAAACACAGTCTCAAGAGCAATTTTGGGTTGCAGTAGTCAAATTTATTTCCACTGTAGAAGCACACTTGTCTCCGTAATAAAAAAATAACATTTTCTTTGCAGAATAAAAGTAATCCTATAGTGGTATAAATCTATTTAGTTGCACAAGAATCCATGTTAAGTCACTCAACATATATTCAGATTTAGTATTCTCATAGTTTCAAACGGAGTCCAAAAAGACAGCTGCTCACAGAAACATGAGAATTCTAAAGCAGGCTCAGCTGAGATTTACACATACATACATGAAATCACAGAAAGCTTTTCATTGAAACAAATACATCACATATGAAATGATGACCTTCAGCACTGGCCACTTCTGTTTAGCTAACTAAAGCATGCTGTATGGCATCAGTCATAAAAACCTCTGCAGGCTGCCTCGTGGAAATAACCTGGAGGTTGATGGCCCTGCCTGTGGCAGGGGGCTGCAACCTGATGATCCTCGGGGTCCCTTCCAACACAAGCCCTTCTATGAACCTCAGTGCTGGCCAGGAAGAATTAACACCAACAGTGCTAGCGTTCAAGCTCAGTTCTCATTAGCCTGCACTCAGCCCCTGTCACCACTTCCAAGTCTCCCATCATCAGCTAATCTCTTTGAGAATTTCTCAAACCAGGGCTAGCATCCCTTCAGGGGATGAGCACAGCTTGATCACACAGCTGTTACTTGGTGCTACTAAGCCCCCACGCTATACTGACAGGTAATTAAGACATAAAAATACTTCACGTAACATCATTAATGACCTGATGCATCCAAAAAGTCCCACTCATGGTAGGTATGGGTGATGTGTAACTTTATCTGCTATGAACACTTCAGAAAGGCAGAACACAACCTTCTTCACTTCCAGCAGTAAACACCGCTGTAGGGTACTCCTCGAACTTTCAGTGAACACCTTTCAGCTGTGGAAGTGGAAAAAACAAAAAGG
Source organism: Callipepla californica brunnescens (assembly GCA_023055505.1). Lineage (NCBI taxonomy): Eukaryota > Metazoa > Chordata > Aves > Galliformes > Odontophoridae > Callipepla > Callipepla californica. The sequence continues at coordinate 109,988,186 of JALIRH010000001.1, read as the reverse complement.
CAAAATAAAGTCTAATGAATCACATCGTGACTGTATGTTACTACGTGCTGCAGTATTAAAACAAAAAACAAGTACAGAGTTCAGTCTTGATTCTTCTTAACGTGTCTTTGAGAGAAGGACACCAAACTGTTACAACACGATACTGAAGACAAGAGAACGTAACAACACTTAGTTCTGATACACTGAAAAGCAATTTCATATATAAGCATATTTACACAGGCACACTGACTTATTGAGCACCATTTTTGTTTCCTCCTTTTTTTAAAGTTTAACATCAACATTCAGCTCGGAACAGAAGAACATCAGACCTTTACGACAGATTCAGCATCAGGAAAAGAGCTACCTTCATTTTACACACGTCAGAACACTAGCATTAACACATCAGTTGAGAAGCTCACTGCAAGTGACCCTCCCTCTGAATTCTAAGGCGTTCCTTCTCCACTTGCAAGCGCTCCTTCTCAATCTGCAGCTTCTCTGACTCAAACTTCAAGAACTGCAACCTTTCTTTCTCTAGCTGCAAGCGTTCTTTTTCAAGTTTTAACTTTTCAGTTTCTAGATCCAGAGGCTGCATGACGGGTTTTTCCGACTGGGTGAGGTCATTTTCCAGGGCAGGTTTCTCAGCATGCAGAGTCTCTAGCCTCAGTTTCTCCCGCTCAATCTGAAGTCGCTCCTTCTCAAGCTGAAGTCTCTCATGCTCCAAGTCAACATGCCTCAACCGTTCCTTTTCAATCTGCAGCCGCTCCTTCTCCACTTGCAGCCGTTCAGCTTCAATGTCTAATCGCTGCTTCTCCAGCTCCACCTTCTGCTTCTCTAGATCTATGAGCAAGTGTGAATCTTCATAGGCTAACCTAGCTTGAGCAGAACTTAGATTTCCAAACTCCTCAATGTGGGTGAAATCCGGTAGGTCATTTTCTTTTTTTGAATCTGGCAAAACTGATGACAAAATTTCTTCTTCTTCCTCAATAGGGAACTGCAGAGAGGAATGCAATACACAAGAATTACATCCCAGTCACCCTGGTAGAACAGCGTTACACACAAATTCACTGAAAATAACAGATGACTGACCTGGATAGGCTGAACAGCTGGGCTGAGGTCAATGGGATGAGGTTCAATAAGGCCAAGTGCCGGGTCCTGCACTTTGGCCACAATAACCCCATGCAATGCTATAGGCTTGGGGCAGAATGGCTTGAGGAGTGTATAGAGGAAAAGGACCTGGGGGTGTTGGTTGATGCTCGGCTCAATATGAGCCGGCAGTGTGCCCAGGTGGCCAAGAAGGCCAACGGCATCCTGGCCTGTATTAGGAATAGTGTGGCCAGCAGGAGCAGGGAGGTGATCATCCCCCTGTACTCAGCTCTGGTGCAGCCACACCTCGAGTACTGTGTTCAGTTTTGGGCCCCTCACTACAAGAGAGACATTGAGGCCCTGGAGCGTGTTCAGAGAAGGGCAACAAAACTGGTGAGGGGTCTGGAGCACAAGTCTTCTGAGGAGCGGCTGAGGGAGCTGGGGTTGTTTAGCCTGGAGAAAAGGAGGCTCAGAGGAGACCTCATCGCACTCTACCACTTCCTGAAGGGAGGCTGTGGTGAGGAGGGGGTCGGCCTCTTCTCCCAGGTAACTAATGACAGGACGAGAGGGAATGGCCACAAGTTGCGCCGGGGAAGATTTAGATTAGATCTGAGGAAAAATTTTTTCTCTGAAAGAGTGATCAGGCACTGGAATGGCCTGCCTAGGGAGGTGGTTGAGGCACCGTCCCTAGCGCTGTTCAAGAAGCGTTTAGATGAGGTGCTGAGGGATTTGATTTAGTAGCTTGGTGGGTAGGGATGGTGGTGTGAGGATGGTTGGACTAGGTGATCTTGTAGGTCCTTTCCAACCTGATGAATCTATGAATCTGTGAATCTATGACTGCTGTATTTTTTCCCTGTATCTTAAGAAGTACCCCAGAACTCACATTCTACAAAATAATCACGTTAGGTCAAAAGCTTTGTTTGTCATTACATAGGTTACATACAAGAAAAAACACTGCATGATAGGTAACACAGAGCATTCAGAATCGCTGTCAGAAAACTAGACCTAAAAAGCACGTGGTAGCCTTACTTTTCACAAGGCTCAGTGACATTTATGTAAGCTACTAGCAATTTGTTGTGACTAATTATCTATCAGAGCAGCTGGATCCATAGGCTACGTGGTATTAAAGCTAACCCAGCCTTCATTAACACGAGGATTCAATTTCTAAAAACATTTAACACTGCAGTATTTAAAACCATCTGGCATTTTTCGCACGCTCCTAACCCTTCAATCTGTGTAAGTGGGTCAGTAAACAGGACTTGCTTAACCAATTTTATACTGCCATTTTTGCTAGAAAAACTCTTACGACACAGATTATTAGGAGGTTAGTACCACTGTTCTTGGTGAACCGTAAAGGCTGTAATCCTGCAAGAGCTATGTGCTGCACATCATGATACAGAAGGGACTATTTTTTCCCATTACAAATACTGCAAATGGCAAACGGAGGAAGACATGGATTCAGAAAACATTGTAAGGCCATGAGAGCCACTACCAGCACTTCAGTTTTAGAGAAGACAGACACCTTTCTTCAGCAGCTGTCAGGCAGCAGTCTCACTACCATTTTTAAGCAATTATGCTGCTATTTTTTCCCAGCTCACGTTCCAAATGAACTAAGACATAATTTGAACCCATGTGAAAACAAAATGATCTGAACATTTGATTTCAGTCCCATTGGCTGCCCATCTCAGAACAGCCACGATGCTACTAAGAACAACAACCTGGCCTACAGTTCTGACAGAGAAATGGCTGATGGAATTACTCAGGTCATATTTTCATCTCCTGTGGTCTCATTTTAAGAAATGCAAAGAGTATTCTTTGTATTCTTTCTGTACTTCCAGGTAACATGCACTTTCATTTCTTAAAGAGGTGCATTTATCTTCTCTGCTCATCCATCCTGATATCCTAAGTATTAAAACAGCCAGTATCCTTCAATAATGTATTTTCATTCCACTGGCTGAAATAATTCATATCTACGACACACAGAAATGGAAAACATATTCAAATACAAACCTGTATTGAAGGTTACCAACATTAAATAGCATTGCAAGTTGCTAGATTTGAATACCTTCTCTCTGAAGCACAATTGCTTCTACTACTAAATTCAGACAGAGCAGAAACTGATGCTAACGAAGCTCAGTGAAATCCCCTGCTGAAGTGGGAAGACAGCCATACTGCATACAGCTTATGTATACCAGTCACTTACTTCGAAATTCTGTGGATCCTCCTCTTCTTCTTCTACTTTGATTTCTGTTAAAGACCCGCCTGCTCCTCTGAAGTCAGTGATGTTCTGCCACTCAAAACTAGTCTCATTTGCAAACCCCATTTTGTCATCCATGTCTTCATTGAGAGAGTCATCTAAATCGGATGAAGGAAGGTGAAACCCTGCTCCTACTGCCTTGATGTTTGCATTCAGACGTTTTCTCTTCATGAGCGCTCTCCAGTCAAGGTATCGCCTTTTCACTTCTGTCCCTGTTCTTTGCTCACCTTCCCCTACAGCATTCACACACTCTGCTATTTCCTCCCACGCTTTCCGTTTCATCTCATTAATTGTCGTATTAAGCTGCTTCGAAAAGAGTACTTCTCTCCTTTTTCTGATTTCCTTAAGGAGAGTTTGAGTTTCCTGAACACTAAAATTGCTTTTTCTTTTTCTTTTCAATTGTTTCATTTTTTCCAGCTTTAACCTAGCAATTCTAGCACAGCAGATGACAGAGGCTATTTGACACTAAGCAGCTATTAATACGAAGTTTATAAACCAACGAAAGCAGAGATCAGTTCTCGTTAAATATATTTTGTCTTCACTTTGTAGTATTCTCCTATTTGTCAGGGTTCCTATGGAAAAAAAAAGGAAATAAAATAAATCTCAAAGATATACACTGAATATTTTCATTTAATGAGCTTGGCTCCATAATCACCAGTTAAGGAATGCATGTTCTGAACATACTGCTCATCAGTTAGAAGAAAACAATTTCAGCATACTCTGAACATAAAGCAGCTATTGATGAGCTCCCATAAACTCATATGAATTATAAACCTATTAATATATCTTTGTCATAAACTGTTAAGGTTGAGTTGGTATTTCCATTATAGAAATACAGCTATTTTCTCGTAGCTCTTACCATTTCTGCCTGCTGGGATATGCTTAAGGCTGAAATTTGACGTATACATCTTAGTCTGAATGTTATTTCAGAAAGAAGCTAAGAGTTTTACATTGTTACTTTAAAAACAAAATGTTTAGGAAATGAAATTTCTGAAACGTTTTTAAACTACTTCTATGCAAAAAAAAAAAAGTGGATATAAACAGGTACATAACAAAAATTGACCTCTTAGAGGCACATCACAAAAAGTACTGTAGAAATCTTGCTGGATGACAGAAAATAACTGAACTAAGCGTTCAGACAAATGCCATGCATTAGAGATTCTTCTATTAGAAGCAGGTCTAGGAATAAGTCATTACTTGCCCATGTTGAAGCCCTCCTCCATATCCCTCACACTGTAAAATGCCTCAGTTCATCTCAGATTCAAAGCTCATCCAGTCCTGTACCCCAGCTACGGCTGATCCTGTGCCTGATGCTACAGAAAGCTAAACTCGGGCATAGTGCACAACTCTACATATAGAGTTATACACATACCTCCTCTATAAAGAACATCAGCACATTAGCAAAACTGCTCCACTTGAAGCATGTAACAGTTTATAGTCTGCACGCTCCATGCACTGCTGACTGCACATACCTAGCTTACTTACAAAGTTTTCCAAGTTTTGCAAGCTGCATGTTTCCATTTAAGATGTATGAAGCTTCCTGCCCTTCTGAAAATGAAATAATTCATCTTGAGACAATGATTGAAATATATACTGTAACTGAGGGTTGTAATGTAGATGCACTTTTTGCTATGACCTGTATTAAAAAAAAGAAGAAAAAAACCCAAACAACCCACCCCCAACTACCTACCATTTAAAAAGTCAGACTTATACCACAACACAGTGCTGTATCTCTTTATCTGCTAGAACTACACAAGTGTTTTTCGGAGACCTTTTACCTGATCTTTAAAGTTCTCCCTTAACCTTCATTATTATAAGTTCGCCATGAAAAGATACTTGGTTTTCAAGGAAGCAGCACTACACTTACTTGTCTCTGGCAGTAAATCAATTTATTTGGTACTTACTGTGCTTTTCAAATCCTAATTACAGTGTTAGTTCTTTTCTGTTTTTATAGTAATTGAATTTCTTGACCTATCTATTAAACTCAAATTCATCTTCACAGTTTTTAATATAAACTTTTAAAAGTCATTGAGCAGGTAAATTCACCACAAGAGCTACCAATGCACAGAAGGAACTAAAAGTACTTTTAGAAGTCTCACTGTTAATGAGACAATTATTCTAGACTAAAGAATAAAAAGATTAAGGTGAATTCCTGGTGCCTAGCACTTCACATTGGCTTTAGAAACTGCACATACGTATGTGTTTGTCTGTTTTCCATGTTAAAAGAGTTACAGACTCATAGAATCCTTAAGAGTTGGAAGGGACTTTTGCAGTTCATCCAGTCTGACTCCCCTGCAATGAACAGGACATCCACAGATTGCCCAGGGCCCGATCCTGAGTTACACAGAGTTCTAACACACAGCACAGACAGTTCTTCTGATTTATCACTACCAAGGCACCAAACCTTTGTTTAAAGTCAAAACTCACTTGTTTTTACTGAGACTAACAGAACTTCTTGAATTTAAGCAAGTATTTAGCTAGCTATAGGACAGTGGTCAGATTTCCTCAAGTACTTGCAAACAGGATACATCAAACTCTTGGAAGTATTAATGCATAATTAATTGTCTTTTACATTACCTCAATATCAGATTCAGGTATTTAAACCGATTTTTAATCCACGCTGCCTTCTAAATACAATTCTACATGAACGAGGAATATAGGCAGCTGAGCTTCCCTCTTGCTCACAAGTTAAAACACACGACTGCCAGGTCAGCCTGCAGGTCCCATTGCTGCTCACCCAGGTGCTCTGCATCACTGCCCTGATCACAAATCCACTCTTCCACAAGTGCCAAATCTTTGGTTTGGATTTCAGGTTACAGGTCAAGCACTGCACTGCTACACTGGGAATCCATGGCATACAATGCAATTTTGCATAGCTTTCTTTTAAACTCTTTTTTTTTTTTCCTATCGCATATCTGATATAAGCCCCTGAAAGCAACTGTGAAGTCTATCTGTTTTAAAACTCTTGGTTAAAACTCACTGGAGATGTTTCCTTTCTCATTAACGCAAATGGTGCTAATGAATTCTCTTAGCGGTGTACTTATGAGCAGATCTGGACCGAATCCACAGTGGGACTATTTACTTTTTTGATATATTAAATAAAAAACACCGTTAACTAAATAAAGCTGAGGCTGGTAATATTCTGGTTCTAGTACTGTGATATTTCTAGATGGTATCCAGGATACTCAGAAAAAAAAGGAGCAGCTCCATACTTAAACTATTTAACAGCAGGCAAGGATTTGTACACGCTGTGGACAGCTACAAAGAAAGAACAAAAACAACTTATCAGCAATTTGAAAAGATCAATTTACAAGAACAAAACACATGGCACGTTTGATTTCTGGTTTGATCTGAGGTCTATAACATGAAAACGTATATTCAGAAATAATTCCAGACAAATGTTTCAGCTTTTACCAAAATCAGAACCATAGAACTTCAGTGTCTTTCTCTCTTTAGCAGAAGATTCCACAGTAAATAAAGTCTGCTGAGTGCACCACTTGGGAATAAAGGTGGTTCACTCAGAAGAGGGATGAGCAGATAAAAGCAGAGATGACAAAAGTCTGGTTATGTGACAGAGAAATCCCAGAGAAGTGACAGACAATGCCAACAGCCTCTGATGTGACTAGTAGCTGTGCACTCATTGCTTGGCAAGGTTCTAGCTGCAAATGCAAAATGTGCATATATGTATTTGCACCATTTGGGTACAAAGGCAAAGTGCTGTCTAGAGAAGAACGGCTTCCAATCATGAGACCACAGAAAGCTTTCAAAGTGATGTCCAGGAGAGCCAGTAACACAACACTGAGTTCAATACAGTCCCGTCAGGCCAGAATCAACTGCATGTTAAGAAGGCCCTCACCTCTGGTCTAAAGAAACTGGAACTATCTGTCATCGCAGAAATTTAAGAAATGTTGTGAAACAAACCTCAACAATCCATAAAGATGCAGAAGATTCATAACCTCAAAATACAGCAGAGGCACCTGCAGTCTGCTGCCGTCTTTATGGTCCCTTTGCTCACATGTTAGTGTGCGAGTGCACGCTAAAATGGAGCATTTAAATAAAATAAAACAACAAACACAAAAAACAATAACCAGCCAGCCAACCAACCTCAAAATTCCCACAAAGAATTGTCTAAAAAATGTATTTATACAGATTGCTTTTGCATTATTCCTCTTGGGTGGTCGCCTTCGTGTTTAAAACTTCCAGAAGAAACAAGCATGAGGTCAGGAGGCTTTGTAGCCTCTTTTTCCTCAAACCAAACCTGTGACCTGCACAGCCTTCACATAATTCTAAACCCAGAGCTTTCTGGAAAACTTGAGGGGCTATTCCTAACAGATGGCTGCGTTGGCTTGGGACAAATTTTAGCTTTGTACTGAGAGACGGCTCAACTGGTGCTACTGCACACACAGAACGGTTTAGATGGATAGTGACGTTAACAGCCATGCAGTCCCAACCCCGCCGTGGGCAGGGCTGCTCCCCACCAGCTCAGGGTGCCCAGGGCCCATCCACGCTGGCACTGAGCGCCTCGGGGATGGGCCGAAGTTCTCCCTAACGTGACCTAACCCTCACCGCTCCTAGGAGGGAGAAGAATGGAGGCCGCGCAGCCCCAGCCCGTGCCCTCCCGCCGGGCGCGGCCCAGCCCCGCCAGGAGGCGCTGGGAGCCCGCACAGGGGACAAAGGCGGCGGACTGCCGCACCGACATCCCTCCTCACGCCGGAATTCGGCCAATGGAAGGCAGCAGGCTGCCCCACGAGGCGCTGGGAGAGCGACTACCTCAGTCCCACCGCGGCCCGCGCACACCTTCACCCTCCGAGAACCGCGCGCGTTACTCACCTGCACCCAACTCGCCCCGCCGGGTCACCGGCCCTTTAACCACTGCCGCCTTCCCATTGGCCGAGCTGAGTGCCCATCAGCCCTTCCCGCGCACCTATTGGCTGTTGAGGCCCGTCGCTTGCTTTCTCCTGTCCCGCCTTCCTAGACGCGCCGGAATGCCCCGAATAAGCCTCTGAGCGCCGCAGCTCCCCTGCGGGGACACCGCTCTCTCAACCCCACGCAGCATTGGCTGCCGACGCTGCTTGTCTTCCTGATACCTTCGGTTGATTGGCTAATTTCTGCCAAAGCCCGCCCTCTCCTCCATAACCTTCCGGCGGCGCGTTTTTGCCGCTGACTGAGGAGACTGGGAGGGCGGGCTGCGGGAGGGGTGGGGTCTCCTTTCTCTCCAATTGTGACTCCGCTATTACAGAGGCTGTTTGGTGCATACCAGCTTCCTTCACCCTCTGAGCCTTTAGACCACCTTTATTCACAGCAACCCTCTTGTATTTTACACGTAGCTTGACTGTAACAAACTGAAGATGCAATTAATTCCAGGGTTTCTTTGTTCTGCATGTCACCGGTAATGGCGAGAATTCGTTTTTGCAGCTAGAGGATGTAGCGAAAGCGGAGGATTAAAGGCAGGAGGAGTGAAAATAACCCGAAACTTATGCTGTCCATCCATAAAGTTACACATAGTTACGAAGGGACAGAGGAAATGTGCTGGCCAAGGAAGGTGTCCTAGGTGTTAAACAGTTCTGTGTGTGTCCCCTCTAAGTATTTAACTTATCCATGAAGTAAGAAACCCACTGAGTGTCACCTCTTAAAAATGATAAGTGTCTTGTGCAAGGTAAACCAAAACTCATTTCATTCCTTCTAAAACACTGACCTCCATAAACTGCAAATTATACTCCAAAAATATGGCACTCAGTGTTCCAAATAGTATCCGATAATGTTTTCTAGCTTTTACTCAGATTATGCCCTTTTTTCATTTGTTAAACTTCCAGAAGTCATATGTGGTTCTAAATAAGCAGAAACTTCTGGTTATGAACTGTAGCAGAGAACCAGGTCACCCAGGATTAATGTAGCACCCAAAACCAGCCTATGCTGTGCTATCCAGGCTTATCTGCCATGGGCAGCAGTGCTGCGCCTGCATTCCTTCTGGCTCTATATTTGCTTCACATGCAATACATTTTTTTTCTAAAAAGCATTATATCCAGACTGTGAAGGTCACTGAATTTCAAGTTCTGGAGGAATATAAGAACGCAGAGCTCCCTCACATTTCCCTCACCACATTTGTACTCTTTGCGCATGAATTTTAGAGTAGCAACTTCTAAAATAGTATGGAAGCCCGCTTGAAAATAAGCATATAATCATTTTCAGTATTTCAACTATTGAAAATACCACATACCAATCTGATTTAGATGTATCCAATAAAAAAAAAATACCAATTTAAACAAGTGCTATGCAGTAAAAAAACCCAAAATCTTAAGAACTTTCCAGCAGACTGAATTAATTTAGCTCGATAAGAGCAAATTGATTTACAAAAGATATGCAGATAGAAGGTCCAAGGATAATGAAAAAAGAAACAAACCAAATATGCTGTCACTGCAGTGGTGCCAGCTAATTGCATTCTTGGTCATATCCTAATACTCAAAGTGTTCACCAGTTGGAAACAATGTTTGCCTAATTGGAAACATTGTAGATGCTCTGTATGTTGAAACTCATTGGAAACAAACAAGCAAAAACCAAAAGCAATAACAGAGACCCAGAAAGGATTCAGTTGCTTGGTGCTTTATTTCACAGAATGAACATCTCAGCAAACATACAGTAGTATCATACTTTCACATATCAGCAGAGCCCAGGCAGCAACACGATTTTAATGATCTCAATGCTTTATTGGATGTTAGAAGGGAAAAAGTAAACTGAGCATAATTTTCACTTACAAGTATTGTCAAAATATCCCTGGCTTAATTCTGTTTCAATTAAAATAGATCTTATGCTGCCTCCTGTTGGTCGACCACAAACAAAAACATCTAAGATTAGACTCCACATTTCCAAACGCCATCAGCACATTCTATATCCTACACTTTACCTAATGCTTATTACTAATCAGAAGAGGTATACAGATTTCTTAACGGAGTAACACTGGGAGCAAATCTGACCCAATAAATCTTACTCCATTTTTTAAATACAATGCATTTTTAACAGGAGTAAACTGACTTACTACTAACATATTTTGATTATAGAAAATAAATTCATTAATACAGAAATAATAATTATCAGGTCTGTGCAAACATAATCAATATAAACACCTGAATAATTGATATTTATTGTAACTGAACCAGTATGATAACATTGCCAAAGTGCCATAATGTTTTCAGTGCATTCTTATAAAACTATCCAATATAATCATTACCGGGTATTAAAATCCCACATGTACATTATCTTAACGTATATTGTACTGGTCATGCTTATAATGTGTTCTGTGACATACAGTAAACAGCTATTAGAAATGTTTTGGTTACATCATTGAGGTGCAAATCATAGCATATACTTTTTCATGCAATTTGTACGTTCTGAACATTTTAATATATTTCAGTGAGAACCTAGGTAATCATTATCGAGTAATGCACTACTTTCAGAGAAACGTACTGTTTTATTAAGTTCTGTGAGCTTTGAGAAGTCAGAAAAGTCATAGGAAAAAAAAAAATCACCCTGCACTAATTTTGGGATCTTTCCGAACTCTGTAATTGCTGCATAGTCAGCTAAAAATATATATTTGATCCAGATCTACAGAAATAACTCATGCAAGTAACCCATATTGTTTTGAGTAGAGTAGCTGACTTCATTGAGATTTCATCCATCACTAGATATTTATCTAAGGATTTGTAATATGTCATTAACTTTATCTTAAAGCCTTGTTCTTAACCATGACTTACTAACACAGCTTCTTCTGCCCTCAATTCCACTATCAGATTTAGCCCTCCATCTGATTCAGAATCAGTTGAGTTGGAAGAGACTTTTAAAGGCCACCTAGCCCAACTCCCCTTCCACAAACAGGGACACGTACAGCTCCATGAGATGTTCAGAGCCCCACCCAGCCTGACCAAGAGCATCTGCAGGGACAGGGACATCCACCACCTATCTGAGCAGCTGTATCAGTGCTTCGCTACCCTTTAACATAGAAAAATGTTTCTCTTATACATAGTTTGTATCTCCTCTCCTTCAGTTTGAAACCATTTCCCCTTCTCCTGTCACGCTGAAACTTCAGTAAATAACCTTTTGTTTTTCCCCTCCATGGGTTTACCTACATCACAGAAGAAAATTCATTTCATTTCACAGTAACTTTTTACAATCAATAGTAAAAAGAAACTGATGCTACTAGTTCATTTCCTCATCACCAATTAAGAGAGCAAAACACCACCTGAAATTCATAACTGATTTTTCAGATTGGGAACTGATATTAGCTCCTGTGCAAATGTAGCATAGAAAAAAAGAAGCATGTCTTTTTCCCAGTAAAGCTATGTAGAGGTTTCTAATTTATTTGTTTCTTCTCTCTCCCTGTTTACATTAACAATGAGTAGTTTACCACATATACTCTGTTTGATGTCATATGGCAGAGGTATATGCATACAGCAAGTGGCTGGATGGAAGACCACCAAACAAAACATACTGTAAGAAAATACTTGGAAGAAAGAGCATCACCTGAATTTGTGACTGACTCAGTGCTGTTTATGCATCCCGTCAATTTGGTCAGGACAGAAGGTAACATGCAGTTCTTTAGTCTCTTCCAACTTGCATAGCTGTTTATACCCACATAACATGGGCATAAGGTATCACTGTTGTCATTGCATAAATTACATACTCATTACTTGGGTATAAAAATAACACAAAGCCACAAGCAAACAAGAATTAGGCCTCTGTTCAGCAAAAGAAGGCAATGGCAGTACCTACTACTCAGGTGTAAGCACTATGGAGCAACAGAAAATAAGGAAAAAAAAAAATTGCTCACTCCTTCCAACAACCAGTGATATCTCAAGAGGAACACAATCTCTACCAGAAAGATGCTGCTACCTCAGCTGCTAACCCTTAACTGAGAATGAGGGATGGATACAGGTTCCATCTTTTCAGTCACTCAGGTGCCCAGCTTGCACCTGAGCTCTCTGGGTTAGCCACTCCTTCTCACCTGATACTCAGCCATTGGTTCAGACTGTGACCTGGCAATTCTACTGCAGCCTTGGATTTCTGATGAAAAGTGACAAGTTGTGATAATTAAGTGAAGTCTATGCTACCCTGAGTAGCTAAAACTCCTATTCTCCTATATTTCTATTTGTTCTTTCCCTTGATATTTAAGAAGCAGTAGTGCTATTGTCCATCTCTCCTAAACTATTAAATACATATAGTTTTTATTAACAAAAAGTAGGCATGTTCTGATTCAAAAATGATTGTAAAGGTTACCAGTCTAACTCTAGTTATAATATGATTGGAGATTCTCTATGAAAAGACAAAAATAAATGTGGAACTCACCTGAAATACTACTACAACAAACTATTTACTTCTACAGAACTGACACATATCTTAATACAAATTATCGAGGGGAAAAAGTTCCACTATTAATAGGTTATCCAAAGGAGCATAATTTTCATTTACATTTTTATGAAAATGTGTATAATATTATCTAACATTTAAAAGATATCTGGTAAATTATAAAAATGACAAAATTGGAGATTTCCATTGTTTACTGTTTGAAAGAGCAATATGTTGCTAGGCAATATTAAGCTTTAAGCGTTAATATTGAGCTTTGCTTTTGCCAAAAGTACATGCAGCAGAGATGGGATAACATAATTACCACGGTTGACTCAAGCTGTGTAAAAGATGCATGAGGTACCTCACTAAATTTTCTTCATTTTTAAGCTGCTTAGAAAAGGCATGCTTAGATGCTTAGAACCACTCTGCCTGGCATAACACCACTTTATGGCCTAATTAGTATATAAGGGATACTGAAATCTTATTTAAATACCTGGAAAGAAAGAAAATTCTCAGGCTGTGGAAGATAACAAGTGAGTGTATGAAACCTAGATAATTCCAGTGTCCTGTCAGACAGACACTTTGTACACACGAGATCAAATTTCCTTCACACGAGTATTAATACTGAAAATCCATTACAGTTTTAACATAATAGATTACTATAGAGTTTCTCAAGCAATATATTGCCTAGTGTTTACCTTGTAATAATGTAACACTTAAAACTGCCATGAAGTACAAGATGAAAGTGTTCTAATTCATTTAAACTACTACAGAAGTTTTAAAAAATGATTTCTTTCCTTCAGAAAAGCTATTTACTTTAAGTATGGGGGCTTATTTTTCTACCTTTGTATTCTGCGTATTACAAGATACAAACTTTTCCGGTATTTAACTGAAGCAACAACTAAAACTTAATTTTGCATCTTTCTGCTGAAAGCAGCCCATTGGCTGCTTAGCAGAAACAGCTGCAGACTTCAGAGATGGAAGACTTCTAATAGAAAACATCCTGAAGTGTTTCTTCTTGCAGTGATTGAGGTGACCACCTGTGCAGCAAAGTTCCCATGTGAATCATCCACCCTGTACAAATCTTGCTCACCCTGCAAAATGTTATCAAAGTTTGTCTTTCCACAGTGACTGGATGAAAACAGAAAGTACAGCTACCGCTAAGGCACAAGGATGGAAAAAAAAACTGGTCGAACTGAAGAGCTGATGTAAGGTGATGGGCATTTTCAGTCTCTTCAAGTTAGACACCTGGTTTTAATGCTGTGAAGGTCACTTTGGCTTTTACCCTTGCTCAGGTCATTCTAATAAGATGAAACTGACAATGAAGTCCTCAATCAGGTCTGTGATACCAAAAAAAAAAAAAAAAAGGAAAAAAATGGAAGCATCGTGAATGTAGATTTCTTTAAACTTCAGTTACATAGGGAAAACAGTATCACTATCAGTTTCCTCACTTAGTAATTTATCTCCTGGGGCGACTGTGATTATTACAGAAATAATGGCACAGAGTACAAAATAAATTCCTCATAACTTTTTTTCTGAAAAGTAGTATTCTGCAAATTATTCAGATAATTACAGAAAAGGCTTGTATAAAACTAAGTAATTCTTAACATATAATGACTAGGATGAGTGGGAATTTTATAGACCCTTTCAAAAACATTTCTATAGCAGACAATTTAAACTGAAGATTTAAAACAAAAATAACACGTATTTTTTCTGCAAACCAATAGTGAAAAATCAGTTCTAAAACTTCAAATATTTAAATAGATTATTTTGACTTAGGAATTTCAAAATTCTCCAGAGCAAATTGTCATTACAGATGACCAGGGGTCCCTGTATTTATTAAACTGAATGACCTGACAGTAAAATTCAGTTAAGGCTCTTGGCATTGGGGAAACTTCTTCCCACTCAGACCTGTTACTGTGGTAGACTTGAACTTCATCCGTGATTTCTTCTGGAGCGTAATCACCACCTAAAATATAAATTTTGTCTTCTGTCCCAACTGCCCCTGCATTAAAGCCAGCACATTCAAAAGATCCTTCCCCTTTCCAAACACAGGTTTCTGGGCAAAAGCTGTAGACTTTGTAGGTGGAGAGATCACATATGTACAATGTACAGTTCACTGGGACAGCTTTGATTAGAGTTGCATGGAAAAACTGCCCAAATTCTGCTACAAGCTCTGACCACTGATCAGTCATAGCGTTATACTTAAAGAAACAGTCAAGAGATGGATTAAAGGCATCAGTAATCTCTACTTCTGAGCCAAGGACGTAAATTATATTCTGACATGCACTTGCTTCTGGATAGTAGATACCTCTTGGTAACTGGCTTACAGATTTCCAGTCTTTGGAAAGAGGATTATATGATTCTACATCCAAAAGACTTCGGGTTTCTTGAGCTCCTCTGGTCTTTCCACCTATTACAAACAGCTGGTTTAAGGTGACAACAGATGTGTGCATTGTCCTTGGCTTTCTCATAGCTGACACTATGGAGAATTCATTGCGGACTGGACAGTAGCACCAGGTTTGGTCAGTGGCATCATGGAAAGGTTCAGCAATATGAAGTCTGACTGTCCTGTAACAATTCCCTTTGCATCCTCCAGTTATAAATATTTTTTCTCCGTAGCTAGATAAGCTTGACCCTGGGAGATCAATCATGTGTGTATGTGGTAGTTCTTTCCATTTATCTGTTTTGATGTTGTAGCAAAATGTATGCCTGTTTTCTCCATCTTCATCAGTTTTGTGAACAAATATGTATTTTTCCGTTGTTGACGGACGAGCATCTGGAAATAGTCCGCTGAAGTCCTGCACACTTTTAACTGCATCATTGATTATTACTGAACAATTAGCACTTTTAAGTAAATATTCTTCGGAATGCAGGAAGTCTTGCAAAGTCTTTTCAGGTAACTGGTGTAGCCTCACTTTTTTGATCAAATTAGGCAGATATTTCTGTCGTGTTTCTATGTTGTGTTTGGTCCACTGAAGAACAGCATTCAGCACTGATTCTTCCTCGGGGACATTTAGTTCATCAGCTTCAAGACATTTCTGTAATATCTCAAAATTCATCTCCAAAAAGTCACTTGATCTTAGTAGCAAGGAGAAGTGGTGTTGTACAAAATCTAGTGCATGATCAAATAAGCGGACAGAGCCATAACTTTCCGATAGAGAAAGCAACTGTAAGCAGTTGACAAGATCGATACTTTTTATTAGAAAGTCGCTGCAAGCTTTGGAAAGGAGAGACACTTGAAGAAATGACGACAACTGAAAAAGCATTTCCACGTTATCATTTGTTATCTCTGTTTTTCCTGTGTAAGCGTAATCAAGAAAAGCTTTCACTGCCTTGGGTGATAGATTACTAATAGTAACATTGCCATCATCTCGTTCTTTCATATTAACTTCAAACAAGGCTCTGTGAATAAAATATAGAACATATACACAGAAATTAAGGATCTAGCAAACAGAGGGCAACACTGATGTGAGGAGGAGGAGATAATTGGGGGGGATAATAAGGTGGGATGGCTGTATAGATCTAAAATGTAAAAGTCAGCAAAAAAAAGAATACATCGGCTTGATATGCTATCAGAAAAAAAGGATTAGTGATAACGTACTCAAAGCAATGGCTCAAAAATGATAGCAGACATGTTTTCTATGAATTTTCAAAGTGAGATTAAATCTACAACTCTCAGTGGGAGTGAAAGTTGATAGAGGCGGTGTCAGTGTCTACAGTTTGAGAAAGGCTGATTTTAAAAATATATAGCAAAAAACCAACATGATTTAGGTCATGCATGGTGGATCAATTCAGAAAATTATGAGGAAAAAGGCCTTCCAAATTGTCGGCTGGAACAAATAGCAGGGGGGATGATGGGTGCATTGCTCAGGAATAAAAGTGGGTGAATGGTGACAGGAGAAAAAATATGAGGAGCAGCTTTCATTTTTTGCTTTAGAGCTGACAGACAGATTTGTGGGTACAGGCAGATGTCCTAAAAAATGATAAAGACATAAAAGATGATAAAACATAGATGACGACAAAATGTCCTGTACAAAAATAGGTTGTGACTGACTACCAAGACAATTGTTGAAACTGTGAAACAAACATTACTGATCAGTAGATCTGTCTAAATTTTATTGCAACTTTGAGTACGTTATTACTAAATACATTTTAACTTTTAACTATTGCACACAATCTAACATTCTGAAAAAAAATAACTAAGGTATTGCAGTCTGGCAAGAGAACCATTCTGCCATGTCATTTGACCTCACTATCCTGGAGCATAAGCATCAGGGTGCCAGATTTGACAAAGACAACAGTGGAGAAAGATATGGAAAAATGATTCCAAATACTGAGTATATAATCTGAATTAATAATAAGTCATTGGTAGTTCTATATTAAAAAAAATAGTTCTGTTTAGTATCTGATACTTCAAATCCCATACTTTCATGAAGCCAAAGAAGAAAATGAAAACCACTGTGTACAGCATACTCTTTGGAAAGCGAATATCAAGCAAAGAAGAAACTCACCTCCTGAACAAGAAGGCATAATTGCAATAAGTAATTAACATCCCAGAACCTTTTCAAATAATAAATACTCAGTCTTCTGAAGTTATGATACAAATCTCTAAGTCACGGAGTAAAATGGAAAGGATACTGGAAATAAGCTTCACTTACAAGCAATAGCAACTGAGCAATACTAGTAGAAGAGGAGTTAGGAAGCTCCTCGTTAAGGCTTTGAATCAATAAGCTAACAAGCAGGGAGCAAAATGTTGCTGAATTTTGGGTATACACAATGAAACCTAAACTAAGAGAAATCCAAAGGAAAGAAATATTTTAGATGAAAATCTTTTTGTCTAGTGGACATAGGTACTTTTTATTCCCTGAAGGTAACTGATAGGCCTTGGATTCTAGGGCAACTTATGAATTCTATGGCTGCTGTTAACAGTTACACACAAACTCTTCTGGCGAATTTTAATCCCAAAAGCCTATGGGTAGTGAAAACACAGCTGCAGCTCTAAAAATCATTACTGGAAGTCATTTCATGCTAATATTGCTTTCTATCAATGTCTCTTTGGAACCAAGCACTACTGCATTTTAAAGCAAAGCCAGATCAGTTGCTACAACAAATAAATATCTCATCTGCATTTCTTCTTTGGTCAGTAGTCCTAAGGACACATGTGTAACCTATGTCCTGTGTCACATATGGCAGATTTTGCAGACTGTGGGATGTTCTAAGGCCATTTGAGAATAATGCATCATTTAAATATAGACAACTTAATTGAGTTCATTAAATCATTTTTAGGCCCCCAGTTTTTCAACATTAGAGCATCTTAGTTTTGTATTTCTGTAAAATATATATTTAGAAACAGGTTTTCAGTTTGGGTTTGCACATCTCAGCCTTACTAATGAAAAGGTTAGCAACAGCCTCCATAAATTGTGGATGTGACTAATCTGTCCCTTAGGAATGTATAGCTTTAAGAAGGAAGATCACAGTTTTGTTTCATGCTGAAAGGCTGAAATACTACATATCTGCTTAAATGACTCTGAAGACAAACTGTGCTATTCTGATGACTCATCTTATTGTATCGAAATCCAACCCAACTCCAAAACCATGAACAATTTATCCACAATTGTTCAATGCAATATGTATTTGGAATCAATCTGTTATGCTTCCCAACGTAAATGTGTAACAGACTGTTCCATGCAAAGTCAAATCTTGAAGATACACAACTTGTGTCAGTTCTGCTGAAGAGAAGAGTCATGCAGTTATGATTTAACACTTGTGTTCCACTGAACAGTGAACAGTCCCAGTGAAATACAGAGACTGCTGCTTGAATCTCAAACTCACAGCTCACTTTAGAAATCTAACAGCGCAATTATTTACTATCTGTATTATGGTGTTTGACCGCTTCAGTGAAAACACTGCAGACATGCAAAAGTTGTGATGATTTACCTTTTAATTTTTGTAATAACATTATTTCCCTCCCTTCCAAAGATTTTCCAATTCATTTCCTGCCGACTCATGCCAAGATTATATTTACCTGAAAAAATCACTGCAAGCCGCCAGTACACAGCGATGACAAGGAATGACTTCATCTTTCACAAGAATTTTAAAGTCAAAAAATATATTTTGTTCTCTGAACTTTTGTAGTACTTTTAGAATTTGTTGTCCATGACCTTCAGCCACTAAGGAATTAATTTTATTTTCAGGAACAGAAATTCCATTGCAAATAGGTCTGCTAATGTAATCTCGTTGATTGGCCATGTTTTCTTCAGTCTATTCATGAACCTGAAATGGAAAAATAAGTAATTGATTTTATGGTCATTATTATTTTTGTTTAATCAGTATGCCATAAACCAAAAATCCCAGCACTGAAATTTGTTTGCAAGTCCTATTCCCAGTTCTAAATTTAAGTGACATTTACACTGAATTTCATAGTACTTCTACTTTGCAAAATATATACAAACATACTTTGAAAAGTAATGTATGCGACATAGTACCCACCTGCAAGAATTTTTTCAACAGAGTCCACAGGAAACACACCGAGGAGCATGTTACAGATTTTAATGATCCTTTAAGACAGACTGTTCTTAGACTTACCCTCATAAAAACCTCAACTTCTTATGATTTAAAATGAAGATGGAAAAGGAAAGGTTTATTACATATTTTTAGATTCCACAAACTTCCTCTGCATACTACAAACCCCCAAACTCAATGGAGATAGAGGCTTGTGGCTATGTGCTAAGTGGATTACCATTAGGCACTCCAGACTAAAATAGCCCAGCACAAACACTAACAGCCTGGCTTACTCACAGGATTGTTAGGGTTTGCCAGATCGTTGTTTAGAGACAATTTGATTACAAGCTGGATATTAGGAAAAATTTCTTCTCAGAACGAGTGGTGAGGCACTGGCACAGGCTGCCTAGGGACGTGGTAGAGTCATGGCCCCTGGAGGTGTTCAAGAAACATGGAGATGCAGCACTGAGTCACATGGTTTAGTGGGCATGGTAGGGATGGATTGATGGTTGGACTGGATGATCTAGTGGTCTTTTCCAACCATAATGATTCTATGATTCTATTACAGTGCAGCTCTGAGTGTTTAAGTCAACTGATACTGATTTTTCCCTTGCATTTTCCAATCCTGCCTTTGCTTAGGGATTATGCTACACACTATGAGCTTCATTTTCACTGGCGCAAATTAACTGCGTTCGGGACTGATTTAAACTTAACATGGTGCAATCTCCCTCTTGATAGAAAGTTTTTCCGTGTGAAAAGCCCTGTACTGAATAGTTTGTACAGTTAAGTTGGGCTTTGCAATTTTTCTTTTAAAATTAAAAATACCTTATTTCACTTTGATGCATTAAGAAACTTCAAGTATATTTTATTTAAACCTATCCTAAGAGCTGTTCATACTGCTACAAATATACAAGGTGACCTTTCTGAAAAAATGAGTCTAAATTCCCTATTTTAAACCATGAAGAAACTTGGATGGCTGGACTCTGCTTCAACAATTCCAATTGTATTTGCAACAGACAATGGTTCACCTGAATCAACAAAGAAGGGGACAAAAAAAAAGCCCAAGCCAAATATGCAGTCTAGGATAATATTGACTTATTTTATTTTATTTTTAAAAAGTCTTATCTGATCAGGTGATACACTCAGAGCAAACTTAACCATCAGGTAACCTACTTCATGGGAAGAATTTTCAGAGCAGACTGATCCATACTTCTAACTAGCTGGGTAGTTCCACCCACAAGGAGATCTCCATGTCTCCTGGAATAGAAGAGATCCATTGATCTTGATCCAAGCACTAGCACCCTCAAAGCAGGCACCTTCTTGTTCCTATGGTCAGACAATCTCACATATTCACTCTTTCCATTTTAAGTCTGAGGAACCAGGAAAACACAGAAGAACAAGACTGCCATTTACTCTGTTAATGCATAGTTTCAGAAACCCCGAATTCTATTATCATAAAGCTTTCTTCTGTATGCCAGAATGCTCTAGAATACCCTTATTACCTTCAGTGCTGTTCGTCAAAAGACTAAATCTGCAAAAGCAGAGCTCCTTTGATAAAACTAGTTATCCACATCTGAATGAAACTTGAAGTGAATTTCTTGGTTTATTTAGCATTACATAAAAGCCTTTTTTTATTTTTCTCAAGTAAATGTAAACATTTTCACAAATGTCTGGAACTGATAATAGATAGTAAGCATGTTCCTCTTTTACATGTAATTTCTATAGCATGCTCTGATCTAGTATTTATTTTCTGTAAGTAACATTAGCAGTCTTACTAATATTCATCTTTGCATAAAGAACACTGAAACAGCTAATGTCATCAGGTACATCTCCATGGGCAAAGGTGTCACATAACCACTTTCATAATGGCAGTATATTTTCAGTTTTCTTTTCCCACCAACACTGAAAGATTATTACAATACTATCGATGCCAGGATCACAAGCATCCTTTTAAGTACATATTCCATTTATTCGTGTTTACATTCATGTGATCTGACAAAACTGTCACTTGACTTAATTTTCCCTTGTGATGTTCAATCACTCATAAACTTTCAAGTGATAATGATGTCCCCTCTCAGCTTTTGTTAGGATTAAACAGCTGTCAGACCTTCTAAGGCCATTTATAAAACTGAATTTGTTTTTCTTATTATTTCTTGGACTTTTCATGCAGTACACTTTGAGGTCATCTTTCTTTCACTGTTATTAGATTTATTTCACAACCTGGTGGTTAAATTCTCATCAGTGTCTCACTACTCATCCAGTGGTCATCCACTGCATCCTAAATCCTACTCTGTTATAGCAGTGTCTCCTATCTTGTATTAAAAGCAAATTTTATCAGTGTACCACTACTGTTTTTGTCTGACATTAAGGAAAACAGTAATGAATACTGTGCTGTTGTTTAGTCTAATTTAGCTTCCTTCTACTCCATTGAAAATCAATCTATCAATAATCATCTTCCCTGTAGCAAATTTCCACCTTATTTGATAGTTTTTGTACTAATTTACCCATTTGGTGGATATATTCATGATTTTAGAGCCCTACAAAATACTTGAACAAGACAGCTAAAAGCTGGCGTATTTAAACAAGGCCAATTAGTATTTATAATTATTTAATGCATTCTCTTACAAGGCCATATGAATTAATAAATAATTATGGTTACATTTATAAATATTTGATTGAGTTACTGACAGCAGGATAAAAACATAGATGGCATAAGCACATGTTGCATAGGTCAGAAGCTCAGGAAAACTGGGCACTGAGCCTCCTTATTTTTGTTCTATTTACTTCCATGGGATTCCAGATGCAAAGTCTATCTTTATCTGAATTACCAAGAACCCAACTCCATTAGATGGTTCATGAGACTTAGGATCCCCTTTAATTTCTTAGCATAGGGCTGTGTGCCATACAGTCTCTTCTCAATACACACAAAAGCTGTATATACTCAAGCCCTTTTAAATCACACAACTGGCTTGGCACTCATCACACAATCAGCCTTCCAGCATCTCCTGTACTGTTACGTATCTGGCCCTTAGTACAAGTATGCGGCTGGGCACTGCCTGCTGTGAGATGAAATGTGTTCTCTGATGTGAGCAAACAGAAGGCACCTCATCACTTGACAATGCTTCTCTGCTCACATGCTGAAGGTTTTCACATCTTGCACTGATGAATGCCTACATTTTGGTGGATGCATAACTGGTCATGACAAGATTCACAGCCCCCGAAGAAAGAAACCAGGAGGGGACACATCACAGCTACAGGAATAATTCAACTGTCTGACACATGGTCTTCTCACTGCTGCCCTGACATATGGCAGCCAAGGGTTGCTGTGTAGGTTTGTGCTTTTGGGCTCCACGTGGTCACAGGTGATGGTCTGGTATTCCTACTGTACAGTCATTCCCATCACTCTTGCTCTGTCTTGTCAAAGCAAATTTTCTTTTTTCCAAATTAATAGTTCTGTGTATAGCCTTTAAGAATTAGCCTGATTTTCTAAGAAAGAAAAAAATAGGAAAAAAAAAAAAGTAAAGTTATTTCTACTTGAAAGTCATAGAATCAGTGAATGGTTTGGGTTGGAAGGGGCCTTTAAGATCATCTAGTTCCAACCCCCTGCTATAGGCAGGGACACCTCCCCCTAGTCCAGGTTGCTCACAGCCCAACCCAGCCTGGCCTTGAATCCCTCCAGGGAGGGAACACTTGCAGTCCTGCTGGGCAGCCTGTTCTATTCTCTCACCTTGCTCACAGTAAAGAGTTTCTTCCTAATATCCAGTTTAAATCTACCCTCTTCCAGATTAATGCTATTTCCCCTCATCCTGTCACTACTTGCCCTTACAAAAAGTCCCTCCCCAGCTTTCCTGTAGTCCCCCTTCAGGTAATGGAAGGTCTCATCAAATAATTGGCCAACCAGCCACTGCAATGACATTCAATAAAACTACAAACTTAGTAGGCTCAACTCCACATAATATAATCATCAAGGAGACAAACATACCTTTCAAGGCTCTCTCTTCAGACCTCTAGTTAAGGACAAGTCATTCTGCACACCAGACAGCTAATTGAAGGCAAGAAATGGCCTGCCTGTGTCTGGCCACAGAGCAAACCAAAGCAGCTAGCACTTGATCAAAAGAATGTTGGGGATGACAAGGTAAGTATAATCACTACTGTGGATGAACTAAGAAAAGACCTGATAAGAACCATTGCATGGTTCATCACAAAGTCCAATAAAAAGGACTCAGACCTCATTAGTTGGGAGGGTTGGGAGCTGGCTGACTGGCAGAGCTCAGAGTTGTGACACACAGTCCACTTGGAGGTGTGTAATTAGTAGTGCTCCCAGGGGTTGGTGCTGGGTCTGATCCTTTTTTTTCATCAATGAGCGTGGTGAAGGGATGTAGGCAACCCTCATTAACTTTGCTGATGATACAAAGCTGGAAGGAATGGCTGACATGCCAGAAAGCTGTGCTGCCATTCAGTGAGACCTAGACAGGCCAGAGAGCTGGGCAGAAAGGAACATCATGAGATTCAACAAAACCAAGTGTGAAGTCCTGCACGTGGGGAGAAATATCCACACGCATCTGTACACGTTAGAGGATGACCTGCTGGAGGGGAGCTCTGCAGAGAAGGACCTAGGGGTCCTGGTGGATACAGGTTGGCCATGAACCAGCACTGTGCCCTGGTGGCCAAGAAGGCCAGTGGTATCCTGGGGCGCATTAAAATACAGCATGGCCAGCAGGCTGAGGGAGGTGATCCTCCACTTCTACTCTGCCCTGAGGAGGCCACATTTGGAATACTGTATCCAGTTCTGGGCGCCTCAGTTTTAAAAAGACAGGGATCTCCTAGAGGGCAAAAAAAGATGATAAAGGCTTTGGAGCATCTCCTGTATGAGGAAAGACTGAGTAACCTGGGTCTGTTCAGTGAAGAAAAGACTGAGATGGGATCTGATCGGTGTTTAGAAATATCTAAAGTGCAGGAAGCAATTAGATGAGGCCAGACTCTTTTCAGTGATGTGTAGTGATAGGACAAGGAGCAATGACACAGAACTGAAATACTGGAAGTTCCATGCAAATATTTGGAAGAACTTTGTTACGGTGATGGTGACAGAGGACTGGAACAGGCCTCCCAGATTGTTTGCAGTCTCTTTTTTTGGAAATATTCAAGATTTGTCTGGAAGCCTACCTGTGTGACCCACTGCAGGGAGCCTGCTTTAGCAGGTGGGTTTGACTCAATGATGGGAGAAACTGAAATGTGTAATTTATCTACTTATATTTTTCCTTTCATAAGTCCAGCTGCCCTTCAGAGTATCAACTTTAAACTCTGGATATTTTTTTAATCCTAGACATTACGTTAAGTGACTGTAAATAAAGCATACCATTAGAAAGGAGTCCAAAACATTCAAGACAGCCACTTCCAAAATACTTCAACAGCACGCTAATATCATAACCACACCAGTACAACTCCTTCAATTGATACTGGTATTCATTCCACCAGCTTTGAAATGGCAAAGCAAATAGAACTGCAGAGTGACCTATGAGCAGAGACAAACTTTTGTTTGGGCAGTGTCTACTGTGGTTGTCACCAGAGCACTGTGGAAAACATAGTCATGTATTTATAAATACTCACTAGCAGCACAAATAGCCTTAGATGCTGTGACTAACATAAAATGGTTATATTTTGTGCTAATGAAGATGAGAATGGTTTAAGATATGCTACTCTAAGTGAATAACAAAGGAAAACCTATTAAACAAGGGAGGGGAAAAATAACTGAATGTGAACACTTGGATGAGGACATGGTACATAGTAACACCAAACTATTTTGAACATTTTATAATAGAGTTTAAATGATATATATAGCCAATTCTGTAACAACTTGTTTTGAGAAAGTACTCAGCAGACATAATTATCATGCATATGCATGTTAGAAAAAATAGGTCAGGGCCAGGCCTACCTGACAATAAACATGGCTGAACCTTCTGCAATTGAAGAGTTGCCTGGGACTGTTCCCAGCACAATGGACACCCACTTCACCCACGTAGACACTCACAGTATAAATAACATTCTCTTTGTAGATATTCTATCTCCCACTAATGCAGCTGGCTAAAACAGCCGAAATCCAACCTTTATTTGGTACTTTAGCATTACAAACATTTGCAAAGCAATCTTTACCAGTTTTATCTCAAAGCACACTATACTGTGCTACAGCACTCTCTGTAAATTAAAAAAAAGAAGAATATTGATTCTTAATAGTTCTTATGAAGTACCTCATGAGAAACAGATTATGATTTAAGAGAGCATTACTTCTGTCACTCCCTGCTTGGTTGGTATGTCTTACTTGACAGCAGGGCTTTAAACCAGTAGAATCATAAGTGCTGCTATTTTACAGCATACTTTGTGTAAATAAAAAAGAATTAATGCAATGAAAAGAAAGAAATTGTATACATTTTTGCAGCGAGGCTTCCATTTTTGAACACAAAATTCAACTGTAAAGAAAATAATCTCATAAATCAGCTGCTTTAGTATAGAAACAATTAGAATACTATAAATTCCTGGGTGGTTCATGTTAAGCTCAATGTTCTAAAATAACATTTTAAAAATTATTTTTAGTATTTGACATGTTTTATGTACTTATTAAGACATTTTTACTCCTGTTGTATTCAAAGAGGGATAAATTGTTTACTGACAATTTTTAAACACACTGCTTACCACTACCCATGTAATTTAACTGCTCCTACTTTAATACTCAGCAGGATGAATGTGAGTAGAACAGATACCCAAAGGATTCAGTGACCCTTTTAAATGCTTACCATACTGTCAAGAGAGAACTGAAATGTAACTAAGTATAAATACTATGCAGAAAGCCTTGCATTTTTATAGTTTGTTATTGCTTTTCTCTATTTTATCAACACGAAGATCTCAGACAGTAACAGAATTCCAGTTTTCTGGAAAATTCAGTGCAATTCTGTCTCTCAGCTTTTTCATCAGTAACTAAAACTTCACAGAAAATGAATGCTCAATCATTTTCACGCAATCAAAAAGATGCACGTGACATCCTGAGACGTTTAATTCACAAAGTGGCATTTATCAATAATACATGTTGAGACAGTGTTGTAAGAAGAAAAGGTGGCACAGAGACTTTAAAGCTTTCAATTCTTCAGAAGTGATTGAAAGAAAAATAAAAAAAACACAGCAGGAAAGGAAAAAAAAAAAAAGGAAAAAAGAAAGCACAAGAAAGGAACAGCAGGGAACCAGCAGGAGGTGGTGAAACTGCACTGATTCCTGGAGGCAGTCCCAAAGTGGAAGATTCCCTTTCTGCAAGCAGTGATCTTTCATTGCATATCCACTCACAAACACCTTAACCCATTATGACAAAAAACATTATCCTTTAGAAAGACTCAGAGCTTCCTGGGATTTATTCCAGAGCTGGCTTTTTTATTTGTTTGTTTGTTTGTTTAGGTAAAGAAGTGCAAGAATTGCGATTTTCATTTTCAGGAGGAAAAAAAATTAGTAAAAATGCTGTGTTGTACTTCTAATTCTGGCACATGCTGTAACTGCAAGTTGTGGAAGAGAAAAACCACTGTTTTCGCTGCGTTTTATACCCTCTTAATTTCTGCATGTGATTTTAAAAAAGGCTTTTTCCAAAACATACATGCAACACTGAGCATACTCATAACCACAGCTTCTCTATAATCAAAATACGGCTTTGTATTATTCATAATTAAGTTACACAACATGTAGTGCATACCTAGCTTCAGTTTGCACTTACAGAATCATAGAATGGCTTGGGTTGGTAGGGACCTCGAAGATTAAACTGTAGGTTTAACCCCCTGTGACTGAGTATAATTACGTGCAATCACTGAATCCTTAGAGTCGGAGGTAACCATGTTTGTTTTTCATTTTTTTCAATGAACAAGCGAGTTAAAAGCACCGACACGCTGTCATCTCTGTCATCAGAAAGCGCAGCCAGATCAAACTTAGCATCAAACCTCAGGTTGTATGGATTTTTTGGAACGGGGTAAGATCCCCATTCCGTTATAGCTCTGACAAATGATGAAGCACCACAAAAGCCACAAGCTTTCGTGCACTCGAAACGCAAGGCTCAGCAACAAATCGCCCCCCTGAGCAGCATTTTCCGCCCACCGAGAGGAGCACAAGGGCAGAGGGGACGCTGTTGTTTGGCCAGGCCTTCATCCAGCAGCACGGACAGGCAGCACACCGCAGAGGCGGCACGGCACAGACCCCAACCCCGCACCGCAGTGCCGCGCCCCCTCCCCACGTCCCGCCCGCGGGGGGCGGGAGCGGCCCCAGCGCCGTTCTGAGCATGCGCACCCACCCGCGCATGCGCGCCGCGGCGGCTCCCTTCATTCTAAGGACTCAAGCTGGCACGGGCGGGCTGATGGGAGCTTTTTTTCCTCTTCTCGCGACCTGACCGCTCGGCTCCGGGATGCGGAGGCCGTCAGCGCCGCTGCCCCGCTGCACCCGCTGAAGAGCCATCCTCCCGTTCGCGCTTCCCTCCGAACGGCGCATACCCACCTGCAGCCAACACCAGCAGCTCTCCGACCGGTCTGGCCCACCCCTGCGCAGCAACGACGCCAGCAGATTGGCTCCTTCCGGCGTCACTCTCCCCGCTCTTGTACACGGAATGGCTTCGCGGGCTGTCAATCCGCAAGAAAGCCCGCCCATTCCTCCGTGGCAGGTCCTCTGATAGGCCGACGCCTGGCGCATTGCCCTGTCACTCAAACGCCGCTCTGACAGCGGATTGGCTGCCGGGTATCGCACGGCTGGTCCCGCCCTCCTTCCCGCCCGCCGTGTGGGTGCGCGCTGCAGCGCGGCCATGGGCGGTGTGCGTTGGGCTTTCCCCTGCGGCGCATGGCGACCCCGCCGCGAGGAGTGGCAGCTGGCGGTGCGGCTGGTGCAGCCTGAGGAGAAGGAGCGTATCGGCAGCTTTGTGTATGCCCGCGATGCCAAAGCCGCCTTGGTACACGCACGGGACGGCGGGGGCACGGCGGAGGGGCTGGGCCGGGCTCGGCGTTACGCCGTGCTGTCAGCTCCGCCGGGTTACGTGTGGGGGCAGCGTGTGAGAGAATAAAGCGGTTTCATTCAGTGGGTTTTGCGTGATCCCTTCAGGGTTTAGGTCTCAAAACAACGCGACTGTAATGGTTTCTCGCTGAGGAGGCTGCGAGCAGTTAGCCAGCGCTTCCAGCTGGTCGGTATTGCAGGTGGTTCTAAGAGAGAGCTTTAGTGAGTTTTGCTGTGTAAAAAGAGACATACGAAGAGCATTCATTAGTGCAGCGAAGTGTATGAAGTAATTAAAACAGAGAGGGACCAATTTGATGTCAGCCTTCGAGGCTTAGTCTGCTTTTTATTGACCCCATCGATCCGTGACAGTGGCACACGTATCGCACACCCTGCAGGAGCTGCTTTTGGTGTTTGGTTAAACTTAGTTCACAAGGAGGGGCCCTAAATCATTCGGCAGAAACATTTACTTTCTCTTGGCAGTAATGAAAACATACTTTTTTTTAGGCAGACTGTCTTTTAGGAACTATGAATACATTGTACAGCACATAATAGCTCTGTCTGGTTGCATTTATTTCACAGGCCGGCCGCCTGCTGATGCGGAAATTAATTGCAGAAAAGCTGTGCATACCTTGGAACGAAATACACCTGCAAAGGACGTCAAAAGGAAAACCTTTCCTGGCAAACAACATATTCACTGTTCATTCGAATTACAACTTCAATGTCTCTCATCAAGGAGATTATGCAGTTCTTGCAGCTGAGCCTGAGCTTCAAGTTGGCGTTGATGTAATGAAGACTAGTTTACCAGGTAATGTGTTACTGCGACCAAAGCAGATTCTGTAATGTTTAAGTGCTGAAGACATCAACGTTTCCTAAAGAAACGTGTGCTGGCAGTTTAGTGTTATCAGAAGAGTGTGCATGCACTTATTGTGCATATATATATATATATATATATTTGTTATACACTCTTCATTGTTTGCTTAGGGTTTCCTGTTACATCAGATGGTAATGTATTTCCAGTCTAGAAACCAGAACCCTGGAAGAGTAAGGTCATGATTGCTGCTGTGATGCTGACAGGGTTGGCACCTACAGATGTTTTAATTACGGGTTTGCTGGCTGTCAGGCACATAGAAGCAGGGTCAGCTTTCAGTGTTGGGGCAAGGGGTTCCAGTTCCCTGAGAGCTTAACAGCCTGTGGCTTTGATTGTTGTTTCCTGTTCGTATAAATGTGGACACTATGCATCTGTACCAGGCTCAGGAGTGCAGCAAACTGACATGTTCACTGTGTATGTGCAGTAATCTTCAGTGAGAGGAATCATCAGGGTGTGTTAGAGGTGTCCCTAGGAAGGAGCTGTGCTTCACAAACATCAGCTGTTGGCTTATTTACTTCTATGAAACTTTTGACATGACTCTTACTGAACTTCAGGATCAAAAGCATAAATCGGAATTGTAGTAAAGGGTATTTTTAAATGCACTTTCATGAAGGTCATTTTGTCTACAAATGCTCAGTGATGCGTGACTGGAGAGAAAGAAGCATGCTGGGATTTAGGATATACTGGCATCTTTCATACTTTGAGAATCAAAGTTACTCAATGAACCAGTAACACAGCTGAGTTCTCAAAAAATCTCTTTATAATCTTCAATTTTGTAGCGCATCATGCTATAAAATATTTTAATTAATAAGAAAAAATTCAAACCCTAACTTCATATCTTTCTGAATGCAGTGCACTTTTTTGTTGATTATTGTCAGCATTAAATTTTTGGAGTGGTACATTTAGTGAAGATGCACAAAAACTTTTCTACAGTTCAAAGCAAAATTACCTGACTCAATTCCTTCTAGCTCAAAAAATGATGGTCATCAGGTGCTGTCACAGGAATAGAAAGGCTCCAGAACCATGCTGGATTGTGTGTACCTACTATAGCCTGTGGAGGACCCCAGACCAGAGCAGCTGGATATTTCCTGCTAGAAACTGTGGGCTGTTGATGAGGCTACACTAGTGCATGTACACCTCTGAAGGGACTGGAATAATGCAGGGCCCAAATATTGTGTTGTGCTTGAGCACAGTGCTTTCCCAGACAAAACAAAACAAAGTGATAAACAGTGCAGCAAACTGCACGTGCTCAGTGTAGCCTCAAGTACAAGCCTCAAGCCTATTTTCATAGGCTCATATTGAAAACAAATAAGTCAGTACTGTATCCAGAAACGGAGTAAAAGATAAACAGGTATTAAAACCATTAATTCTATCACATAATCATAGAATTGTAGAGGTTGGAAGGGGCCTCTAGAGGTCATTGAGTCCAGCCCCCCTGCCAAAGCAGCTCCCTAGGCCAGGTTGCACAGGTAGCACTCTCCAATCATCTATGTTGTTACCTTGAGCCCTTAGGCCCCAGACTGTGACAAAAAGACTGTGGTGGGTTGACAGTGGCTGACAGCTGTGCCCTGACCCACCCACTCACTTCCATCTCCTACCCCCAGTGAGGTGCTCAGTATGTCTTTGAATACTGCATTTACTTCATAACTTCTTCAGCATCAAGAGAGGCTCCTGCCAGCATTTCCTGCTATTTCTGGTGGCAGTGGTCCTGAACTTGTACTGTAGGGCAGATGGTTCTGCATCGTTACGAACAGCTGCAGTCAGCAGCTGTGTGGATTTGGGAACATCAGCTGCTGAGACAAAACAGCAGAGATCCGATACAAACAGACTTGAGTGTTTTTACCTATAACGAGAAAAATGGTTATTCTGGAGATGCTAGTAATTCCAAAGACTTCAGTGATGAAATTAAATTGACATTTCTGTAATGAAGTCTACTGAAGAATTACATACCTGGATGGCCAGTCTGAAACAAGCCAGTGACAGATGCAGACAGATGTGATTCCTGAAGACTCATGCCACCTTACTCATCTCTGATTTTACAAAGATCTAGGTATATGCTGACAGAAAATAGTGCCATTGGGGAAGTCATTGTATTCACAGTCTGAATTCATGGTGGCAAGCTTCAAAGTGTATAGAGGAGTATGAAACACATAGTTCCAAGACTGCTGCTTTCTTTTCCAATTTCTAAAGTTCCATTGTTAGCATACTCTTCAGAAGAAATTCAGCTGTCAACATCTTACGTGGAGCACATATGGAGTATGTTCTATCTTATGGTAATGAAAGGGATGAACTTCTGTGCTTGTCATTATATGCAAGAGGTAACTGTCAGGAGTGTGTCAGTGCCTGGCCTTGCATTTTCCACATTATGCAACTTAATTTGTGAATTAAGTTTAAAAATACAATCTACTAAATTTTTAGGTTTTCTTTATGGCCATACATTTTTATTGTTGGAGTTACAATGCTCTTTTTTGGAAATGAAATCTGAAAGCAATACAAATTTATTAATAGTATGTGATTGGGGAAGAGAGCCAGTGAATAAGCAACATTAAGGATACAATCTGTAATTATAATCTGTGCATTATGAACGAATGCTAGTAGTTCTTATCACCTAAAATACTTTCTGAGGAAGTTCCTGGTAATTCTGACAAGATAAAATTCGTTTTTATTGCAGCACTGTGAATATAGGATACTCTTGACTTCACTAGTGTTGCTTTGTCCTATAGTTCCACTGAGCGGTGCTATTGCTCTGTGGTTATTAAGCACACTATTTCTGAGCAAAATGATTTGCACAGACACACAATAGTGTCTGGAACAGCATTAAGGACAAAGAGTTCCATATGTACAAAGTACATTACAGTAATTTTTTCAAGTATATGCTCATTTAAGGACAGAGCACTCCATCCTGTGATGTTATCCTACAGAATCTGGAGGTGTCCTGTTTTCTATTTCTTATATGCCTTTATTGTTCAACCAGTGAACAAAATATGCATTGTAAATACACAGGAGTGTGTCATGCAACTGCAAGTTTTGAGAAATACATCAGAAATGATGTGCTAGTATGTACACATAAAGACAGTGCACTTAGTGCAGATTAAGAGGAGACAAGTTGATTATTTATTTCTGGTTTATTTATGTTTTACTGAAGATGTCTCTTTCCATGTTACTTTTTCTGTATTACTAGAATATGAAAAGTGAAACTACTTCATATAAGGCGAGGGCATGCCACACAAAAAAGCAATTTTTACCATGGCAAGTAGCAAGTTCCAAAGGTTTACAACATTTTATCACAGTACTTTGTTCAGATATGGAAATAGATGATACAGTGATAGCGGAAGAGGAAGATTTCCTCTTTAGATATCTTATATTACAATTTCCTGAGGTGGTGAGCTTTTTTCACAATCCAGCAGGTTACTGTAGTGGGTTTGAATGTCAATTTAATTGATTTGCTGTTGAAGAAACACTATGATGAAATATTGTTTTTCTTCAGATTATTTTAAGATGAATACTTATGTTGTTTGGGAAAATGCATACTGTGTTATAAATTTGTTAATGGAAGTAACTGGATGTTGTTTGTCTGGAGAGGTAATGCATGTGAAATAATTTTAACACTTTCAGTGAAGAAATTTTGCAACAAATGTTAACTTGCTTTATGTAATATGTGGGTAAAAGTCATGTTTAGACAGGCTTCTGAGCTTGCAGTGTTTTTCTAATTTCTGCTGTACAAGTTTGCAATAGGAATTTTTTAAACTAGAAGGAAGTATGAAGACAGAGTTAAGTGTTTTTTGTCCTTCTCGCAATACTTTAATTTACTGTGATTAAAGTTTTAATTGTTTTTGATTTTATTTTATTTTTCTCATGGCAGTCAGCATCTAACCTTTGTCTAGAATAGACAGTTGCCAAATTATCATCTAATGATGCAGCTGTAAATATATAGATGCACTGTACGAGATGAAGAAATTAACCAAGGAATTTGGTTAAAAGATTTTTTTTTCAATTGATTAAGGATGTCAGAATTTATACATATGAAAATGCTTCAATATTAGGTTTACAGCAGCATTGAAACAGCTAGCTCATATCCTTATTGAACTAAAGCATTACAGCAGTGTTATCCTTTTTGATAAATAAACAGGGAGGAATTTCTTTGTTCTTGTTCTGTTTGAAAATGGGAAAAAACAGCCATCTTAAACATACCAATACAGAACATGTTACATAGCAATTTCATTATTCTTCTATTGTAATTCAAATTTTTACCTGTGTTTTAACTTGGGATTACATCATGTTTGTAAAAACATTCTGGCAACTGATTAAGCACTGTGCCTGATAAACTGTAAAAGGAATTTGTGACTGAATCTTCTCTGAGGGTTTCTTCTTAAAATGTTGCCATTCCTTTATGATGATTTCTGTAGGCTAACATAAAACCAGTTTTGTTAAAATAAGAAATCTTAGCAAAGTGTAGAACAGTGACAGTAAATTTCTGGAAGATAGATGTGTGTGTGACATGCTGTGTTTTTGCTACATTGCAATACATCCATCTTCTTCTTGCATCTTCTCTTCTGTAACTTACTGGCTGGATGAGAGACAGCTCCTACAGTGTCTGGTGTGGACCCATGTGTGTGTTGATAGGAGGGAGGGGTACTGCAGGACAGCTGACTGCCCTCTCTTCTCTGTGGGAAGACCAAACAGGAAAACATGCTCTTTTTTAGCTGTCAGATAGGCCAGATAGTCTTTTAAGTCTTGGCAGTTGGCTTTGTAAGGTTTATTCAGTGCATATCCTTACATGGTTACTTTTCCTGTCTTATAGTAGAAATTGTTTCCGAAATTTAAAACCATGCTTACTTATTTTGAAGGAGGAGAGTGCAAAGAAGAACCATATGCACAGAAATGGGGATGTTCTAAGTGTGAAAAACTATTATATACTGTTTATTATGGACATTACAGAATGTTTATTCCATCTGGCTTTGAGATTCGTATTCTGAGACAGATGTCTGTGCTGCATCCTAAGTTTTGCAGTCAGAAGGCTTTGGTAGTGTTATAGCAGTGTAAGGCAATAATTGTCAGGAAAATGTGAATTTTTATATCTAGGTGCCATTGTACAAGTAACATGTTGAGGTTTTTTGGTATGTTTTTTTTGTGTGTTTATTTTTTTGGTTTCACTGGGTGACAACTCAGTTGAAACATGTAACGTTCTTAAAGTGTGTCACCTTTAAAGAGATGTAAGCATGTTTCACTTGTTGCTTGTTTGTTTTCACATCTGTAGTTGTGTTCTCACAACCATACTGCCTTTATAAAAGCCCATTTTGGGGTTTATTTAGATTTGGGGATTTCAGGTTTAATTTTGGCGTGATGCATCATAATCTCCTCAGGGTTGAAAGGAATCAGAGTTCTTGCTGTTCTGACAAAACGTGATTATTGCTTTAAATGTTTGATACCTTCTGTAATGGAAAACTGGTTATGATAGCTTTTTTCATGGGGTAATTTAGATTTTTGCTGGAGTTCTGAGACTACTTCAAGCTCTGCTTGATGTGGTTGTGTAAGCCCTTGGAAAGAGCTTTTAAACAAATGAAAGATGCAACCATTAATGTAGACAAGAAAGGATTTTTATTTTGTTATTGCTTATCGTCTTAATTGCTTTACATTACAGTTGTTCGTAAGTACGTTTTATTAAATGAATTTGGATTATTGAACTTTATTGTTTCTTTATCGCATTTCTTTTCTTACAGTTTGCAAAAGGTTGAGTGATTCAAAGGAGGCAATCTCAATTTTTTTGACATTTTAAGGCTAGTGCTGCATTTCTGAGGTATGCCAAGATGAAAGTTATCATCACTGGTTGAAAAACAAGAACAGATATTTAATATATGCATGACTGGGAGAATTGCTGGGTAATGACACGAGGATAGGGAGGTCACAAAATGCAAATCCAATTTCCAATGAGTGCTAAAGCTGTGTGAGCTAATAGATTTAAAAACTATGCCCTGTTAATTTTTTGTCTGGTTCTTCTAAATTAGTCATTTATCTAGATAATTATTTATCCTCTGTTCTCAGTTTCTAAACATCTGTGTGAGGTTTAGTTTGAATTAATAAACATCATGGGCATCTGTTCCAGAGGAAATGTTTTCCCTCTATCATTTTACTATAGTTCCCTTTAGAGATGAGATCACAGAATTGCAAGGGTTCGAAGGGACCTCAAGAGATCACTGAGTCCTGTCCTATACCAAAAGGACTAGCAGCTCAAGGGCCTCAATGCTCATTCTATACATTTATTAACTTTCAGGATTTAGAGCTACCTTTACACTAAGCAGACTGATAGATCAGTTGCTCATTTTGCTAGCTCATTGTCATAAGACCCACTTGCCAGCTGAAAGTGAATTTATATGTATTGATTCCTGATCACTGCCTGTTTCTTTTATGCAATTCATGGCATTTAGGATTCTGTTTTTATTCTTTTTTTGAGGGGTTGCCTGATCAGTGAGCTAGTAATACTAGCTTTAGGTTTTAATTTTAATTGTTTTACCTACAGAACACAATATAAGCTACTTTCTGACCAAAACAATTGGAAGATTGTAAAACTATTTAAAAACTGTACTGAGGACATTTGGTCATCTGCTTCTCTCAGTATTCTTGAGAAGGCATGTCATATTTTTACTAACTTCAGGTACAGCAGGAGAGTTACTAGCCTTGCTAAGTGAATGTTGTATTACCAAGCTCTTTTAGGATTGACCTGATGTTTGTAACAGTGTAAACTCAAACCAGTCTGAAGATTTCCTTGTTGGTAAATACTACTGTCTGTAGGACTGTTAATAGCATGATGACATAGATCTGTATTTTAGTGGTCTTCCATTTTCTTACAAAGGCAGCTTGCTTCATTTGGTTTTGAACAGGTTGAAAAATGGAGAACGACAGCCCCGTATTTATCTGCTATTTCTGAAACATTTTTTCAAATAACACTGTAGAACATAGTGTGTTTTCTTGCTCTTTCTTCACTCTCCTACTCTTTTTAAAATCAACCATTTATATGTGGTCTGGATTTTTCCTGTCTGACAGGGAAAACGCAAACCATATTTTTGGCCTAATCTTCAGAAATGAACAAAATCTAGTTGTCATTTAAGTGGGACAGATGCCATATAATACATATTTCAATGTAAAGAGTTTGTCCAAAAAAAAAAAAAAAATAGCATGTACACAATTGTTTATTTTCCAGATTTGATTCTGGAGTATTCCAGTGTCACTTAATACTTTCTTCTCATTCTTTTTGAAACTGTCAGGATATCAGGTTTGAAACTGTCAGGGTATCAGGTATTTTTAATGTAATATGGAACTTACCTTTTTTTTTTTTTTTTTTTTTTTCAATATATAGAAGATGGATTTTGAAAGATTAGTGAGATTAAATTTCTAAGGTTGTAATGTTTTTAAAGTTTATTATCAGAGGATAATTGAATCATTGTATCATTAAGATTGGAAAGGGTGTCTTAAGATCATACAGTCCAACCTTCAACCCATTCCTACCATGCCAACGTACCATGTCCCTGAGTGTACAAGTTTCTTGAACACCATGCAGGGTTGGTGACTCCAGCACCGCCCTGGGCAGCCTGTGCCAGTGCCTCACCAGTGCCTTCTCTTTCTGAGAAGACTTTTTTTTCCTGACATCCAGCTTGAGCCTCCCTTTGAGCAACAGGAGGTCATTACCTCTTGTTGAATCAATAGTTACTTGGGAGAAGACAGGCTCGCACCTTGCCACTTTTCAGGGAGTTATAGAGGTCTTCCCTGAGCCTCCTCCAGAATAAGCAATCCCAGTTCCCTCCACCACTCTTCCAGACCCTTCACCAGCTTTACTGCTAATTCTACATTTATGTAGTTTATTCTGTGAACCCTAGATTCAAATTGGCATTATGGTGTGCTGTAAGTGTGAGGTTAAAGTGTTTGCAGAAATGTAATATATCTTGGTCTCAGGGATAAAAGCACTAGATTCTCTTGTGAATATCAAACTGATTAAATCAAAACAGTCTGTAGAACAAACATCCTGTGCTTTTTTTCTGCTTTCATCTAGATTTAGTTTTCTAATTTGCTATGGCATATTATGTTATCTGTTCCTAAAATCACGAAATTCAGTTCATTTGTTGCAATGATGAGTTTCCACCTAGTTAGATGCTTAACTGATCGGATAAATATTTTGCATTTTTCTTGATGCCCACTCAGCTAAGTAAGTAATTTACATATGTGTATGTATATACATATATATATTTCTGAAGTGTGCACATTACATCTTGTTAGCCCTCCCCAACAGGATGCAGGAGAAAAACAAGATTTAAAAGGTTATGAGTCAAGGGAAGGGTGGATCAGTCACTCACCAACTACGGTCATGAACAAAATAGACTTAGCACAAGGTAGATTAATATAATTTATTGCCTATTAATAATAGAGGAAGATTGTGAGAAAGACAAAAATAAAGGACTCCTGCCTTCTGACTCTTCCTAGTTTCAGCTTCGCTCAACTCTTTTCTCTTCCCAGCCCTGGGCAGTGCAGGGGCATAGGGGTTGTGTAACACTTTGTCTCTGATGCTCCTTGTTTCTTACACTAATCCCCTGCTCTGCATGGGGTCCCTTCATGGGATACAATCCTTCAGGAACTGCTACGGTGTGGCCCTTACTGTAGATTGCAGTTCTTCAAGATCTGCATTGACATGGGTCCTTTCCATGGAAAAAAGAAGATAGTACTCCAGCTTGGATACTCCATAAGGCACAGTTCCTGCCAGAAAACCTGCTCTGCTGTGAGCTGGCGTTTCTGCCAGAAGCCTGCAGTGCAGTGTGGGTCTTCTGTGGGCTTCAGTGTGTGTGTCTACTCTGACGTGGTGTTCTGTGGCCTGCAGCTGGACAGCTTGCACCTCCACGGGCCTCTCCTGTGCTTCTGGGTAATCTTGAGCACCTACTGCCCTCCTTCTGCATTGACCTTGGGGCTGCAGGGCTGTTTCTCATTTCTAAGTCCTCCCTCACAGATACTGCACTGTGGGCTTTTTGTTTGTTTTTATCCTTTTTAAAATATGTTGTTGCATGGGTGGAATCTCCCTCAGGACTCTGCTTACAGGTCCCTGGATAATATAAGGCCCTGATTTCAACAGAAGGTTGGACCAGATGGTCTTCAGAGGCCCTTTCCAATCTAAAATTTCCTCTGATTCTGTGAATCTGTTTTCCTCTGAAACTCAAACAAATATGGAGAAACAGACTAAGCAGGCTGTAGTACTGCTGGCAGTTTGTTGAGCCATGAATCCCGTTATCTGATCCGTTCCTCAGAGCAAAATTATTGCACTATATTAAAAAGGAAATTGGGGGGGAGGGCAGTTCAGGAGAAAGCTGTGCCTGGGTTTTTCAGTGGAGGGAGGTGCCAGTTTACTGTGTAAATTTGAACATAACTGTGCAGGATGATATCAGATAAGTATAGTTGAACAGCTGAAAAACTCAGGACTGAAAAAGAAAAGGCAGCATGAATGGGTAAGGTATTTCTATAGCTTGTATAGTAAACAGTTCAGTATAACCTGTATGCCCCTTGCAGAGTGGTGCAATTTGTATGGCAGAACAGCTCTGACAATGAAGGAAGCCTCTGGATTCTGGAAGTGTTCTCTGCTGGTGTTAACAACTGTGCCTTATTGAGAGCAAGAGAAGGAAGATCTTGAATGTTTCATAATTTGAATGATCTGAAGAAGCTGGTGCTTCTTTAAATACGTGAGAAAAGAAAGAGGAAAAAATGAAGAATTTGGAGTGTTTTTTAATAGTCATCTCATTATTTAAAAAAGTCAATTTAAACTCAGCAAGACTGAAAACCTTTCTCCAAACTGAAG
Source organism: Callipepla californica brunnescens (assembly GCA_023055505.1). NCBI lineage: Eukaryota > Metazoa > Chordata > Aves > Galliformes > Odontophoridae > Callipepla > Callipepla californica. The sequence goes on along the minus strand of JALIRH010000001.1, from coordinate 109,949,330 downwards.
AATCTTGATTTTATTTTTCATTGTTTCGGGGAAGTTGGAGTGTCTGATAGATGAATGCCTTAGTCATCCACCGTCCTTGACATTGTGGTTGCTTTTCACGGAATCACAGAATTGTAGGAGTTGGAAGGGATCTCTAGAGATCATGGAGTCCAACCCCCCTGCCAAAGCAGCTCCCTAGCCCAGGTTGCACAGGTAGGTGTCCAGGCGGGTCTTGAACATCTCCAGAGAAGGAGATTCCACCACCTCTCTGTGCAGCCTGTGCCAGTGCACCGTCACTGCACTGTGAAGGAGTTCTTATGCACATTTGTGTGGAACTTTGAGTCTTATTTTCTCAAGGCTGAATGAACATATCTCAGCCTTTCCTTGTAAGAGAGGTGCTCCAGGCCCTGTATCATCTTTGTGTACCTCTGCTGGACTCTCTTCAGGTGATCCCTGTCTTTTTTGTACTGGCGAGCCCAGAGCTGGACACATTGTTCCAGATGAGGCCTCACCAGGGCAGAGTAGAGGGGAAGGATCACCTTCCTTGACCTGCTGGCCACACTCTTTTTAATGCACCCCAGGATCTCATTGGCCTTTTTGGTCACCAGGGCACACTGCTGGCTCATGGCTCAGCCTGTCATCCACCTGGACACCCGGGTCCTTCTCCTCAGAGCTGTCCAGCAGGTCATCCCCCAGACTGTACCACTACATGCAGTTATTTCTCCCTAGGTGCAAGACTCTACACTTGCTCTTGTTAAACCTCATCTGGTTCCTCTCTGCCCAACTCTCCAGCCTGTCCAGGTCTCACTGAATGGCAGCATAGCCTTCCAGTGTGTCAGCCATTCCTCGCAGCTTCGTATCGTCAGCAAACTTGCTGAGGGTGGATTCTGTCCCCTCATCAAGGTCACTGATGAAGGTGTTGAACAGGACCAGACCCAGCACTGACCCCTGAGGAATACCACTAAGTATGGTTCTCTAACTGGACTCTGTGCCACCAATAACAACTCTCTGAGCTCTGCCAGTCAGCCAGTTCTCAACCCACCTCAGTGTCCACTCATCTATTCCATACTCCCTCAACTTTGTTATAAGAATGCTGTGGGAAACAGTGTCATATGCCTTGCTGAAATCAAGGTAGACTGTATCCACTGCTCTCCCCCAATCCTCTGAGCTGGTAATGACATCATAGAAGACCACCAAGTTGGTCTCCTTGGTCAACTCCCCTTGGTCAACCTGTGCTGACTATTCCTGATAACCTTCTTCTCTTCCAATTGCCTGGAGATGTTATCCAGAACAAGCTGTTTCATTACCTTTCTGGGGATAGAGGCGTGGCTGACTGGCCTCTAGTTACCCAGATCCTCTTTTCTTTCCTGGTATTTTCTTTTGCTCCTAAAAGCAATGTGTTCTCTGTCCTAAGACTGTTCTATGTCATTCCATTAGCTAACTACAACAACAGTAATTTCCATGTTGAGAATTTTTTTCTCTGTAGTCTAGAAAGGAAATTGAAGGCATCTGTAAAATATCTATGCCGTGTATTATATTATGTGTACAGTATGTCAGATTCCATTTTACAGTATCACCTGGAAAGGAAATTTTCAGGAAATCTTAATCCGTGCTTTAGTGTGACTCCAATTACTGCTGCAGCCAATATCTGTTTCTGTATAATGCTTAGATACATGTAGAAGGCTACCACTTTATGGAAGAGGTTTAGTACTCACTACACTCTGGTCTTGCAAATCCAACCCATGCATCAGCTGTTTGTTTGAAAGGATTGTGTTGGGGATAGCATCAAAGGCCTTACTGCAGTCCAGGAAGATAATACTCACTGCTCTCCTCATTCTGGTCATTTTACTGTTGAAGCTTATAAGGTTGATGAAGCCTGATTTCACCCTGGTGAATCCATAATCACGACTGCTCCTGATGATTTTCTTGGTATTCCTGTGCCTGGAAATGGTTCCGTTGAGTTCTCAGGGACAGAGGTGAGGCTGACTGACCTGCAGTTCCCCAAGCTCTCTTTCTTGTCCTTTTTGAAATCAGGAGTGATGTTTTCTTTTCTCCACTCTTCAGGCACATCCCCCACTTGCTACAATCCATCTAGAATAGTTGAGAGTGGCCTTGCGATGAGAGAGGTGAGATTAGTTTGCATTAAATACAACTAGTATTTTTCCTTTAATGAGAACATTGCATAAGCTACAAAAAATATTGTCTCAGTGTGTGTGGAATTGTCTATATCCAGATTTTGATTATCCCAACTAAAGAAAACAGATTGCTTTGTGCCTTTGTCTACTTAGCCAGTTGTAAGCCCTATTGGACAAAGTGCATGGTATAGTGATTAATTGTACAGGTTGTGGGTGGTTACTTGAGTGTGCAACATTGTCCTTAGCTTCCAGTGCATTGTAGAAATGCCGTAGATCAATATAAGCACACAGTCTGTAAATGTCTTTTACAAAATAAATTAGAACTAGTGGGGAAAAGTGGTGTAGTCCCTGAAAAGCAGCAGCACACAGCTGTGCTGATTTTTGCGGAGGCTTAAGTTTAATCCAGGGATTTGAGGCTTTTTTTTTTTCCTGTATGATAAATTCGAGGGTCTGTATTTCTGCATGTGCTTTAAAGTGTTTCTCTCATATCCCACTGTCCAATGACAGCAGACAGAATGGCTTGATGAATTCTGACAAGCAGCATGCTGTTTTATAAAATGGTACTAGATCAAGCTATCAAATACTGTATATTTAATATACTGCTCTTATAGCTGGATATAATTTTTTAATATATATTTAATCTCCACTGATTAAATGCTATCTGAAAATGTGGAATGTATTTGACTCTCATATCATTTTTTTTAAATATATTAGTTCTGCCACAGGAATGCTTTTTCAGTACTGTGTTCTGAACTGTCAGCAGCATCTGCTCACTGCTTTGAAGCCATGTAAATTTGGATTGCAGAGCAGTGTGTGTTCATATTTCTTTTCTTATGAGTGAGCTTTTCTTCGGAGCCATAACATGAGGTAATTCATTTGCTTGTCATTACCGCTCTATTAAAATTCCTGTAAATATTTTTTTTCAAACCTGTAGGTAGTAGCTCAATTCCAAATTTCTTTCATATCATGAAGCGACAGTTTACTGAGACAGAGTGGCATGTAATCAAGTCTATGAATAATGAGTGGATGCAGCTGGATATGTTTCATCGACACTGGGTAATACATTTGTTTTGTATTTAAAGACTACAGTGCTACAACCTGAAAATTGTTTAGTATGTTTTGTTATTATTTTCATTATGGTAAAACTGTACACTTTTATAGTTTCATAATCACATGGAGAGTATTTAATGTCAGACTAACTTCAAGAACCATGACACAGTTGATATTTCTAGAAGGATTTATAACGAGTTTTAAACACGTACTGAGAATGAGCTACATGATTCACATCTGTATGTTCATTTTTACACAGTGAGAAAGGTAGTAGCAATGCTGGTAGCTCTTCTCTTGTTAACTGTGTCAATCTACTGTCATATTTACAGTATAAAGTCTAATTTATTTGACCTACAGTGTCTGCTTATAAATTGTGTTTATACAGAAGGTAAATTGAAAAAAGCAGTGTGAACAGTGAGTATTCTTAAAACAGTGCTCTGTTTTTTAGGCCCTAAAAGAAAGCTTCTTGAAGGCCATTGGAGTTGGAATTGGCTTTAACTTGCAAAGAATTGAATTTCATGTGTCCCCATTGCAAATGGAAATAGGGAAGGTGTATAATGAGACCCAGATGCTGTTGGATGGTGAAAAAGAGGAAGAATGGACATTTGAGGTAAGAAATCTTCAAACTGTTTTCTTTTTAATTGCATTGCACCTTTTTTTTTAATTGCAGCTTCACACCTTTATTCTATGTAACAATGTTGAAAAGAAATAAATTAAAACATAAGGTATAAATCACTGGCACTAAAAATATTCTTGTTGATCACAGTATCTTCTTACAAAGTACATTCTTTAGAATGGCTTTTTATTTTTTCCATTCCTGAAGTGTCTTTCTGGCACATGAGGCTAACTGTCCTAGGCCATGCAGGAAGCTCAGTAAAGTGTATTAAGACCCTTCTTGTGAAAAGTGTAAAATATTTCAGAGTTCTTTCAACTCAGGATATTCTGTGACTATCATCAGCTGGCTGAGACTGGTGATAACTTACTTCATTAGTTATTATTTATGTTAAGTGCTTGAAATGGAGGTGGTGCCTTCAGCTCTTTGCTTGTTTTTTTGTTGCTTGATTGGTTTTCCTTTTTTTTCCCTCACCTGCTTGAATGGGCAAGAAATAGTGTGTTTGTGCGGGTTTGAATTTAAGAGGTGCTGACTGGTTGCTGTGTGTAGGAACGGACAGATGCAAATTTTACTTTACTTAATTGGACTTATTTTGAGCTTGGTCTTCTGAGGGTTGGGTTTTGTCTTTGTTAATTTGTTTTGGGGTGTTTTTTTTTTTTTTGTGCTTGTTTGTTTTCCTTCCTTGAAAGTTATTGAGACTTAACACTAAAGTATCTACAAGAATGACCAGTGGCCTTCTAATGTGTTTTAAAGGACTGGGAGAGAAAGAACTGATAGACAGTTTGATCTTACAGTATTTAACCACTAAAAACAAATAAATCAGAAGAGCACTTCAGAATAACTTTCAGTCTACCACTGAAAAGAAAAAATGGAAAAGTCACTGTGACTTTAACATTGTCTAGAAAGGGATCTTTGTTCCTGTCTACCCCTGTCTGCACCTTCAGTTAGATTGTGCAGTATGTCTGTAGCTGAATAGAAGTTCAAAGAATATACTCTTTGCAATTCTATTTCACAAAATAGTCAAGACTGCCTTCTGTTTGAGTAATCAGACTGTTCTGGTAGAGCTTGTCTGAATGACTAATATCTGGTCTGTTCGTGTTTTACATAGTGTTAGTAGTATATGTATGGTATGCGTGGTGTAAATAGAAAAAATAAATATGGCATAAGTGAAATGTTACTGCTACTTCAGTATCTCTAATCACATTTTGGTTTCTGTTGTTTTAAAATCTACCCACACTAATTCAGTTGTTATACTAATATTGCCGTGCTCTCAAGGATTTGAGAGTGTCATGAAATCCTGTAGTTGGAATTACAGGCTGGAAAAAATATCTTAGGAAGGATTGTGGCACATCTTGTGATATGACTGTTTTCTTTGTTATTGCTAACTGTACCATTGTCACAGAAGCTTTTATCTCTTTTGATTACCTACTGAAGCTCCAAATTTGGATCTTTGAAGGGGTGCTGGTGGTCAATAGAATAAAATAGCTTGGAGATGATGATGTAGGTAGCTACCTGTAAGACTTAAATGTTTTATATTTTTACATTTTTCTTTCTAACTCAGTAATACTGCTAGAAGTATAATTTAGTTTTTGTCTGAGAAATGCTTCTTCTTCCATACTTGCACACTACTTCCCAAGAGCATGGCCTTATAACTATGCAGATTGTACTATCTCAAAGACAAGATTTATTATCAGGTTTCATTTAAAATACTAGCTCTGCTGGGTATAATTTCATTTAAATATCTACATTAATTAAAATGAAACGGAAAAAAAAAACACAAACCTTTTTCAGTTATCTGACTCCAGACTAAAATTAAGAATCGCTTTAGTTTTAAAAGAAACTTCTGAGAAGACAAAGCATTGTACCTATTTTCTTACTTACAGAATTCTTGATTTTGTTTGATCATTTGGCCTTGAGCCAGGTAACAGCAGGCACAAATTCTGAAAAATGACTGAGAAACACTTATTGATAGTGTTTTGCTTGCATTCAGTTTTGTGCTGAGTTCACTTGAGGGGCTTTTTCTCAGATAGAAACTTCCCTTTTACTTCTCAGACCTGTATGGTAGGCGATGATCAAAGAGAGAGCAAGGATTTTTTAAATCCAATTATCTCATAGTTTGGATTCTTTTTCTTTGAGTTTTAAAGAGAATCTAGCTTACCAACAGTGGAAGATAGTTTTTTTCTTGCTAAAGAAAAGTTTATTTCTCAACATAAGGTATACAGAAGTAGTTTCAAATCTCCTCTAGAGAACACTATGTCATATGAAAACACCAACTTAATACTATAAAGACGTGAAAAAAATTTACTGCCTCATTGTTTGCGAGCCAAAAAACAAATAAAGAGAAATACTACTGAATCAAATTACAGGGGCATGCATTTAAAATTTATTCATGTTGTAGACAGAATTTCCTGTGAACACATTTTTTTTTCTTTCATTTGTAAATACTAAATATATTTTGTATAGTTACCTTTTTCCTTTATTTTTACATAAGGGTTTAGTTTTGTACTTTTTCCTTTTGCCACTCCTTGTGTATTTTCGAGCTTGGATACAATGCAGAGTCACAGGATCATCTTGTTAATGATGGATGGACTTAGTTTTAGGTGTTTGTTTCATACAGTTCTCTAGAGATTATTTCTCACGTTCCCTTCAGTTATTTTGCAGGTTATAGGAAAAAAAAAAATACAATGAAACTTAATTTAGAAGTATAAATTGAATTTCAGCATTCATCTACTATGTGTGCTAAATGAGTAGGTTGCTCCGAAAGTAATGCATCCTGTTTATTTCTATGGAAACTACAACAGATATAGAGAGGACAATAACACTACTTGATACAGAAATTTCTCAGCTACAAAACACTATTTTTTCAATGCAGTCACTACCATTACCTCTGATTTTCACTGGTGATGAACAAGAGTACCGCATACTACCTCACTGTGCTGATATCCACTGTTTGGTCTCTGTAAATGCTCAGCAATTTCTGATAAGTGTCGGTGGGTGCCATTTTTTCTGTGTGGAGGAATTCATTTCTGCATGTTTGCTTCATAAGCACTTCCATGTCAAATGCCATTCTGTCAGACTGCCCCTCTGCTGCTGTCTGTCACACAGCAACAACACGTAATGAAATGCTGATGGAAAGGTTCAACCTCTACTGCTGTACCACCAGCATCTGCCTGTGATGCTGTGGGCCAACATCATAAAACAGGAGGCATTGCTTTTGGAGCAGTCCTCATACAATTAGTTTGCAATAGGCAGTGCACATGTGGCTCTTTATTTAGTACTTTATTTAGTAACAATTAAAATGTAGTAATCAACTGAAGCGTGATACAGTATTTGTGTCAGGGTGTTAATTTAGGATGGAAACATATGCTTTGATTTTTATTTTTGTTTTATATAATTATATCTATGAGTTCTGTATGATCCATTTACTAATTTTGAAGAAAATAAACATACAGAATGAAGTACTAGTTAATTTTAATGTAGGTGAAGGAAGTCGGTTGACGATAATTTTGACTAGTTTTTCTCTGAACTATAAAACTCATAGATGACCTACTACAGATACATATATGGAAAAAAATCCTAATGGTGAATCTTAGTAAAGTGCATTTGTGACTTTTTCTCACTAATCACAATTTATTGCAGTTAATAGTGAAGAATGTTCTGGTAGCACTTACTGGAGCCTCCATTAAATAATTCCTTTTTGCTCCTTACCTCAGTTTTGATAGAATCAGGACACAGGGAGTACCCTTTCACCCTGAACTTCAGTGTTTGAGGTTCACCGGCCATCACTGCTGCTACACAAATAATTGATTGTGTATTTGATAGCAAATATTTGCTATGTATGAACCTACGTATGAACACAAAGTGAGATTACCTGGATTAATTTGAGGCATTTATTCATTGTTGTTAGTATGCGATAGTAATGTGGTCTGTCAGTAAGAGGAGTCTGTTCTGTTGTACAGTGAGGAAAAAATAGGAATGAAAGCTTGTTTCCAAGACTGGCTAATCCAGCTGGATTCCCACAGCAATCAGTTCTGCTGCCTGCGAAGGTGCAGCTTACTCGTAAACTGTCTGTTGAGTGAATCCAGACTGATCTGAATCCCAGACACGCCATTCTGATGAGCCTTTGAAATGAGGTAATTATAAGTCTCATTGTGCCTTTAGTTGGTTCAGAGAAAAACAAATTTTTATCTATTATATGTTCTGTATTTTGTAGACAGAAATCTTAATAAAACTAGAGGAATTTCTGTACTGTTTGTTTTGTTTCCAGTACTGCTTCTCTTTTTCTTTAGACATCCATTTTCGTGTAAGAAGTTGGAGGTAATTGATAAGGTTGTGCATGGATATTTCCAGATGAATATTAAGCAGACTGATATGCTGTTTTTTAAGTTCCCCTGTGCTGTATTAACTCCTCACTGTATGGGTTTTGCTGGCCATGGCAGGAGCCAGGAAAGATCTATATTTGTTTTGAGTTTACATTTCTCTGAAGCAATGAAGATAAGATATCGGGCATAGTATGTTACATTTTATTAGATGTTGAAAACTTTTTCTGACCTCTAATGCACTGAGGATGTGTGTGGTAAATGGGATGAAACCCTTTGAATTAATTATTCATTGAGAAGGGTCTCTGCAGGAGAACAGTCCCCTTATGTAGAGAGTCACTTCCAGTTAAATGGAGCTTAGAACTGACAGAAAATGTTTTTTTTTACTGTGTATAAGAGGCTTTACATGTGTTTATGGTTGCATAAACAATTAGTGATATATTAGTTCACATCACAAAAACAAACTTCTGTGCATTTAGCTTTAAGCCGCAACAATAGTTTTCAGTCATTTGACAACAGATGTAGGCTGCTGTGTTCTGAGCTGTGTGCAGTCTCATCAGTCTTCAGCCTTATGGACAGGTAAAAAAGGACTGCAGGGTGGAAGTAGAGTGATTAAACTGTGGACAGGGTCATTTTTCTTCAAGACATCTCGAAACATTGTGACCCTAGAACAAGTTGTTTGCCTTTACTTCTGCCTCCACACCAACACCTATTGACCAAGGCACCCACATCTTTGACTGTGAAGTAGGCCCAGCCTAGTGGTACTTCTGCCTGTGAGTAGATCAGGTACTCTCTTAGCTGAGGTGGATTCAGGCAATTGGAGCTTAGCATCTAGGCACCTGTTTTATATCCAGTGCTATTGGGGAATCAGAGAAGAGAGGACGTAATGATATTTTCTTTCTGTAATTATACAGTATGTTATTATTTCCTAAGGAAGTGGAAACGGAAGGTTCAGTCATACCTCCCAGGAGGATATCCACACTAATAGCTGAATTTCAGGTTAACGATAGCATCTAAATTGCTTTGTTGGTTTGTTGAATTTTTTTTATTTTTTTTTTACATTAAATTCTTCCTATTCTTAATTTTCATTTTAGAAAGTTTATGCAGATACAGCATGGAAATTTTTTCATAAAGAAGCAAGGAAAATATTTTCCCCTTTATTTAAAAGCAAACAACCAACCAAACTAAATAACAGGATTATGACTTGACTATAAAATCAACATTCAGAAAGCAGTTTCTTCTGGAATAAATTTCTTATAATGAATTCTTAGCTGTTCTGGGGTGTGGGAACTTTTTAATAAAATTGTTAAATATAAATTATATTAAAATATTAGTAATAATATCAGTTAATCTTATTAAAGCATTATCATTCAAGTATTATTATTAAAATATTGTTAAAATATAAAATATGCATATACATATAGAGAGAAACTGAAATATATATTTTTTAAAATACTTCTTTGTGGAAAATTGTATTTACACAGAGCAGTTTTCATATTATTGTGCCAGCAATTTGAAGTTGTGAACTTACATGATGCCCACAGCCAAGAGAAGAAGGTTACTGCTTTAAGTTTACATGTACGTTCTTGGTCTTTAGATTGTCCTCCATAGTTCATAGTTCATCTCATTTGAAAATGAGTTAAAATAAATTGTGTGGCTTGTGACTTAGAAGGGTATGATATTGGAAGATTAAAGTCATAGACTTGTGCATGAATGTCTACAAATGGATGAGATGATGTCCACATATAGTAACCAGTTCAACCAGTTCTGATAACTGCACCTGCATCCTTCAGCTCTCCAACAAACTTTCTAAGAAGGGATGGTGCTTTCTGAATGACATTCTAAAGAAATTTAAATGGTGCTTTAGATATCGTTCTGAGCAATATTTTTAACTATGTATGTTTTAACTATGTACGTAACTATGTAGTCTCTGCTGGAAAGAGTGAAGAAGAAATTTTTACTTTGCTGTTTTTAATCTTTACTAGGAAACGCGGTTAGATGACTGTCATCACATTGCAGTGGCTCTTGGAAAACAGGAGGGATTTGGACAGCAACATACTGATGTAAGAAATTACAGAGCATTTGTAAGTCTTGGTATCTTGGTAACTAACTACTTCAACATAAGCTTAGTGTGATGCCTTAGCTAAAATAAGACCTCATCTCAGATGTAGGGCCAAGGAGAAGAAAGCTTCTGTTAACGGCATTATTAGATTGCCAGAGGACTGTTACATTTAGTCTGTTTGTGCCTGGTTCAGAAACCAGTTGGGAAGGAGAAATGGTTTCAGAAGACAGCAACTGGTAATGTTAAATCCAAAATGTGCTGCAGCATTCACTGTGTTTATTCAAGAGATGATTCAGTGATTTTTATTACAGCCTGCTAGACTCAAGTTGGAAAGATGGATTTTATAAAGAGGATACTTGATTCAGATACTTTGCATCAAAACTTCCAATATACACCACATCTGTTCCTTTTGTGATAATATTAAGGTGCATAAAACTAATCAGAACTTCTAAACTATTGCAGTCTCCCATTTTAATGGGAGACCATCACTGCATGTATCCAAGAGCCGATCCAGCTCTCAAACACCATTAGAGCAGTTCTTGAGGCAAGCAACAACAGCTAACATACTGGAAGAACAGCAGTGTTAGCCTTCGTTCCCTGCGGTCTCTTTACGGAGTGAAGCAAGAAAGCTACTTAAAAGCTTTTCAGGAGTTTCCATATAATTCAGTGAAGACAACAGGCCATGAAAACAGCAGTAAAAGTTAAATTTGAAGCAGATTAACAAGTCATAGCCAAATAGCCAGAGAGTCATCAAAGGAATGTGTAAATAGCCTGGTTTGTCTGTGGCATTTCAGTTGCTCTCAAGAAAATGGGTCTGTTGTTTTCTGTTATGTAGCTACTAGGAACTACCAAAAATGCATGCTACTGGATGAAAGGGATTATAAAATCTGTGTCTGTGTTCATAGATAACACAGTGAGGCAGATCTTTTAGCTTGTGTTGGCTAGATTAAAAAAACAGAAATTGCATTTAAGGATGTACTCTATCAAATGTTATTTAGGAACACAGATGTATTCTGTTTGACAGGATGTTTATTGTGCCACTGTGCTACAGAATTCAGGATTAATTACTGACTGTTGCTATCGCTGTCATGCACCTTAAGGAAACAGGTGTGGTATGTATTAGGAGTTGTGATGCAAAGTGTTTGAATCAAGAAAAGTCTCAAAGGCGTACTTGCTCGCTAACTAAATTTATAAAGATTTAAATTTCATTAGCTCAATCCACTGAAAAGAGGAAATATTGAGTAGCACAGTGGGGCATTCTTTGACTCCTCAGTATGGAAGTGAAGTGAAAATTTCTGTACATTTGTGTTGTCCCTTTTTCAGTACACTTTTTAACAGCAAGATGGAGGAAGTAAATTTGGACTTCCTATTTTCAATGGAAACTGTAAAAGGGATTCCATCTATGTTGAGGGGAAATTGTGTTTAGGAAGATTGAATGTGTAGACAGTGTTTAGAAGAACAACTTAGAGCCTCTGTCAGATTCATGCAACTGTACTTTTTGTAGGTAGCATTCAGCAGGCTATATCGTAACACGTACTAAGAAAAACAAGCCTTTTTTACTTTGAGATACAATTTTACTTAAACTGATGAAACTAATTCAGATACTGTGGCACATTCATCTTTAATACCTGAGTTTGCACTTAATCTGGATTTAAATACAGGAATCATGTCTAGATTGTTACTGCTTTTGTCTCTAAGAGCTTCTGTGAGAAGACTGAGTGTATGCACAGCCCTGGCAGTGGCTGGTACTAAGAAGAGTAGAAGTAGACGTTCCTCCGTTGAAATAAATCCTCGTGGTTTATTATCTCGAATAATCATGTCTGGTGTAGAATGTAGCAGTTTGTTTTTTGCTTTTTCTGAACTTAAACACTCATTCTGTGGTATTTATAGGATTCTCTGTCCTCAGTTCTCTCAGCTTATTGAACTGAATCAAAGCAAAACTTAGGTTTTCTGTGCACCCTGTTAAATATTTCTATTAGTCAGTGTATAGCCCAAATTAGCAACAGTGACATTGGCTTTAACTAGATTATTTTATTTCTTCGGTAAGCAGTACATAGTTTAAACTTTACAGGGAAGGTTACAGGAATAAAGTGGAGATTTACTAATGTGTTTAAAATTAACATCTGTTTTCTTTAGGTGTGTTCCATGCAACCTCATCAGCCACAGTTTACATTATTGACTTTTGAAGATTTAGTTGCGCCTGGAATTCCGATCACACCTGAGGATTCTGCATGTTGGGATAACTTTTGCTCTAAGCAAGAGAGTCCAATGAAACAGAGTTCAAATTTAAGATGAGAACGCGTAGAAAGGAAAGATCACAGGAATACATGCAAGTGTGTAAATAAGAATTGTTTTCTCTTTATTTTATATATTTCGCTTTAAGTCTGATACTCACCTTTTCAGAATCGACATTTTCTGTCAGTATTTAAGAAGATGGCATGTTTCCTTGCTGAAGAAATTCTGTGTGAGAAGTCTAAGCCAACCACGTGGATTTCTGATTCTCCATGCCTTTATTCTCCTACTTCAGTAATTACTCTTGCAAACAGGGTAGCAGGAAGCAGAGCTACAGTAATGTTACTGATCAGTCAGCGAGAGCTTAACACATCGGAGTGTGTTTATGTGTTTTATTTATGCTAGACTTAAATTATTATTAACGTTGACTCTTATCTTAAAAAAAAATAGTTTTATACTCCAATGGGATGAATAAAGCCAGAGGAACTGGTAAAAATCATTTTGCTGCTACTATATGGCAAGTGTTGTACAAGATTTGAGATTTAGTTGTATAAAAGCAATCTTTAAATGTCTGAGTTGTACTCTTGAAATGAAACCTGTGTAAAATTAGTTTGAGGCAGGAATTTAACATAAAAGTATTCCGTATCCATTTCACTTACAACCTTTGTTAATTAAAAGTTTTTATATCTAATAGAAGTTTTGATTTTTAACTTCCTTTTTGTTATTTTTTTTCTCTGAGTAATAGATGTTTCCCAAATGTTATATTATAACATATATTTTCCTATAATGTTGCACTATAACACAAAAGTGGTTCCGTTTTCTGTGCCTTGCACGTACAGCTTTACAATCCTAGACAGTAAATCGTGGAGAAAACAAAACAAAAAATTGCTTCTTTTTTCTTTTTACATATATTTTTACAGCACCTGAAGACAAAATATTTTATTATGTTGCAATAAACTAAAATCTGCAGATCTTAGATCTTGAGTATAGTTTTAGAATATTTCATATTCTTTTCCAGTATAAATTCAAGGTTGTGACATCACTCTTTTTTCTTCCAAGTCATAGATACATTGTGATCTTCCTAAAAGTAAGAAAATATCCCCAAGAGACGGAGTCATACTCAATAGAACAATTTTCATTTTTGTCCTACAGTTAAATGTAATTCTTCTGTGAATTCAGATTTGTGCAAAACTTGGCTGCTCTATTCTGACTGAAAGAGAATATATCCATCCCATATTACAAAGATGAATACAAAATTTAGATGAGGATATAAGGTTTTAAGGTTTCACAGTAAATTATCCCAAATTCAGATATGCTGTTAACTTTTCTACTTCTAATTATAATTCTTTTTCTAATAATTCTGCTGATAACTTTTCTACTTCTGCTAGTTTGGGTTAATAATTTGTATCCATTTTAGTGACTCTCTCATCTTGTGTGCTAGTCATGGATTCCGTGTGCTTGTTGCCTTTATCCTTTTGTTGTCTTTCCCAACGTGTATCCTACGATTTACGGTCCCTATAGAGTCTGCGCGCAAGACCCGCCTGACCGGGCCAAATGACTGCATCCATACACCGATGCGGTGAGCAGCAAATGGCGTCTATTGTTAGCAACACACTCTTCTTACAACCTTCTTCATCACAGTACTACCAATCACCTATGCTACGGTTATCTCTACCCAATAGATCTGTGGCATGTCTTGTCTTCTCCATATTTGGCCTTACTTGTTCTTCTTCTCTTATCTTCAAGATAGTGTTACCATGGTTTCCCAGGAGTCAAGGGGCCCCTGAGGGTCCTGTTGCTGTCTGGTGACCGCCACAGCTTCTTTCCAAGTTTTTAGTTAACTACAGTGCTTTTTTCTTTCTGTAAAACAACAAATCACTGACAGCAGTGAATTTTCTTTCCAGACTCCATAGGAGTTAAATTAGATGTCCAGCAAACTTCAAATCTGAAGTTAACAGAAATGTAGAATAATTATAAGTAAAACATTCCAAATTGGATTCAGAGATGAAATGCAACTTGCACTAAATAACTGGAATTCCGTGGAGATCAGAAATGGTAATCTGGAGGGGATGTACCCACATAATTTACTGACAGAGGATATTTTTTACAGCTTCGGTTGATTTAATTTTATTCTGTCCTATCTGAAGTGTTCTGTAATTCAGCTATGTGAGCATGTTAAGGCGTTTAATTGCTGAGATAACTAGAAGTGTTGCCAAGCTGATAGAATGTTCTGCCTCTGGTTTGGGGAGCCTGCAGAAGAAGGCCTGTTTGGAATAAGAGGATGTGGAAAGGAGTAAGCTTCATGACTGCATGTTTGTTACTGCTCAAGTTTGTGCCAGTCTTCACCAGTCATCGAGGCTACCATCAGTTGCAGCTGTATGAGACAGTTTAAATTGCCATCTGGTTTCTAAAGGTCTGAATAGAATCATCCATGAAGTTGAAGTTCTTCACAGTATAATTTTCCCATGTATTTCATTTACAATGAACTACTTGAAATCTCTTCTCTTTTAACCTTGAGTAGGTTAAGATTAGGTGATGATACTGCCTTGTGAAGAGCCAGTTGGGTCAGGTTGCTTTGTGTCAATGCAACCTGACAGTTTTTACACTTGTATTTATCAGTGTGGAGAAGACCAGCTCTGTAGGCACGTGCTGCTAAAAGTCCAGTTAGATGCTTTGACATCTTTTCTGGACATCGGTCTGTCACAAAGTCATGTATTAAAATAAGCGTAGATATTATGTCCAAATAGATTATATTAACTAAAGAAGTTTCAACATCACGTTTCCTGTTATATAAAAATGGAGCCCCATGTCCATACATGATCATAACACTGTCTTCTTTGTGTTTCCTCAGGGTACAGTTCTTAATGCCCACAGAGTACAAATGCCATTTTTAGAGATATTGGTTCAGCACTGCTTTAATTTCCCTCACTACCTCGGACTGCATTCCCCAGTCCAGAGCAGATAGATGACTTTTACCAGTCTCTATCACTGTTCTATCTGTGAGGAATTTCCCAGTTGCATCCAGAAATTCTCTGGCCTTCAGATTCCTTCTCCAGAGCTCCCTTTGCTAATTTCTTTTGTTTTTCTATGCTGCCTTAAACGTGACCACACCATGTAACTTGGAGTCTGAAATGTAAGAAGTTACAAAAGCAGGCTCTGCTCAGCATGAGCCCTTCCCAGCAGGTGTTGTGGTTGGGTTGTCTTTTCTTCTGTGGAATGGGTTTGACCAGGCTTACTGCAGAAGTAGAGGTTTAGATCTTCAGTCATGTACTGCCCTAGACTACAGATCAGCCCCGTGCTTCTGAGGAGTACCTATTAACAGTCTCTGACCAATAAATAACTTGACAAATCGATAAAAGTCCTTTTAGGCTCATATGTGTCAAACAAGCAAAGTAATCAGAATTGTGTTGTTGTAAGGATCTTCTGGTGTAAGGACTCAGACCGCCCCCCAGTATCTGTGTGGTGTTTCTTCATCTCTCCCCCATGTGCTTCTTCACATTAAGAACTTTGGATGTTGCTGTACGCTCAGCACACAACATGGCTGTTGAATTTGATTTTTCAGTCTCGCTCTTTAATGAATTGATTGTCAAAAGCAGATGAATGTGTTCAACTTGGACGTCTTCTAAATCTTCATGCAACTTGCTTAAACAGTGTTGGAGTGGAATAAGAACTTCAAGTGTCAAAACTTGAAGACAAATTGCAGTTATGAGACAAGAGACTGGTGTCATTTGATGGGAAAATATGCAGTCTTGAAAAGTGGATTATACGCATTCATTCAGGCTTTCACAAATTCTGTAAACCTGTGCAAAATATATCTTGTTACTATACTATGGAATCAAATGCACTGATGTTAATCAAATGTTCTAGGGCTTACTCAGGCAAGAAATGGTAGGTGCATCAACAGAAGTAGTATAAATATGATTGTAATTTGTAGGTTCTTGGTAGCACCCAGGCAGCAATTCACCTCAAAGTCATCTTTACTTTAAGCATTGTAATAAAAATATATGAAAAAAAAAGCAAGGTAGGAAGGAAAAGTAGCTCTTCAATTGAGCATAGGAGGTGGGTTTTTTTGAGCTTTGTAAGACCATAGTTCTACATTTAACAAAGAAGATTTAGGTATAAATGTAGGTAATATTACTGAAACCTTTGTTCTTTTATTATTTCTGAAAGAATTTAGAGCAGAAAACTGTATTCTCTTCAAGATATATCCTTCAGTCATAAAATGAAGGTCTGGACCAACTGCCTGTTAAGTGCCAATCTTAGAAGATGAGGTGTGCTCAAGTCTTTCAGGACAAAGATACTCCCTGTGTTCCTGCAGTGTGTGGTGAAAGGACGAGGGGAAATGGCCACAAACTGAAGCATAGGAGGTTCCACACAAGTGTGCATGGGAACTTCTTCACAGTGCAGTGACAGAGCACTGGCACAGGCTGCACAGAGAGGTGGTGGAGTCTCCTTCTCTGGAGACATTCAAGACCCACCTGGACGCCTACCTGTGCAACCTGGGCTGGGAGCTGCTTTAGCAGGGGGTTGGACTCGATGTTCGCTAGAGGTCCCTTCCAAGCTCTACAATTCTGTGATTCTGTGAATTTTAATTTAATAAAGTGCAACCTAATTTCTTGTTACTAACCATAACGATGTTAATGTGTTCTACATTGGAGAGTGTACTAGACCTTTAGACATTGTGTTGAGGGACATGGTTTAGAGAGTACTATTGGTGATAGGTTATACATCTGATCTTGTAGGTCTTTTCCAGCCTTGGCAATTCTGTGATACTATATAAAGAGAAAATAATGAATATTTTAATGTCAGTGCAAGCAAATATTTTGATGTCATTACCAGAAAGTGATCCAGTATCTCCCCAGTAAATTAGTGGAAAAGTCAAGTAAAACAAGTAGATGTTAAGACTGTAACTGATAAGGGAAAATGAATGTGAAAGACGAGATGAAAGTGTAGTAATGCTAGCTTTTAACTCGTGAAAAGTTCTTAGTTCTGTTTTGCTGAAAGGTCTCAAAGCAGCTGTAATTATTTCAGTGAGGTTTTCAGTCAATCAGTAAAATGAATGTTTGTGTGACTTTCATTTTTTGTCTTTCCCCTCAAGGTTAAATAGTAGTATTCATCTTGCATGCTTCTGAAGTTCCTGTTAAGATTTTTAAACTAGTGAGTTTCTGTTGTCACAGTAGCTTAAGGTTTGCAGCCTTGGTTCAGTGTTCTAAAAAATTGCTTTTCTTTAATCTTTCAGTAGGTGGAATTTCACTCAAGTGACCAGTCACATCCAATTTATCCACGGAAACCTTTGATAACAGACAGAAAGCAGAAACTTGGGCTGCCCTTGAATTCACATCTAGGTTAACCACTCTCCCTTTTTTCTGCCCAAGTCTGCGTGTCTGGGATCCTCTTAGCTGCCCAGGTAGGATGTGCTTCTACCCTTTCCTGCTGTTCCTTTTGGGACAGCAGCACTAAAGGATGGCGGAGACCAAGGTCACACAGGATGTCTCAGATGTCCTCACACAAATACAGGGGCAGAAGCATGAACCTGACAGTGCAGCACTTCTCACAGACTGCTACAGTGGTTAGTTGGTTGTTCAACATAGTCCTGTTTTGGTCAGAGGTGCAGAGTGCACACTTGTGTTGTAAGGGATCTTAATTGCCTCGTTATTTCTTGAACTACATTGAACTTACCTAATCTTGCCACGTATTAGACTCTCAGTTGCCTGACTGATAATTACTTTTGATTTCATTTTCCCACATCTTCTAATGTGAGATAGAAACAGCAAATCTGGGGAAGTTGTTGCAACAGAGTCTCACAAAATAGCTGAGGATGGAAGGGCCCTCTGGGTCTCTTTTGCCCAAGTCCTACTCCAGCAGGGAATACCAGAGCGGGGTGCCCAGGGCTATGTCCAGGAAGCTTTGGAAGATCTCCAAGGAGGAGATCCCTCAGCCTCTGGGCAGCCTGTGCCAGTGCTCCATCACTACACAGCACAGCAGTGCTCCTGGTGTTCAGAGGGAACCTCCCATGTGCCCGTTTGTGCCCATTGCCTCTTATTTTAAGGCTGTGCAGGTGTGCATCCTAGAAATCAGATAATGCAAAATGTATCTTTCTTTGTGTTTTAGAAGGGTGCAAGCAAGAAAGGTTTTTTCTTTTTAACTCTGTCTCTCAGGCAGAGTAATTTAGGATCACTGCAATTTAATTTGGGGGGATGCTACTACATGGATATGCAGTAGCTAACAATTTGACCTAATGTATTAAATTAAGGATGGGACTCAAATCATGACCATAAATTTGATGATGTCTTTATTACTGAGAAAACCGTATTATGGTCAGGAGAAAATCGATCTGAGTACGGCATCATAAGCTTCATGGGATTGGCGTGTTCTGGAAAAATGCTAGAGAGCTGCATTTAGGCTTCAGGTGGGAGAAAGGCTTTGGATTACTTTAGTCACTGACTACAACAAAAATTGGTAGGTGTTACAGCTTTAGATCAATTTCACAGGAGGTACTGAAGTTTTTCAAAGCCATTAGGAGTTTCTAAAATATTTGAAGCATTTTGCAAAATTACCCAATTAAAGGTAATGCCTTCCTTGTTTAGACTTGCTCAAAAGAAATACTGAAGAGAATGCTAATCTTCTGGCAGCATTACAAAGCTGAATTTCCCAGCAGTGCTTGAAGTGGCAGGGCATTTCACCTTGTTATGGCTGTTGCTAGACATCCTGAGTTGGCCATCTGAAGCTAATTAAATCTCTTTGATCCTTCCACTGCTTCTGCCCCATGGATTTGCTAATAGCTGCTCTCATCAATGTTTGCATTTTTTACCACCACAGTACCATAAGTATCATTGGTTGTGATTTTGAGGTATAGTACTCTAATAAGCAGTGCAGAAGGGGCTGGGAAGTGCAGAAATACAAACAATAATAAAGATGGTCTTTATAAATACAGTCATAGGCTGTATATATCTTTACAGGACACATATTGGGTGCTGTGTATGTAATGTATTTTATGTCGTATACTGTTCACAGTGTTATAAGAGAATTTTATAAATGTACAACATATTTACATTTAGAGTTTTATTCATATATAAATATACATACCATATTATTTTTTTTATTATCAGAGTATCATTTTTGACTTAAAAATAAGTCTGCCTATCTCTCTGAAGTTTGGATAAACCTAAGTACCTATATGTAGTTGGAAAAAAAAAGCGTTTGTTATTTTTCATCCTAGAGTTTGATATGATGAAAGAACTGCTTGTTAAGATTTCCTTGAGTTTGCACTTGAAACAGTACACAGGCAAATATCTGGAACTGCTAGTTTGAAAACCTTGTCCCTTGAAGTGAATATCTGTATTTTGTCAGCTTCCGCAGCAGGATTTCCTGTGATTTAGCACAGCTGCCATCAGGTGAGAGGATGCTTGCTCAGCCCACGTCTCAGCTGATGGCACAGTGTGCTGCTCATCCTCACAGAGCTTTTGTGACAGGTGAAGAGAGCTGCTCGTTCAGTGGGGTCACTGGTCTCTTGGTAGGAGAAATGGAATTTTCCTGCTTGTATTCGGTTCCAGCGCTGTATACTGAATACAGTAATATTCTCAGTGAGCAGTATTTACCACCTACATAATGGCATTTGTTAATCTGTTATGAGATTACAAATAATTGGCTACCTGTAGAACGCTATGAAAGATGCATTGGAATAATGTTGTTTGGTACAATTGAGTGTGGTTGAGGTTTGTACTTCAGCTGTGTGGTTGGTTCTGCCCTAATTAAAATTCTCATGTGAATGAAAGCGGTGTCTTACACAGAGACTGATATTTCTGATATCATCGTTTCAGCCTAATTGCTTATTACGATGTTTGAATGATTGGCCTTGTTAATTTAACATGTTTTCCCTAAAGTGCAATGGAATATTTATTCGCATTTGGATTGTGGCAGTCAGACAGCTCCTGCCTGCAGAAATGACTGCTGTTTCACATTCGCCTTTCAAGATTAAAAGTGGCAGCGGCGAACTGCTCATCGTGGTGAGAGTACATGGGTTCATTTGGCTTGGGTGAAGTCACATGTGCTGGCTATGGGACTGTGTAGCATCAACCATGGGAATGCATGCTTATATAATCTTCTGAAATAGATCTTCAGTGAAGAGAGGGGAGAAAGTAATGCTGGATGAAGGCTGCTGAGGTAGTGAAGAAGTCTTGTATGTGTCAGGAATATATATATATATTTATATATGTTTCTAATTTGGGACCTTCTGAAACAGTGTGATTGATAGAATTGACAGAATGTTTTTTGGTTTTGTTTCGTGGCATGACAGCAGATTTGTCTGAATTCTCAGCTCTGTGCAAACAGCTTTTAAAAGCAAAACAAGAATTCAGCTGCATTGAAATGTTAGCATGTTTAAGTCACGCATTGTATTTTAACTCACTTGTTCTCACTCTACAGTCAGTTCATCACTGACAAGTAACAAGAAGTTGCTGTGAGTATGTAACATATGTATAAATGCAAACATGCACATATGAATGCATATACATATATATGCTCACATGTGCATATATATGGATGTGTATGTATATATTTTATACATAGTTATCATTAAAAGAACTGACCCAATCTTTCTAAACTCAGTAACCTGGACATGTAAGGAAAAAAGCTTCAGTGGTACAAAAGCTTTTGGCTGAAGCAAGAGACAGCTTGAGGTCTGGCAGTGAGGGAAATCAAAACAGGAAAAGGAGCAGATTAAGACATAATAGCTACCAATAGTGTTTGTTTGTTTGTTTGTTTGTTTGTTTTAATCAAAAATACATGAATTAAAAAAATATAGACAGAAGTGAATACGGAAAAATACCACTTCTATATAATTTTATGACTGGTACTTTGTGCAAGACAACAGAAATGAAGAAGCAGACTGCATTGAGTTTATTTTGCTTTAGCTGAGAGCCTGAAATGCTTTTCTAGCTTGTGTGATAGAGGAGAATCAGTGATATCATTACAGGGAATGCTGGAAATGCATTTAACTTTCTAACAAGTATAGAAAAGATTAACCCAGATGAAAATGTTTCAGAAAACAAATGCCTTTGAAAAAGATTCTTTGCACAAAATACCTGTTAATTACAAAATCCGATGATCATTTCTTCCCCAAATAACTACTGCGTCCTGCTTTAAGGAGGTGATAAGACAGTATCAGAAATGCTGCCTAGAACTCCTCCACCACTTAGCAATGCAGTTCCTGTAGGTCATACCCAAACTTACTTTTGATGTTTGTAAACAAATATTGGTTGCAAAGGATCAAGCGTTATTAACAATAGATCTAAACTCTCACGAACTCTTCCATTCTGAAACGCTGCTCAAAACATTCCCCAGCTCGAAGGAATCTCATTCCAAGTGCAGGACATGGATGTTGGGCCATGGCAGTATGCAGAGATTCCCTCCTGGGTTTTAGAAGGATCTCTGAGAGCCCGGAATAGACAAGGAAAATTGTTAAGAGGAGGTTAAGGACTGTGAAGCAGCCAAGCATTTGAACTGGCACAGAACATGGCTTTGGAGGGAAAAAAGTTTTCTTCTTAAGGTAACTGTAACCTGATTCTGTAAGCAGTTGTTTATTCTGTAACTTTCGCAGTGAAAACCATCACTGTAGGAATTTTGGTTCCAAAACCAGTCTGTCACCACCAAAAAACTTTCCCAGTGGAAAGCAAAATGTGTGTTTCTGTACAGGGAAAAGGCACAGCTGGGAAAGAGGGATTAGGGAGTTGTCAGGTTCTTTTTCTCCCCCAGATTATAACATCTAACATTTTGATATTAAATATTAAAATATATTTTCTTGTAATTTTGAATTGTTTTTGTATGATACAATTCTAAAATGGTCTTACTTCTATTTTAATCAAGAAATAGCATATGGTTATGTTTCAGCTGGACACTTGCTAATACAGAAGTGCCATTTGGATTTGGTCTGCCTGCGGCTGTACTTCTCATAATGAATTCACATCTTGATGCCTCTATTTCCCTTTGGTCTGCATCTTGTCAGCTGAAATTGCGTGCCCCCTCTGAGAAAGAAAACTATCTCCCAGTACTTGGTACCATGGATGCCTGGTCTCAGCTGGAACCTCTGTGCATTACTCTTACATAAATAATATGGAAATAATTGAATCCCACCAGTGACAAACCTAATAATCCAACAGCAGCTTCTTCAGACTCAGATGATGTACTTGTACATGGGATCATTGCTGACACAAGACAGGCTTTGTTGTCTGACTGCTAACATGGGCACCTCGATGTGGTTCCTGTGAGTGGAGACATGGCTTTCGGACTTTCTTGGCAAGGTGGAATGCTCTGTGTAACCTGTAGGTGGTTTTCAGCTGAAATTTCTCAGTAGTTTCATGCCTTTCTGCTCCTCCATTTGAATTACTAAGTCTGTAATAGAATTACAGAATATCTATGCCAGAAATGTTTATACAGCAGGCAGCTTGCCAAAGGCTTGATGATATCATAACTTAATTAAATGTGAGTGTATGTATGAACTAAAAGATAATTAAATTGAGCTTAAGGTATATGGCCTCTGCTTACCATGCTTTCCTGTTTAACCTACAACTTCTTGGCCAGAGTATTTTTGCCTTCTGCAAGGCAAGGTCTCTTGTGATGCTGATAACATTCCAAACTCATTCACAAATACTGTTTAATCACAGCACATTCTCTCAGCACTTTGCTCCTCCTGTTCATGTTCTTTTACCCTTTGCAGTTTAATTTCCCTCCATGAGGGACCAAGTCCCCAAGAAGGAGAGTGTCCTTCCCTTGTCTGCAAAGCCACTCAGTGCCCTGAAATACGATTTTGCAGAAGAGTATTGAGTAAAGTGTAATTGAATACCTGCAAAGTGAGCCTACGGACATTTTTAAAGAAAACTTCTCTGATTCCCCTTTCTTTCTTCCTTCTCCTCTTCCTTTCTCCTACACAGCCCTTAAATGTCTCTTCAAACTATATGCTCTTTCTGAGACGGATTTTTATTTCTTTCTCCCAAGCCTACATTTTCCTTTACCCGTCCCTTTGTCCTCACCAAGCTCAGAAAAGTCTGGCTGCCCTGGGCTCACTGCAGAGCTGGGGAAGGCACCTCTGATTGCACTGGCTACAACCACGAGATGGCACTGTTTGCGGGCAGGAGATGACCCCTTCTTCAAGAGCAATGTCGCAGTAGTGTCATGTATCTAATTCAGTTCGTTAGCTATCTTCAGTGTATCCTTATGAGGTAGGAGCTGGCCTTAAAATCAAATGAGAGGTGTCAGCTTTTGTGCCTCCCGTGTCTCACTGGCATTATAGAGATAAAGCTTTGTGGACTTCAGCATGTCATAGGATCGAGCAATCATACAATTATAGAGTCATACAAAGGCTTGGATTGGAACAGGCCTTAAAGATCCAATCCCCCTGCTGTGGGTAGTGTTGCCACTCACCAGATCAGGCTGCCCAGGGCCCCATCCAACCAGGGCTGAACACCTCCAGGGGTGGGATATCCACAGCTTCTACAGGCAGCCTGTGTAAGTGCCTCATCACCCTCTCTGTGAAAACTACCCACTGACATCTTATCTAAATTTCCTCCTTTATTTTGGAACCATTCCCCCCTTGACCTTGCACTATCTACTCGTGAAAAGTCAGTCTCCCTCCCTACAGATTGAACAAGCCCAAGTCCCTCAACCTTTCTTCATGGAAGAGGTGCAGCAGACTCCAGATGAGTCCTTACAAGGGCAGAACAGAGAGGGACAATCCCCTCCCTCTCCCTGCTGCCACCCCTCTTTTAATGCAGCCCTGGATACTGTTGGCCTTCTGGGCTGCAAGTGTACCTTGCTTGCTCATGCCCAGCTTCTCATCCTTCAGGACCCTGAACTCCTTCTCCACAGAGCTGCTCTCAGTGAGTTCTTCTCCCAGTCTGTAAACATATTTGGGATTGCCCTGACCTAAGTGCAACACATTGCACTTGGCTTTATTGAACCTCATTATGTTCATGTTGACCCATTTCTCAAGCCTGTCCAGGCCCCTCTGGATAACATCTTTTCCTTCTGTTTTATCAGCAGCACCACAGTTTGGTGTTACCAGCAAACTTGCTGAGGGTGCACTCAATCCCATCTTCTATGTCATTGATGAAGATGTGTAAGAGCACAAGTCATGCATAAGTGCCTTTGTTTTTTTATTCCAAAATAGAGTGATATATTTCTATTATCCAGTGATTTGTTTTGTGTAGTGCATCAAAGCCCTTGTATTCAAGCTTTTAAAGAGATGAAAAATGCAGAAAAAATAGTACTCCAAAGGGATCCCTTTTTTATTATTATTTTATTTTATTTATTTTTAAGGTTTCAATGAGTTTTAAAGGCTTTAGTAGCTTAAATGTCCAGCAGAAATCAGCATGAAATCCTCCATGAAGATTTTGGAGTGCAGTTTGGGTAGAAGTCTGCTACATTCTTTATATTTCGTGTATATGCAAGAAGTCAACTGCACAGCCACTGTAAGCCCTCTGCAGTGCATTGCTCTTCTGCCCCTTCTTTGGACCTTCTATTGCAACAGTTCTCCCTCTGTCCAGCTCATATGATTAGCTTTAAGTGAACCAGGCAGATCCTGAGTCTTAATTTTTTTATGACTGTACATTCCACCACGGAGTAACATTGAATCTGGTCTTGCGCTGAGTCAGTTCAAGCAGAAATGTCCAAATAATTTGTTACATTTGAGGAAAATGGTGAAATAATGCACATGAAATTTAGGCCTCTTTATTCAGATGGCTGATACCAGCAAAAACAGTCAAAAAGCAGCTACCACAACAGGGTGGTAAGTAAAACATAGACCTCATTTTTCAAAGTGTCTGTGAATAGCATCTATGGCTTTTGATGAGATCATTTCATGTGAGCAGCACGTAAAATGTGGTATTTATTATTCATGTAATTTGGATATTATTATATCTCAGACGTATAAAAGTAGATTAGATGTCTATCAGCCACAACTACTAAGCTGAAAAACTTGGATGAATGTTTATTTAATGTGACAAATGCTTGACTTTGTTGTTGTTATCTTAATGCTTTTTATTGAAATATTGTCCTGTATTACTGCTTATCAGTGATTTATATCATACATCTCAGGAATGAAAACAGTGACTATCTTAATTAGGATTAAGTAGGAAAATGCATTTTTATTTTTTGGTAGTACAGTGTAAGTTTTATTTTATTTTCCCCTGAGTACGTTTTTCTTCAGTAGACATAAACTGTGTGACAGAATTTTTTAGTCTAAATCACCCAAACATATAATCTGTGATAGGACTTTTGTAATTTGGATTTGACATTCTGGCAGTTGACTTGCGTTGGACAATGTACAGAACTGTAGTCAAGGCAGAATGTAAAAGGTCATTTCTATCTTCCAAAGCCACACTTCTACCAATTATTGAGTGTTTCAATGTCTTGATATACAACCAGTTTCCTAGTTCTCTTTCACTGTGTAGAATCTGTATGGTGGCCACAAGGTGTGAGAAGGGTTATGATCATGGGAATGAGCATGAAGAAATCTAAAATATCTTTGAATATCATTAGCACCAATTCTGATGATTCTTCAAAACCTTGGGGCAGCTTCAGAAAGATCCCATGTGCTATGCTTCTCTGAACTGCCATGCCTAAAAACTAGATGCATGGATCTCTGCGGATGCAGTGCACAACTCAGAAGCAAGTGCCTAAGGCATTTTAGGTGTGAGGTGTGTGCTATAATTGATGTTCCAATATAAAATCTTTCAGAGGCAGATGGAGGCTTACTGTGAAAAAAGCAACAGTATCTTCTCCTGGTCCTTTCAGGATGGATAAAAGAGCAATGTGTAAGCTAGAATCCTCCACAGACATCTCAGGTGACAAAGCCCCTGCAGTGTGGAATGAGCATGCCTCATACGCCTACGCTCATTTGAGAAACAGGAGCAGAAGGGACAAGACTGAAAACCTCAAGGCACCCTGGGCACCCATTGGATCTTATTAACTGCTTTAATTAACGAGATGTTGATATGGTTTTGAAACTCTGTATTATTTTAATTTTGTTTTATGATGTTATCAGTTCTGCTTTTGCTTGGCTCTGGTGAAGGCTGGCAAGTGTGTTATGCAGAGATCAATGTTCTGCCGTGGAAAACGTCTCCTTGCAATGGCGCAGGGCCCCTCCAGTGATGGAGGCAGAATTGAATTTTGCTGCAAAGATGATGAAAACCAAATAATTGGAATGCACTGGCTCTGCAAGAAATACTGTGCTGACGTCTTTGGAAGGTGAGATGAAGGGAAATACTTTGCTCCCTTCATTCTGCCATTTATCTACTATGAGGTCCATCCCAGCCCTCCTTGAGACAGTTGAGATGCCCAAATCCCAAACATATTCTGCCTACCCCTTCTTGTCTGTTGACACTGACATCTGGCTGTCCTGCTCCCACCTACAGGCAGCTTGGATTTGGGTGACTGCTGAGCACTGTCACAGCAACTGGGAAACTTGGTGTGCACATTAGGATGAACTTGAGTAAGCAGTTGATTCTGGGCCATTTTCAAAAATGCCTTATCACCCTACGTTAATGGCTTGGCATCAAATCAGCCTGTGGCTGGTTCCTCTCTCCTGCCTGAGTGAGAGGAAGGATATGGAGTGAGCAGGCGAGTGCCTATGAGTGGTGATGAAAGGTATCCTGGGTCCTTTGTGTGACAGCCAGGAGAGGACAGTGACAAACCTCCGTGGATTACCTGGGCATGAACCAAGATTCTTCTTGGTTCCAGGAGCAGGAAAGCTCCAACACAAACCAGCATCTGGAGTGCTCTTTTCTTTTTCTATTCTCTCTGTGACTTCCCAGCTGTAAAAATGAGAAACATGATTTTAAAACTGAACCTAACTTTCTGTTCTAAATTTTGTTTTAGAATCGCATAAGCTTGTGTGATTGTGTCACCAATAACTTAAAAATATTCACTAAGTCTGTATAGTGATCAGCATTCTGTAGAAAAGCCATGCAATTCTTTATTCTGTATGCTACGTTTCTTATTATCTTTCTAATTCTTATCTTTCTAATTTATTTTTCATTTGCAACTTTTAATTTTAAAATATATCATTTAGGTTTGACTAGACCAATTTTCAGTACTGCAGTATCACGTCTTTTACTCTTGACTTTGAAATGAATTTCATGGCGTGATAAAAGCACATGAAGAACAGGTCATATAGATCAAGTTGGGCCAGGCAGCCTTTCAAATGATTCTAAATGTCAATACACATTCACCCTTAACTTAGTTCTGTAATGCAGTTCTAATTTAAATTGGTGCAAGAGAACACATTTGTGACATTATTGCCAGGCACACTGGAAATGTAACTGAGAACTGCTTTACCTCAGCACAGCACCAACAGCAGCATGGGCAGACCTCTGCACCTAAGCTCTGACTGCCAGTGATATCTGTGTTGGATTCTGCTATTGTTAGTTAAATAACAGCTCGATATCTGTCAGACCATCAATTTAAATGCTTTGTGTTTTTTCATTCTGTCCTTGCCCATTGGGCTCATTGGATAATCTTTAATATTTGCTGTTTTGCAGTCATGTATTCTGCCTCGTACTTTAGGGATGTGCCCCCAGTCTAGTGCTCATTGTATACTGGCTCAGTTTTATTTTTCTTTTCCAAAAAAAAATAATAAATGCAATGAACTAGACAGTTAGCAAGCCAGAATCAGTCTAATTCCACTGAATTGAAAGGAATGTTGAATACTAAAACCAACTTATATTCTAGCCTAATATTTCAGAAATAATGATCCCATTCAAAATCCACACCCTGCGTGACATTTTCAAGGCTAGCCTTGATTTGAGCATAGAGACACAAGGTTTGTATTGTAAATCTAATGGTGCATAGAAAAAAAATGATTTAAGTGAAGTAGGGCATTGTGTTCACTACTAGAAGCCATCAAAGAATTTCAAGAGCCACTGCTGCTGAAGCTGCACTCATATTGCTGATCTAAATGCAAACGAGAGCACTGCTGCTCATACATCTGCTTGTCATTTTGTTTCAGAAAGTTGGTCAGGGAAAAACTTTGGTGAACTTCCTGACAAAACGCAGCCTTATAAAATAAAACTCTGAGATAAACAACAACTTCTCTCCCTTCATCCACTGATTCCATATTTTCATTGCAGAAAGCTGTCAAGTTGGTGAAGCAGGATTTCTTCATTGTAAGTCCATGCTTATCACCCCTACAACCATCTTTTCTTTCATATGTTTTCAGGACTACTTGAAATGGTTTTCAGAAGGATTTGCTCCATCACCTTCTCTGAGATTAAGGTGTAGTTAACCAGCCTGTAATTCCTCCAAACACTCCTTGCCGTTCTTGAAGAGAAGAGAGATGTTAACTCTCCTCCAGTCCTCAGGAATCTCTCCCAGTCACCACAGTCCCTCAGAGATATTGATGACTGGCCTTGAGGGACATTGACCAGTTTCTTCAATATTTGTGGATCCTTTGTATCAAGTCCTGTGGACTCACATTTGTCCAGTTTGTTTAAATGTTCCCTAGCTGCATTTTTCAGTAAAGAAATCGTCCTTGACCCAGGCTTTCCACTGCCTCTCAGTTGTCTGGGTCTCAGCAACTGGCTGACATTTGCCCTTGTCTTCCTTTGACTGATGTTGTGGCTTTGGAAACCTTTCATTTTCCTTTCTATTGCACACCCTCACCAGTTTCAGCTGTGCCCCTGGTCACACAGCCCATGCTGCCTTTTGGCCATCGTTGCTGCCCAAACTCATTGCTGGTCCGTGTCTTCCTCGCTGCCCACCTGATCCCTGATGATCTTTTCTGCATATCAGCTCCATGGGCAGTTGGTCTCCAGCCTGGGTTGTTGCAGGAGTCTTCCCTTCCTAGGGGCAGTACTCCGCATTTCTCCTTGTTGAATTCGGTGGCCCATTTCTCCAACCTGACCCAGACTGCCAGCTCTACCATGAAAGATCTACTCAGTTTGACACAGTCAGCAAACACAATGAGAGTGCCTTCAGCCACCCTCTGACAGAGATGTTAAGTAGACACGTCTCTGCACAGACCCGTGGTCTGTTACCCACTGTATTGTTTCCAAACCACATCACTATCTCCAAACCTGAACACAGAAATAATGCCAGATAATGTCATAACCCTTGCTAAAGTTCAGTGCTTGATCAAAGGATCTTTGAATGGAGTTTGGGAATATATTTTGTACTGAGGTCACATTGCTGGCAGCCACCCAACAGCATGGATGACCTTCTGTGCATGTATCCCTCGTGAAAGACTGTGTTTAATTGTCTGTCTGAGTCCTGAGGAGATTAGGCTCTGCAGAACTGGCTGTTGCATTATTGGATAGCATGCAAAGTGCTGTCTCATCACCTTACTCTTAATTGTTCATTTCTGAAGATTAGGTTCTGAGCAAATAGTTGCTTTATGTATAAAAGTTTTTTAAGCAATATATTTTATTATATTCCCTATTTCCTTACTCTTAAGGTTGTTCTTGTGAACATTAACCAAACAACATTTGAAGTGGTAGCAGATTCTAAACCAAAATTAGCAGAAGAGATAAAATCTTGAATTCTAATTAAGCTGCTCTAGCAAATCTAATTTAAACATCTCAAAATTTGCTTTAGGAAATCAAAATTAACTATAATGAGTATTCTGTTCATGTCTGAACATTTTTCTTTAGTCTTCCACAGTGTTTAGTTTTCAAAACAGAAGAACTTGGGCAGATTTTACTCTGCATTCTCAAGATGATCAAGGAGCAGATCTTTCTGATGCTTGAAAACAGTTCTCAGTTCCTTGTCAGTGCAGGCTCCCTTGATGCACAGACTTGTAAATACTTCTGACACAAACACAGACTGCTGCAGTATGCCAGATTTGCTCTGAGAATCAGAACAAAAGTAGCTGTTAAGGCTTTGGATATTCTGAGTAAATAGGGTATTGACCAAAAAAAGAAAGATTTATAACATGATCTGATCTTGTAAGCAGACTACACACTGTTTGAATGGAACCAGAATAATAAATGTAATAAGTACTGAGCTGAACTCTGCAGATATTGGAATGTTCATTCAGAGATGCTTGGCCAGTGAGGGATTTTCTAATTTACAGCTCCATCTCTGGTAGGGCAGGCAAAAGTGTTTGCACCAGCTCTGAGAATGAAAGCTCTCAAGTAATTGACAAAAGTTTGATGGCAGTGCTTCACTTCTATGGCAAGATGCAAGACATTTTCCTTAAGGTATTCCTCAGTGGAAAGACTACCAGTTCACTTGCATAGATAATAATCTTTCCCAGAATGGATCTCCCTTTCTGTATTTCCTTAAAGAGAAGCCCATAACGTTTAGAGATGAATGGGAATATGTGTGAGGGCATTGCACATAATGTCCTCCTTACTTTATTGTGCAGAACCAAGGTCTCACCCTGAGACAGCAGTCTGCTAGTGACACCAGCTCCTAGGTGAGTCATAACATGAAAGGCATTAAAATCCAATTAGTCTGCATTTCATTTCCCTCACAAAGGCAGGATATTGTTCCAGTCCTTTCTCTTGGCAACATTTTCTCTGAAACTCGGATTTTTATCTTGAGCGGGGGTGAAAACCATTCCAGACTGCATCAGGGGAAAAAGTGATGTCTATTTGGTCTAAATTCTCAGCTTGGTTGTGTGGGCACCTTGGAATAGAACTTTCCTCACGCTCGCACAACCTTTCAAGGGAGCCTGGTGGCAGCACTGCACAGATTCTGCCCTCTTATCTCAACAACAGCAGAATGGAGGATGTAGGGGAAATAATATCATACTCCCTCCCTCCATCCTACTTCTTTTCACCCTTCCTGTGATTGGGGATGGCTTCAAAAACTCTCAAGATGTCTTTCTTAACACAGATATATTCCAAGGTCCCTTTGCGTGTAGTAGATTAAAAATTAAAAGTGAAGTTTGGGATTGAACTGCCAACCTGAATTTGCTTTTGATAGATTATTCTGTAGTGGCCAGGATGACAAATTTCCTTTCAGACCATGTTTTGGTAGAAAATTCGTTTTTAAAACTCCTTATGAAAAGCATATTGTTTGTCTTTCTTCACAGCTTCTTCCCTTGCTCACTGGTTTTTGTAGCAGTCCATCACCGCATCCTCTCTGGGTGGAGAATGCTGCAGCACGGAGCCCTGTCAGCAGCAGGATGGCAGAAACGTGGTTCAGTCAGAGCTTAAAACAGAGAAGAGAAAACTGCTACAGGTCTCGTGAGATAACAGTAACTTCAGTACTTTTGGCACTTCTGTTTTGTATAAGGATGAAAAGAGCATAAATTAAAACTGCACAGATCATCCTGCTTTTCCTGATCCTTGAGTACTCAAGTGTTTTACCCTCATGAGGCTTTTCTTTCAGCCCAGCTTTTTTGTGCACAGCATATAAATGTATTTACATAGAAACTGCTTCTTCACCTCCACAAAAGACTTGAAAAATGCACACAGTAGGAGGAGAAAGAACTATTTGAAAGCCTGACATAAAAATGATGCAGTTTGGGAGAATGGTAAACAGAAAGGAGAAATAACAATAGGGATATGTAAAAGATGAGCACTGACACTGCAGTGTGCAGCCTTTGGGCCAGCAGCCGGGTGTGCAGGGCCAGCCTGTCATCAGCATTGCCTCCAGAGAGGGCTTGGCTTGGCTGGACCTGAGAGTCTTACTCTTCAAATAAAGAGACAAAGGGACAATAGTGACGTATGAGGTTCCCTCCAAAGGGAGGTGCAGCTTATTAGCAGCATATGTGTTGCTATTTTGTTTATGATGGAAAACAGCTTCAGAATGAGCTGCCTGCCTCAATTCCTTGGGTGCAGAGCAATTACACAAGAAGGGACTGTGGGAGCACAGTGAATTAAGAAAAGCTGACCATACAAATAAGGAGAGGGTATTGCATAAACACCACAGAGGCCCTGCCAGCACACGGCGGAGAGGAGCGGAGGCGGATGACTTTCTCACCAAACCCATCTCTGTGCCTGCAGGTGCAGCCAGGGGTCCTCAGGCAAAGCCTTTCTCTGTCAGAAGTGTTGCTGTGCTGAGGCAAAAATGTTCTCTCCATTTTGACATCAACCTGTTCTGAAACAAAGCTTGATTTTGTTTGGAAAAAAAGGCTTTTGGGATGTTTCTTTTTTAGAAGTAGCAAGTGCACAGCAATGATGCTTTGCTTTACTGCTTTTGAAAGGGAATATATATTTTAGCATTTAACTGGAATATTCACAAATTTTAATTTTAAAGAGGAAGCCCTGTAAGCATCTGGAAACCAATTCCATATGAGGGGCTGCAGATTTTCTTCTGTATATTTCTGCTTTAAGTCTGGTGCTTGGTGTAGAAACCACCCTTTGGTAAAACCCACGTATGCATCCATCCTGGCAGCAAGAAGCATCCTGGGAAACAGCTTCCTGGATGTGCAGGATTGTATTATTCACTGACAGTGTTGGCTGCTCAGGGGAGTGATGCTGAACAAACATAAACAGCACTGTTAGAATATTAACTACAGCTTCATCCGAACACTGCCAGCTCCAGAAAAACATGCATGAAAATGTAAGGTGCAGGCT
The DNA here is from genome assembly GCA_023055505.1 of Callipepla californica brunnescens. Taxonomy (NCBI): domain Eukaryota; kingdom Metazoa; phylum Chordata; class Aves; order Galliformes; family Odontophoridae; genus Callipepla; species Callipepla californica. The sequence goes on along the minus strand of JALIRH010000001.1, from coordinate 109,916,424 downwards.
CTAGAATATAGTAAGTAGACATAAAGTCGGCAGAAATTCTCACTTCCAGCAGTCTGGTTACTTGATGAATGAATCCAGAACTGAAACTTTAGATAACACAGCACAGCTGAGCAGGTTATACCAACATTAAGTGATATTCTGTGTTCAACTGTACAGTAATTTTCCATAAAGAAGAAGGCAATATGTTTTTCTTACATGAAAAAATAAGACAATCAGTAAGACCTATTTAGAGTAGACTTTTTCAAGGGAGTCTGACAGATAGCCATCCACCTTCTAATTAAAATGTGACGCAAGTGTCTGGTTTTCTTGGATTTGTTACAAAATGTCATAAAAAATGCACCTGTTTTTATCACATAACCAAGTACAATTATGTTGTAACAGTTACAGAATTGTAGAGTCGTTTAGATTGAAGAGATCACTAAGTTCATCTAGACCAGACATGTCCAACCTGCAGCCTGCAGCACACAGTCCACCACAGCTCTTAGTGTGGCCGTCCAATGCTCCAAACCATCATGGCAACAGCTCTGCCCCAAGTGTGCATCCATCTCTCAACAACATCCAAACACTGCTGACCTCTCAGTGCTGTGCAGGCAATCTACTAATCTAGTATCTTGTTTCTGCCTTCAAATTTCATCCCACTGGCTTGGGAAACAACCTATGTTCTTTTTGTTCAGGTGGTTCAGTTTTTCCTTTTTTTTTTTTTTAACACGTATATAAACCATAGAATCATAGAATCACAGAATCACAGAATGGCCTGGGTTGAAAAGGGCCTCAAAGGTCATTGTCTAGTTTCAACCCCCTGTCATGGGCAGGGTTGCCAACCACTAGAGCAGGCTGCCCAGAGCTACATCCAGCCTGGCCTTGAATACCTTCAGGGATGGGGCATCCACAATCTCTCTGGGCAACCTGTTCCAGTGTGTCACCAACCACTAAGTGAAAAGCTTCCTCCCAATATCTAAACTAAATCTCCTTAGTTTAAAAGCACTCCCCTTTGTTCTAATACATTTAAGGCAATAGCTATTTCCTATCTCTGATCCAAAAAAAAAATCATAACTGACATTTACATTAGAGCTAACCTCCTACTATGTGTACATAAAACTAATAATAACAGAAATAGATTGGGTTTGTTTATAGTTTGTAAATATAGGGATCTATTAACCTGTTCTATAAAAAAACTTCCCAAACATGGATTCAGTGCATCCACAAAGTATCACTGGACATTTACCAGCTCCAACTCAGGGGAGTACCGGAAAAAAAATCTTGAAATGTCTAACATTGAGAACAGTAAGTTTTGAAAATGCTAACTTTGACCTCCAAATGCTGAACTGGGCTCTTCAGCGTCTGGATTTCAGTGATTAGTTACTTTTTGTCAGAACTGCTCACATTTGCCATTCCTCTGAGGAGCACTCTCTCTTAGACTAGTAGTCTCGAGTGCCAGGATGTCATTTGAGTGCCAGGAAACATTTGGACACTACGGTTTGAGTAGATCTTAAACTGGCAGGTCCCAAAATAGCATGTTTAAATTCCAGCACTGAGGCATTAACTTAGAACTGACCTTATGAGCAACAAAGTGGTAAAATATCTAGAAAATTATCTACTAGACAGATTGTCACAACTGTGCAATATTGCAATATTGATTTCAAACTTAAGCAGTTGGTGTATAGAATAGTAATGAAGAAAATGTATGCCTGCCTACTAGATACAATTCAGATAAAACTGTATTCTGTGCAAATCTTTGCATAAAGCTAACAGACTGTTCTGAAAGTCAAATATGTTACTGAAACTTCATAGAAGAACACCGTGAGCTGTAATGTTCATTTTTCAGCTATAGAACAGAAAATACAGGGACAATAGAAATGCTAATTTCTGAATCCTTTATGCATTCAAAATCTGAAGTTCTCTGTAGACTTTGAAAGTGTTTGGACCATCTGCTTGTCTGGGAGCAGCTGAAAAAGGCTACTACGTGAGGGAAGGATAAGCTGATGACAGCAGGCCAGACACCTCATTGTCAAGGTGCAGTGTTCCATGGCACCCAAAAAACAAGAGCAGAGCAAGTTGAGATCTGAGTTCTGCAGAGGAGGACCTGAGTTTCTGGTGGAGAATGGTTAGCCATGAGCCAACGGTGTGCCCTTTTGACCAAGAAGGCCAATGGTATCCTGGGGGGCATTAAAAAGAGTGTGGCCAGCTGGTCAAGGAAAGTGATCCACCTCCTGTACTCTGCCTTGTTGAGGCCACATTTAGAATACTGTTTCCAGTTCCAGGCTCCCAGTTCAAAAAAGACAGGGATCTCCTTGAAGGAGTCCAGCAGAGGGCCACAAAGATGGTAAAGGACCTGGAGCATCTCCCATATAAGCAAAGGCTGAGTAACCTGTGTCTGTTCAGTCTGGGGAAAAGAAGACTGTAGTTGGATCAGGTTAATGTTTATAAATATCTATAAGATGAGAGGAGAATGGATGAGACCAGACTCTTGTCATTGTTGTGTAGTGAAAGGACAAAGAGTAATGGCCTAAAACTGAAACGAAGGAAGCTCTGTACTAACATGCAGGACTTCTTTATGGTAAGTGTGAAAGAGCACTGGACAGGTTGCCCAGGGAGGCTGCGGAATCTCCTTCTATGGAGACCTGACCAGGCGTCTACCTGCACAATCTACTGTAGGGTACATGCTTATCAGGGGTGATTACTTGTACAGTTCAGCTATACATATCAACCTTATAGCACCTAGTGATCCGACTGCTCTTGCTGCTGTTTCAGCTAGAGTAGCAAAGTGTTGCCTGTTCATAACAGGGCATTTTGATAATATACAAGAAGTAACTGTAAAAAGACACTAAGTCAACAGCATCTTACTGCCCTCTGTGCTGCCATTCCTATTTTCCTATTGTACTTTGCTTAGCCTCCACCCTTTTTCACTCATAAAATAGAACAGTACAGACAGTGCTCATCTTATTCTCCCAGCACAGTTGATCTCTGGCCTCACAGCTACTTCAAATTCTGACGCAACAAAGATCTTTGAATACTACAGAGCATGGTATCCTCTAATGAATGCACTGACATGACTGGCAAGGACTTTCTAATTGTGTTTAGTACAAACATTTAAATTAAATACCATTACAAAATGTGAGCTGCACCTATATTTCTTTGATGTGATTCTAACTAAAATGTTGACCTTTTAGAAATACATGCCAGAAATGAAGGTCGTGATGCCCTGTTGCATTGACCAGCTTGGCTCACACTCTTCCTCAGTCTGCAACTAATTTGCGGACCTCTGTTAAGCTCGTGCGATTTGTCACAGAAAAGGCTGATTAATGTGTGGTTATATTTCACCCTGTGTATCACACAGAACCATTTCTGTCTTAACCTGTTGATATAGCTGGTGGTGTTGAGTGTATATGTTCATCACAGGGATGTAACTCACTCACAGTTAGAGAAGGTCCATACCATATTTCATCTGCCATTGCATGCAAATGTTTTCTTCCCACACACAAATCTTTTGGATCTGCTTGTAATTTGCAGTCTTTGATTAATCCTATGGTCTAAGAGAGTGAGCAAAGGTAGCCTAAAATCAGGTTGGCAATTAAAATATTCCTCAACAGAGAAGATTCCGTATCAGCGGACCTGCAACTTGATTTGAAGCTCCTCAGCAGAACAGATTACAAACTGATCAGTTTGCAAGCAGCTTGGAACCTGCCTTCAGGTGTGGGGCAGTGGATAAGAGTGTGAATAAAGAAGACAAAAAGCAGAGCTGTAATAAAAATTGAGTGAAGCTCCTCAGCATAAATAATCAGAGGGAGCTGCTGCTGCTGAGCTTGACAAGGGGAATGTGTTTGCTGTGCATCTGGGTTGCCTAGATGATGACATTTTGCACCTCATCTGTAACTGTTCATTCTTTAAGACATTTTGAGGAAGTGAAAGGGATGGGTCACTCTGCCTCCATCACAACCTGTGTGAGCAACATCTGTGGATTACTCCTGTGCATTCTGCCTTGGATGGGTTTTAGTTAAACCAGGACTTCATTTTTCAGGTCCATATGGGTGGCCTGACTTCATCTTTTCTATTTGCTCCTGTCTGTACAATTAGCTCTCAGTGTCACTCTGCCTGCTTTCTGCATCTGCATCTGGAGATCTGTCTCCAGCTTGCCCTGGTGGGTTCATGGCATGGGAAGAGCCCTGACAACACATCCTTCTGCCCTTCCTGACACAAAGGCACATGCAGGAGAGACAACGGCAAAGGGTGGGTGGGGTGAGCTTTCTGCCATGGCAGTTTTGTCTTCAGGGGCCTCTCACTAACAGCCAGAAAAGCATATGAATAATAATCACATTGCTTCCTAGCACTGACACATCTACTCAGTTTTTTCATGTAACCACTGATTAAATACATGCAAAAAAAATTTCAGGAATGTAGACTATTCTGGACAGTGGAGGATTGAAGGAAATTTTACATAGTTGCATGTGATAATCTGATTCAAAAGTATTGCTTCACTATTAAAAATATTTACTGTGTTATTTGAATTTTGTTTACTTAAACTTCAATCTGTTTTGTACTGCTATGTTTTTATCTGCCAGATTAAAGAATCCATTAATGTATTTGTGAGCTGTACTGGAAAAGCAGCAAAAGAACCAATTTGAAGATCAAAGAAGATTAGATAGATACAGCTGCTTAGTTCAACCATTTGAGTTTGTTTATCATTAAAACATACTTTGCTTTAGCCTAGCCACAAATGCTGCAGTTTTAACTACTGTTGACTTTCATTTCACAGAATTACTTTTGATCAGGCTTTTCCATGGTAGGGAGTGATTTCTTATTTAGAATAGCATCAAGATAAGGAGTGGTAAGTGTAAATTTTATAGGAAGAAGCAGTACGCTTCATTTTAGAGAACAAAACACCCTCCAGGCTATAGTAAGTTTTGTTACAAAGATAGATGCTTACAAATCGTACTTCAGGGAGAGCCTGTGATGACTTGTAACACCAAGAGGCAATTTTTGTATTAAAAGTAATTTCTGACTGCTGCAGCATCTTAATAGCAGCGTTTCATATAACTTGGTGAGATCCTGTGGCTGCAGCAGCGCTATCTTTTGACATCCTGAGCATGTCAAAAAGGTCATCTGTGCTAACAGAAATGAAACAGTAGGAGAAAAAGGCAGCACTATCACTGCTGGGAAGTTTCTGAAGTGCAGATAGCTGGATGAATTATTACTTGTGACTTACTTCCTCCTCCTGAGTGTGTAAAAGTGCACTGCCTTATATTGCATGAGAAGCAACACTTTCCCCATTTCCACTGACCATAGCAAAGACTGCAACTCAACCAGAGAAAACCTCCAAGGTTTCACTCTGCTCCATGCCCTACTGTAAGCACCGAAGTGCAACTGCTTGTGGTTCCTCAGCACTGGTGGGAGCAAAGTCCACAGCATTCAGACCCACCCCAGTGCATCATAGAATCATTAAGGCTGTAAGATCACTAAGAGCATCCATCAGCCCATGCCTGTGACTGCTCTAGTCCATGTCACACAGTGCCACACCAACCCTTTTCTTGAACACCTTAAGAGACAGTGACTGTGCCAGTGCCTCATCACTCTTTCTGACAAGAAATTGTTTCTCATATCTAGCCTGAACCTTCTGTGGTGCAACTTAAGGCCATTATCTCTTGCTCTATCACAATCCCCCATCTCGCCACAGCCTCCTTTGCAGACAGTTGTAGAGAATATGGTCTTCCCTGAACCTTCTCCTCTTCATACTGAACAGTCTTAGTCCCCTAAGCTGCTCCCCATAAGACTTGTGCTGCAGATCCTTCACAGCTTCCTTGCCCTTCTCTGGACACACTCCAGGGCTTCAGTGTCTTTCTTGTAGTGAGAAGCTCAAAACTGAACACAGTACTCAAAGTTTGGCCTCACCAGAGGCCTCAGTGCAATCAAACATTGCAAGATGAATATCAAAGAGCATAGAGAGCCACAGCCCCAAATTACCTTTCTGACAATCTGAATATTAGACCTGCAGTTTTAACAGGTAGTTTTATCTAAGTAGATAGCAAAGAGATTCCCTGTTAGCAAAGAGGACAGAGTGGAGCAGTGAGTGGTAGAGGCAGATTTAGGTGATGTCTGCTGTTACCTGCTAAGGTCACTCTGACACAAGTCTTGTTGAACTCAGCCGCAGGAAGCTGGCACCTCGTGCTGAGATGCTCCCGCATCTTTCCCCCAGGACCCACAGGCAGTATGGCACACGCTGTTCTGCTGACCATGTGCCATCTACATTCAACCCAGCACCCGGCTGTGGAGAGCCGGCATGCATGGATCAAGCTGTACTGTTATCTTCATGGTTATTTCCATTTGTACTTCTAAGTCATTATCTGTTCATTTTTCCAAGTGCCTTCTTTCTTGGAGCCACATAATCATTAGAATTTCTGAACAACAGAGGCTGAGTATGATGATATTTAAGGGAACTTCCCCAAGCAATAATATGAAGAAGCCTCCTTCCTCCATCTATTGAGCATTGTAAGCAAATTAACCTGAAACGTTGCCCAAGCAACAGGCAAGACTTCTTGATAAGGATAATTCCTCCAAATGGATCAGTGCTGATTACAGTTAGAAAATAAAAGAAGAAAGTAATAACATTACTTTAGTAGTAATTTCAGCAACTCCTTACAAAGATTTTTCCTCCAGGCATTTGAATATCAGCAGGCATTCCCAGAAGCATCTCAGCATGCATAAATCATCAAAACATACAATGAGAAAGAAAGTAAGCAAGCAGGAGAGGGGGAAAGACAGAGGGAGGAAGAACACAAGGAAAGAAAGAAAAAAAGGAAAAAAAAACAAACCAAACCAAACCATAACAAAACCAGAAAAACAACCCAAAGAACAGAAAGAGAACTCAGGGCAAAATAATATCAGGTGAGTTCCAGTGAGTTGAAGAGCTGTATGTGAAATCTTGTAACGAAAATGGTTCTGCTGCTTTCATGGGGAGCCATTTTTTTTCTTCAGGGCATCAAGAACAGAAACAAAAACATTTTGGAAATAGCATTTATTCATCTTTCTACATTTGGAAAGTTTTTATTTTCATCCTCACCATGAACAAGACACTGAGCTACCTGGAGGAGGAATAGGAAAGTTAGGTAATACAAATAAGTCTTTCAGAACTGAAATAATGATGTTCCTTTGTTGCTGAAAATTTGGAATGAAGGAAGCAATTCTTGTCAGAAACAGCCATCTATAATTAGACAGATTCAAACATGCAGCAGAGCAGATTGAGTTACTGCATAAGCCGTCAGCAAAACTGGAGTAGGGAGAGCCTCCCCTGTAGCAGAACAACAGATCCCATCTGCACCCCAATTTTGGTGCCATGTGCAATCCTGCCAAGGGGATCTCTCTGATCCTCCTTTAGGCCACTGACAGAGATGTTAGACAGTGCAGGTACCAGGATAGACCCTTGTGTTTTTCTCCTTCTTATTGGTCCACAGCCCAAGTACAACCAGTTTGCCACTGCACTCAAAACAGTTTTTTTAGCCATCTTGCTTGTTCACTCATCCAGAGCATAATATAATCTCATGGTCCACATCATTTCCTCATAGAAGACTGTCAGTTCAGGTGAGTCCCACCTTTCCCAATTTGTCCTCTGTCCTCAAAGCATGTCCTGTAGTTGTCAAAGTCCAGTCAACAAATTATTCTATACTGGCAATTCAAATTATCGAATCAGTTGTGTCACTTTCTCCCCGAACCTCTCTTCTTCACTGGCAGGACCAAGGAAAAGGTCTCTGACCCGCCATGGTCTTGGCTGTCACTCACAGAATCACACAGTCAGCCTGGACATGCACCAGCAGAGTATAGCTCCCTGGGCAGATCATTGGTGTCCATGTCAAGGAGCAGGAAGGGGTCAAAGTCCAAGGGCTGGGTGAGCCTCAGCATCTGTTCTCCTCATCTATAACCTGGCTCTTTTCCTAGATAGTTGGCTTGCCTGTGGCTCTACTGCAACAGAAAGTCATCTGCAAAATGACCCGTTTCTATTCAGTGAATGAGTAACTGGCTGGAAGATCACAGCCAGAGGGTTGTGGTCAACAGCTCTAAGTCCAGGCAGAGACCAGTAATGAGCCTGGAGCCTGAATTGGGTCCAGTACTCTTCTAATATCTTTATCAATGAAATAGATTATGGGATTGAGAGCATACTCAGCAAGTTTGCTGATGACACCAAGCTGAGCAGTGTGGTTGATTGACACAGCAGAAGGAAGGAATGCCAAGAATACCTTGACAAACTCAAAAAGTTGGTCCTTGTGAACATAGAATCATAGAATCATAGGGGTTGGAAGGGACCTCAAGAGATCATCGAGTCCAACCCCAACATAATGAAGTTCAGCAAAGCAAAGGGCAAGGTTTAGCACTTGAATTGAGGTAATCCCAGATATGCATACTAACTGGGAGAACTCACTGACAGTAGCCCTGCTGAGAAGGACTTAGGGGTTCTGGTTAATGAAAATCTTAACATGCCCCTGCAGCTTGTGCATGCAGTCTGAAAGGGCAGTGGGTTCCATCAGAAGAGAGATGGCCAGCAGGGCAATGGAAGTGATTATCCCCCTCTATTCTGCCCTCATGAGGCCCTAGCTGAAGTACTACATCCAAGTGCGGGGTCTCCAGAAGAGGAAAGATATGAAACTTTTGGAGAGGACCCAAAGGAGGGCCACAAAGGTTAAAGCACCTCTCCTATGAGGCTAGGCTGAAGAAACTGGGATTATTCAACAATGAAAAGAGAAGGCTGCAGGGAAATTTCATTGCAGCCTTCCAATACTTAAAAGGAGCTTATAAACATGAGGGAAATAAACTTTTTACATGGGTAGATAATGATATGAGAAGGGGGAATGTTTTTAAACTAAAGGAGGGGAAATTTAGATTAGTGTCAGGGAAAGTTTGTCATGGAGTGGGTGGTGAGGTGCTGGAACATGTTGCCTATAGAGATTGTGGATGCCCTGTCCCTGGAGGTTTTTAAGGCCTGGTTGGATGGGGTCCTGGGCAACCTAATTTAGCACTTGAGCTAGCAGCTGGTAACCCTGCCTGTGGCAGGGGGATTGGAACCAGATGGTCCTTGAGGTCCCTCCCATTTTAAGGTACTCTGTGATTCTATGATTCTCCCAGGGCTCACACTGACTCTGCAACCTCTTCTGTACTGGCACTACCTGCCAGCACTCCAGCAGTACTAAGAATAGAGTTGTTCTCTTTGTTAATGTTGTTATTTTTCTTTGTTCTGTGGGATTTTTTTTCCATTGCTCAAGTTATTACTTTTCAGAGCACAACAACAAATCCGTATGATCTGGATGGCTGATCACATGGCACATATTTCAAACTTGTAGCAGTACTTTCAGCTCCCATAAATCCAGTACATTAATTTAAAAAATAGAAATAAGCAAACCTGAAAAAAAGTTGAAGCTACCATCTGCTCAGAACCATTCAACAAAGAGAAATATCAGCTAAATTCTACAAAAGAGATCACAATAAATAATTCATGTAGCTCTGCAAAGAGAAGCACCACGGCATTTGTTCCAACTCACACTGTGGCCTGCTTCTTCCATAGTGAGTTGTACTGCCTTGTCTGCATGGCTCACAGAATTTACCAAAATGGAATTTCAATAAGAATATTAAGAGATTTTTTTTTTTTTAGCTAAGAAAATATATTCTATTGTTCACCAGATGAAAAATTTTCCTCAGTAAGTTAACAGCAGAAGGAGATTATTTCCTACTCATGTCAGAAATGTCCATCTATACCCGAGATTTGCTACTTAACATGAACAGAAAGGAAATTTTCTTTCTTAAGTTTCCCTAATACTGAGGCCTGCCTAGCTTCTCTTTTTGGGGAAGCAGCTTAGCCACCCTTAGGTTACAGAGATCATAAATAATGTGTTCATTGGCTTCTGATATGTATGTGGAAAAACCCTCAGTGTCTTCCACAGAGTGATCTTATCAGCTGAGCAAGCAGTCTGCCCCAGGTGGTGGGACTGTAATAGGGCAGATTCATTTCTGGAACAATTTGGGACATTCAGAAGAGTGAGCATCTCTCACAGTGTCCCTGTCTCCGTCTGATTCACACGTGGATCCTCTAAGGCAGAATGATTTTCAGCATCACATACCCCTACTCCTTTTTTTGTCTTCAAACTGAACTGCCCAAAAAGAAACAAAATCTGTGTGAACCAGGAGCAGGTTTCCCTACACTGTACACTGTATGGGAAAGGTGAATTCAACCCCACAATCTCTTTGTTGAATTTAAAAGCTTCAATAGAGAGCTGATTTTTTGACCTCATTGCCTTTTTTTTTTTTTTTTTGCCTTCATTAAAGATAATGATTACAAGCAGCAGAAGACCATCGACAATGTAGTATGTTAATAATTGCAATGGCCACTAAGTATGCTGAACACAAAATGACTACTTTAATGGCATCCTTTCAGGCAGGATGATCTGCAGAAAGCTGTGAGCCCTCATGTAGCCAGCTGGCAGTGCTTGCTGGAGAGGGAAGGAGACAGTATCTGGGAAGCATTACTCAGATAAAGTCCTCGCTACAGAATTCTTGGTGAAGAGCTGTAAACCACAGTGATCTCAACCATCTTTTTTAAGGATTTTTTAGTTTTACTATGAGAGGTTGATAGCAATTAAAAATAGCAACCCCCAATGATTCTTATTTTACATCAAGGTTATGTCACTGTTTTGATTGATCTGAGTTAGCTGAGAACCCAGTTAGTCCTTAAAACAGGGGAAAAGTGTTGTTTCAGGTCACATACAATCCAGCAAGGGAAATTAGATAATGACATCTACTGCTGCAGGGAAAGGTTTGGGGGAGAACCAGGTACAGATTTTCCAGGTGTTTGATCTTTCCCTGAAGGAATGCAGTCATTAGGAGTAGCTACTGTTCGTCTTCTAATGAAGAAGAAATTTTTCACTATGAGGATGGTGAGCCACTGACACAGGCTGCCCAGAGAAGCTGTGTATGCCCCATCCCTGGAGATGTTCAAGGCTGGGATGGATCGGGTGGTGAGCCACCTGGTATAGCGGAAGGGGTGTTGGACTAGATGATCTTTAATGTCTCTTTGAACACAAACCATTCTATGATTCTGTTTCTGCAGAAGTGTTTGGCTGTAATTTTTGGCTGGCTTTTACCCATTTGTGTTCTGCTTCGGTAACTTCAGAAGGAAAGCTCAAGAATGAAGGGGTCACCTTGGAACCTACAGAGGTAGGGTCTGATTCTGGATCTCACTCCAGATCTCACATCACCCCATTAACAATTTCACTGGGAGGTGAGAGGGATTGCTCCCAGATTACACCAGAGGATGTCAGAGCAAGCTCACTAACTGCTTACTGTAACACTGCCGTTCACCATAGTTCCTTAAAGCTCTGAAGTCTTTGCAGTGACTGGAACAATATAAGGTGAGGTCCATAGTAAATAGCATTAAATACTTTTCATAAGCAAAGTCCTTAATGAAATTCTGAAACTTCCTCCTGTTTACACAGGATGCCCAACTTATTTGTTTAAAGAGCTATTGGTTTACATATACACTGTTTTCATTTTTGTTTGTTTGCTTTGATAGTTTTGTGTTAAATGATTCATATTTATTTTAGTCATCATGTGTGATACAGAGTGAGATCCTACCCAGTGCTACTACTTTCATGTACAAACAAATGAGGGTGGCAACAATTTGTTATCTTCTGGGACGTGCTAAATTCCTTTCTGACCAAATGGCAGCTGATACTTTGCTCCTTCTAGAGTCACTGCCAAGCCTGTTTTGTGAGAGTAGAGCAGGGCCCTGCTGAGCACTTGGATGGGATTCATTGGGCTCTCAGCACTTCTCCAGATTGTGTCCCCCTTGAAGAATAAAGATTAAGACAACTCCTTGTAGATCACCCTGAACATATTAGCATTTTGATTATATTAAACTTGATGTGAAAATGAAAACATTTTCCCTTTTTCTCTTCCTCACTGTAGGAAGATTTAACTGACACTGAATTATTATAAGAAACAGGTTTTCTTGGAGTTTGATGATATTCAATGCAATGAGATAAAATGGAAGGTCTGGGTCAAAGAAAGTCCTAGAAGGACTTGTTAACGAACTTCAAAGAAGAAACACTTTTCCCTTTAGATTGGAAAAGTTTTAAAATCTACATCTGACCTTTAAGTAACTTTGAACAACATTATTATACATAATCTTTCATTCACTACCCTTTCTGCTTCAGCCAGAGCTTTTTTGACAGAACACATTCCTTTTCCTGTTCAGTCTATACAATTTCAAAGTTCAGTGGTACATTAACATTTACTGAAAATTTTTATGCAGGAAATGTTTGAATGCCAGAATCACTGTGAGATTAACTAATTAATATTTTGAAAGCACTTTGAAGAAGAGAAGTGTAAAAGAAAATACATAATTCTAGTTTTGATTAAAATTAAGACTCTACTGTGAAGATTTTCAATTTACCTTGATATCAGAAATGTCCCAGTATAGAATTCAGTTTAGTTGTGCTTTTACATTCAAACTTGCCCAGTACTGAACTCAAAAGCAGCTACATATTCTCCTAAACAAAGACTGCACTTGACAAAAACATGCAAAAATTCTCATTCTGGATGTGTAAAGCCAATGGCGACAGACCAATTAAAAAATTCTGCCATTAGTTTCTGAAATTGTTTTGCATTTGACAATAAAAGCTTTCCAGGCATATATTGCAGAGAGTAAGATTTAGAGTATGTTGGATGCACAGTGTAAGCATTTCAATATCATCCTAGTTTTGGGTATTTTTAAGAAAATGTGCACGCAACTCAACTGGTAACTCAGGCATTAGGGTTAAATCAGTGAGTTCCTTGTGTTCCTGGAGATCTAATTTGTGCTACAAAGCAGGATTTACTTTAGGAATGGGCATGTTAAAATTCTTTTAGACAGGCATGCTTTTGTACTTTTATGATGAGGTACAAACTCATTCTAAATGTGATGTTTGCCCAGTGCATCCTGTTCATTTTCTCTGCATTAGAGCCCAGGCCTGTTATTAATTCCTTCCCTTTTGTCCCTACTGTAAGTTTTAATTCATCCATTTCTTCCTTTTGGAATAAAACTAGTCCTTAGAGTCCTCTTGAGATCTACATAATACTCTTCTCTGAGGTGGAACATAAGCTTGTCTGATTCTTTTCTTGCCAATGAAAAGAGAATGATACTGGGAATTGAAATACATGGGTAAAAGCTTTGACAATGGGCATGACAAGTAGCAGAAGCCCAGGAGATAATTTCACTTCCATAATATCAAGTAGATAAATATTAAATGTAATTCCAAAGGTGTTCAATAGGCCAAAGAAGTCTCTGTGGACAGTTTATATCCCATCTCCATAGAGGAGTTAAAGATTTGCACATGAAATAAAATAACTCAGAGATAATGAACACAAATTGCTCAGCAGAAATCCACTCCTGAGGAGCTGCAGTCTCAAGTGGCCTGACGAGTTTGGATGTGCTGTCAAAATTTCCTATCAAGGCCCTAATGATGGCAGCAAATGATCTACCTGTATAAGGGGAGGACAAAAGTCCCAAAACATAAGATTTGCAAAAGCACGTTCTCTGCCTGCAGACACTGTTGGGCAAGGGGATGCTGCTTCAACTGCTTTATGTGTTTGAAACTCTTGTCCTGAATAGCATTTCTTTGCATTAAATGAGCTAATTCCATGAATGCAAAGGACCATCACCCACATCACTACTACTGCGATGATCACAGTAAGGATAGGAGTAAGTACCTGAGACAGAATTACAGAATCATAGAATTGTTATGGTTGGAAAGACGAGTAAGATCATCTAGTCCAACCATCAGCCCGTGACAGTGATTGCTCTAGACCACGTCCCTCAGTGCCACATCTACCCTTTTCTTGAACACCTTCAGGGGTGGTGACTCCACCACCTCCCTGGGCAGCCTGTGCCAGTGCCTCATCACTATTTCTGAGAAGAAATTGTTCCTGGTATCCAACCTGAACCTCCCCTGGTGCAACGTAAGGCCATTATCTCTCATCCTATCAGGAAGGAAAGGATGACAGGATCCCTCTCAGAGGGGTAGTGCTCGTGCAAAGTGGCTTTAGACATCTTTGGAAGAAGGAGTCTGTCTCTTCCACCGTCCTTGGCATTTGGCAACAGTTCTTTCATTTGGTTTACTAAATGAAATAAGCATGAGGAGATGGTGGCTGGAAAATAAAATCAGTGAAGTTAATGTTATAACTGAGATGTTGCAGAGGGAGAGCAGCCATTCCTGGATAACCTCACCAGGGCACCAGGGCTCCTGCAGCAGCTCCCACCACCAGCATAGCAGTTTTCCTGGAAACTGCATGTCATGGTAATGGCCTCTGAACAGGTGTCTCTTCTGCAGAAAGCCACACGATATGATCTGCCCATATCTCCACCAGGTAAACCCTTCACCAGACAGATCTTTATGATTTCCTCCCATTTCTGATTGCATTCCATCTGAGGAGACACTTGGAAAATTAGCTCTGCAGTGCAGGTTTTCAAATCTGCCTCCATATAAATCTCACTAATTATTAAGAAAATTGTCTCAAATTCTTTGTCACCTTTGAATTTCTCAACATTTATGTTTAATGGTATCTAGTCCATAAGGGTCAGAAGTTCACTACTAAGTTCTTCCTACTCCAGCTGTAGGATCTTTCAGTTTTACTTTACCTTTTGACTTTTCTTTCCCTCCCTTTAATTACCACCTATTCCAGAGAGTGTGCTACTTATTACAATAAAAAGGGAAGCAAGATACTGCTGCACTTTGATGGTGGACAGTAAGGAATGAGCTGTTTTGATGCATTCTTAACACATTAGTACTCCGCTTAACCTTTAGAAAAATAGTTATTTTCAATTATGCATAACAAACAGCATAAATCTGCAGAACTAGACTAATGATTTGCCTACCAAGGATTCCCAAAGGGGTCTATACTCTTGCTCTCAGTCTCTGATGCAGTACATTAGGCACTGAATTACTGCCTTAAAGTTGCTTGCCCACCATTAACTTTTCATTTACATTGATCATCTCCCTGCAATAGAAAATGTGAAGAAAAAGAAACCAGTTTCCTAGCACCACAGTAGGCAGGCAAGTCTTCCAGAATTTTCATCAGTTCTTATGTCTTGCAAAGCACGGACACAGCTGCTACAATTTGGCTTTGTCAGAACGTACTGCATAAAATTAACAAAAAGAGACTCAAGAGTTTGGGTGGATGCTTTTTAAGTAGATGTTTTCAGAACTGAGTTTGAAAGGAAGATATCTTAATATATATGCATATGTGGGTATCTACACATTCCTGATTTTCTAATAAAATCAATGAATATTTCTGCAAGAGAGTCACAGCAAATTTTCTACTATATTTTGCTACATAAATATCTTGACAAAACCCAATCAGGCTGTGGTGTTTCTTTTTAAGGAATTTGAAATTTACCAAGTAATGAGAATTCCTCAGGCACTGTTAAGAAGCAGCCAGAAATTGAACTATCTGAAGCATAATGTGTATCATCAGCCATCTTCTGCGTCATCTAATCTGTGCATACAGAGACTCCAAAACAAAGGATATGCACACCTTGAAAATATGAAACAACTATTTATTGAGTAACAAGCACAAAAGATGGTTAAGATTTTAGGAGCCTGGTGGTGCTGACCACCCCACAAGACACCCGAGAACATTAGCTTTGGGGGCAGAAGGAGAAGAGTCAGCCCACTCAGCTCTGGAACTTGGCTCTTGGGGCTGTTCATCATCTCCCATTGACCCAGTGTCCTGGTGATGCTGATGAACAGACAGAGGCAGTTCACCCTGGTGCTTCAGCTGGCTCAGTGCCTTAACGAGGGGAGTTACCTGCAGAAAATAGAGCTGCAGTAAGAAGGCTACATGTCCTCTGGTGTCAGCCTCTTTTTTGTCCTTTTTCCCAGGTAAATTCTGATGTAATATTTCTTGCATAGGTAACAGGGTGAAACTTACTGTTAAATTATTAAAATTCATCTTTACTGGGTCTGACCTAGCTGGAGCATGATTAAGATGTTTGTTTAAATGCAACTGCTCTTGCAGTGTCTGTTTTTCCAATTGATGAGACAATTTAGAGGCATTCTGAACCTGGCAGTGGGTGGAAAAGAAGATATAATCACCTGGAATCATACTAGTTCTGAACACAAGAGCCAAACCTCTACCTCTCACCCACACAGTTGCATTTTTGTGCTCTTCATGCATTTTTGTGAAGAGATGAAGCATTGCTCCCACATGGGGCCTGGTTTGGCAAAATGTTGACAGCATCCTGCAGTGTTACCTTCCACTACCACAGTTTTCCCCATTGCAACTCATCACAGACGTTAGCTCCTGCTGAAGCTGCCAGAAATTAGGCTCAAATGAAGCGAGAATTTTTTCCCACAGATGTTGTTGCAGTTGAGCGGCAGAACCCTTCACTACAATTTGTGGACAGTGGAAGTTTACCCAGCTTCAAGAAATGGCTGGAAAATTTCCCAAAGAAATCTACTGAGAGTTGCTAAGTATAGAGGAACTCCATACAGCTCAGGAGATGCCTGGGCTGCCAGTAGTAAAGGGCCGGGAGGAACACCAGAGAAACACCATACATGTCTGTCCCACTCACTTGATGCTTCCAAAATCAATCTCAGATTGGCACACTGACATCATTCTTATGCAAGATAAGCAGAAACATACTTATCTGATCAACAATGAGATACCAGCCATATCACTGCATTGGGTCTTATTTTTTTCCCATTAACATTTTCATTATGTTAAAATAATTTAGGTTAGACAGGAAACATTTATATGAATCAGAGAATAGGCTTTTATCTAATTATAGATCACAGGGACATTTGACTTACTGATCTCTGTGACTATTGTCAAGAATCATCATGATTAGTTATACATCTTTTTATACTAGCCATCACTGTGGTCTCCATTTGTGCTCATGTTAAGCTTGACTTCTTGTTTAATTGTGGATAAATTTGACATTTGGTCCGATTCAGCTGAAATGGCACAGATAGAAGAAATCCAGGCTCAGATCTCGATCTGCCACTTATAGGCAGATCTGTGAGTTGGATTTTTTGTTGTTGTATTATTATTATTACTTTTTTTGCTACCTGAAGCCCCTGCAACATGCAGAGGA
Organism: Callipepla californica brunnescens; assembly: GCA_023055505.1. NCBI lineage: Eukaryota > Metazoa > Chordata > Aves > Galliformes > Odontophoridae > Callipepla > Callipepla californica. Next base: position 109,899,317 of record JALIRH010000001.1, on the reverse strand, counting down.
ATGGGGAAATGTTGGGCAAAATGCCAGAATAAGACAGAGAAAAAGACGATAAACTGAAATTTATGCCATACACCACATTTGGATGACCTGAATCGGAAGATAATGATACCAGAGATTTCAATGCTTATGCAACTGCCAGTGCAGATGAGATCTACAAAAATGTAGGGACCAAGAGTTGACAAAACTGATCAAAACAACAATTCTGGAATAGGTTCTTCTGTATTTATGAAGCATGTTTTGAAGATGTGTATAAAATCCTGTGAAGTGTCCTCAAGTCTCTGTCAAAGATTGAATCTTCACAAGCTAGAAAATAAAATAGATTTAAGTTCAAATCATGGAATGTTTGGAAATTTATTTAATGAGGTAGTTTCTAAAGCACAGCACAAAACAAAGGTTATATAATTGGTGTCAGGGTAATAAATCATGCTCACAATCTTCTCACGCGTCTGAGTCATTCAGCCTGTTGTCCTTTGGAGCTGTCACTTGAACAAAAGCACTGAAATGAACTAATTTTGTAACTTACCTCATTTCTCTTTCTTCAGGGAACAATCTTTTCTCGAGCAGCCTTTAGTTACAGTCTGAGAGAAGAGACAAATGTCAGAGAAATACCAATAAGAAAGACCATTTGTTTCTTCCATGAGGTGAAACTTTGAAATACCTGCTCCTTGACAGTTCTCCATCTTATTGGAGAATACATCTATATGACATTATGGAAGTGTACCCAAGCTGGCTTCGATGTCAGAAGTCACTTTAGTGTGCCTTCTCCCTAAAGCATCACAGTCTGCTAACAGAAACTGTCCTTTCTCCAGCAAACAGCCATACTTTCCCAAGGGCTAGCACATCTTTCTCCCCAGGCAGGATTGAATAACTCAAGGAAAAGAAGATGTTACACTTTGGACTGACAGTAGAGTTTGAATGAAGATTGTCCTACTGGCAGATGTTTCTTTTAAGCAGTGGTCTTCAGTGGGCTGGAGGAGTTCTTGCAGAATTTCCTGGCAGGTTTGTTTTGGGTGCTCCCTTCTCACACTGGAAGAAATGCATTTAGTTCTTCTCTGTTCTTCTCTGTGATAAAAACATTTTGAGGCCAGCAGCACTCTTACTATGTGCTCATGCTTATCTCAGTGATACTGGCTCCTTAGCAGCTCTATGTAGCACAAGATAAATAATAATAATAATAATCATCATCATCATCATTATCATCAGTGCTTCTAAAGGGAAGCTTATTCAAAAGTGCTGAGAAGCTGCCAGGCAGATCCTCCCTGAACAGATGTGTGCCTGTTGACCTCTTTGTCAGATTACTTTTTCCTCTTACATTTGTTGAGAACCTATGACTTCATTCCATTTTCCAAACAACTATTTTTGTTATTCATGAGGATTTATTTTCTTGGCAGTCAGCAAGATTAAAGAAGACATTTGAGGGGAATTGGGTAAAGCTTCCTTCATTACCTCAGGCAGAGACATATATGCTTCCAGCATTTTGGAAAGGTGTAACAAGTTGTATAAAAATTGCACGAGGTCCTGAGCCTGAATAGGATTTTCAGTGAGGATATCAGTTATTCAGAATCACTAGTGGACAGCTATACTCACAGCTCAATATTTTTATTTTGGAGAAAAACTGTAAACAGAGATTATTTGGGGTGAAAAATCCAGAAGCTGGAGTGAGGTGTTCTGAAACCAACCAAAATGCTTGTAAGAATTTTAAAAACTCCCAGAAATATTTAGAAGCTTCTCTGAAAACTTTATAATCTACAGAAAGATCTAGCAAAAATTAAGAAGTGATGATTTCAGACATTGTTGCCGTTGCTCAGTATTTTTATATGAACAAGATACTGGAAACTTTAAATTTAGTAATTATATGATACTGAATAGCATTCCTACTGTCTCACTCTCTTTCTTTTTTTACATTTATGAATATTTCACATTTTTCATTCAACTGTGGAGAAAAGTTGTTAGAATGAAATTCTCAAAGACCTACAAATCATGAGGCAAATATCTTAAAATATTTCATATATTAATTGATCTCTTCAATTTGAATGAAAACTGATTTTCTGAGACTGACATATGATTTTGAATGGTTAAAATAGTTTCTATTGCCCTGAATTTTTTGTAATAATAACAGAAACCATAGCTGCAGCCTTGGAGTGCAGCTGGAACATATTAAAGTAAAAAACAATTCAAACTTATTTGCATAAATTAATCCATATTTGTAACAAACAAACAAACAAACAAACAAAACAGTAATTTAACAATCCACATCTACCTGGATGGAATAATGACTTAACAACCATTGATTTCTTAATTTACAAATTCGTGAGAGTCATTCAGGAATATCTAATATACACTCTATGGGATAAACTCCTTGTCTTCTTCTTGCTAGCAAAGTAATGAAGTGATTTACTGTGAAGTCCCATTTGTTTGGGTGAATAGACATATTTTTATGTAACTGTCACTGAAACTTATTGAGTAGTCTATTGGAATGAACATAATTTCACAAACAAATAAAAAAAAAACAAATTAGAGGCAATTACAATACAGCTAATCTCAATAGACAACAAATTTTCACAACAAATTCAGAGTAAATAACTTCTGTTCAGCTTGTGACTAATGCTTCCTTTTCCACTGTCAATCTATTATGCTAAGGGAAAAGTCTGAAAAATTGTGTTGGATGAATTTAAGGCTGTATTTATACATGATCCCATCCATACTATCTCTAGACCTAGACATTCCAGTGCAGATACGCAAGCTGGTGCGCAATATTTGCAACAGAATGAAAGCAAAACTTTCTTTAAAAAATGTCCAAAAACAAAAATAAAAGAAAAATAATGAGACAACTATCTTCCTATATTAGAGAATATCAGAATCTACTACCTATTGTATTGTATTGCTAATCCTAACCTCATGCTACAGAAATCAACCTCATGCTGCTGAGTCAAGATAATTCAGCCCTGCAATAAAAGGGTCTGGAACTCCTAGTAAAGAAACAGATGCAGTCCCCTTTCTATCTGCAAGGAAAAAAATTAACATTCTACTTGCAAGTTCTACTTGGTGCAAGGGTTAGTGCTGAAGAATGCATCAGTCTTGACAGGCAAATGTCTTACTGGATGTTCCTCTTGGATAGAGATGCTGACTTATTGTGTTTTGTTTGTTGTTCACTTTGTTTTGTTTGGTTTGGTTGGTTATTGCTGTTTTGTTCTGTTTTGTTTCCTATATGCTAAGTTACCTTCTACAATGGAGAATGTCCTCTAGGTTTCTGAACACTGGGTAAGGAGAAGGACTATGGCTATGGCTTAATCATCTCATGATGGGAAAAGCTAGAGGACTTGAGGACATAGACAAGAAAACACTGGAATTGGCATTTACATGACACAGTGATCTTTCACAGTGCTGTGAAACTCAGTTCAAGAATTTAATCATGACAAACTATGGATAAAGAAAATGGCAGTCAAGGCAGGTAGCTAACCATGAAACATGAACTGATCCACTGGCAGGAGAAGCCCTGAGCTGTGCTTGTTCCTTCCATGTTATGTCTTTTTACAATGATAGAGGTCTTCTGGCTTTGGAGCACGTCAATTAGATGTTTGATTGAGTCTAAATTGCATTTTATCTATTAATATGCAGCAAAATGTCAATAATTTTCTTTCCAAAATTTTATCAGAAATGTCAAAATGCATAGGGAATAATTTGTACTGGAAGTGGGTGGCATTTGAATGCAGCATAGAGAAAATCAATTTAACAGTACTTACAGAAAACGTAGATATCTAGCATTTTCATATGCAAATGCTGTTACTACTTTGAGCCCCTACTTATAAATATACAACAGCAATTGTGACTGTGAATATCCTGAATTTCACTTGTATTCCTCAAAGGAAAATCTCAGCATTCAGGATAACTACATGAATTTATAACAGTGCCTATAAAATTTCAAGTCTATGAACAAATAAATTGAGCTTGTTTTAAGCATCTCAGAATCTTGCTGAAGGATTTTTCTAGGAATGCAGATTTCATACATTTTTCCCAGGTATAAGGGAACTTGTCTAAAATAAACTTCAAGTTTTGTACCATGTGTATGTCCTATATTCAGGGACTACGCTCAAATTAGAAAATATAAATGTCCAGGTCCCAACCTCAGGCCATGGTTTGCATATGCAGTACTTCCCTCCCTGAAAATGGAGAGTTCCCACCCCACAAGAGGTGGAGAGCAATCTTTGATCAGTGGGATATCCCTGTCTGTCCCAGTGTGTTGATTAGAAGGTTCTTCAGGCTAAGGGCCATCCTAAAATTAACAAATAAGAATGATTGCACATCAGCTACTGACTGTGCTTTATTTTGCTAGCTAGGTTACTAGTTTATAACTGCTAGGTCAACGTTGAACCTACTCTAACCCAAGAAGACAGAAAAAAATATATTTTCATTCAGAAGTTTTACATTGGATTGTAAAAGCGTTGTGAAGCTTTTTGACTGACATGTTGTATTTCTTTGTTTCAGATATTTTGGAAAGACAGAATTACAGTCAAGTATTGTTTCTGTTTGTGACAGCCCTTGGACTTCCTTTACTATCTGCTGTTCACCAATGACAGTGAAACCCTTCCTGTACTACAGTAGGATCACATATAGGCCTGCCAATTTTCTTCTTCCAAGCCAAAGAAGAGTTTCCCAAATTTTTTAATTCCAGTGTATGTACTTAACCTTTTATTCCTCAATAATCTTCAGCAAATTCATTTTATTGTGTGGTCTTCAGCTCCTTCTACACCAGTACATTCCACTGCAACATATCAGCACTTCATTCTTTTCTATTTTTTTAATATTCCCTAACCCATTTTTTCTCTTTGGACGCTGCTTTGGAAGGGTTCTGAGATGGCAAGATGCAGCATGGGCAGAAAACTTCTGCATCAGAGTTTGCTCAAAATGTGCTGTCTCAGAGCTTTGGCAGAACAAATTCACATATGTCTACTAAGTGCAAAGAAATATCTCCTCAGCTGTGCTCTCTCGTTTGCACATAGACTGAAGCTGCTCCACACTGCATAGTTGATTAAGTATTAATGGAGCCAGAAGCTGACTACAAACACAATTCTCATGGCAGAACTACATTTGGCAGAGCAATTACTGTTAGGCATAATATTCACAGAGACTGGAATGTCATGGTTTTGAGTACTGAAAACTGATTCATTTGACATTTCAACTCCTCTAAGTGGAAGAGCCACATAAAATCATATACATACACAATTATAAATTGGTACTAGTCAATATTTAAATAAAGATGATGCTTCCAAATGGTTCTAGAATTCCCAAAAGCAGGCCAATAATTTCAGCGTTCATTTGTGGGTTTTTATAAAAGTAAAAATATGACCTTATGTATTCTCTTCACTTGGAATGCTTCTGAGTGTGTTAATCTTGGAAAGGAACACAAGCCTCTAGATACTTCTTAAGATGATATTTGAGAGCATAATGTGTCTTCAATAACCACCTGTTTTCAATAACTGAAATAGGTGTTCAGGGAAAGGAAAATGGTACACATTCAAAATGCTGTGGTCAGTACTTGCAATGAAGTCATCCAAAGACACAGAGATACAGAGTATTTTGCGTTGACATATCTGACTGTATTTTGTCTTGAGGAACCCCTGTTCTCTCCACCTGTGTGTGACAAGAATCCTTCACGAGCTCAGCATATGAGATTGAGATTTTTGACATCTCAGTCTGCCACCAAAAACGTTCAAAGTGGGGCTGCTGTTGCCTTCGTGTACATGAAGGAGATCAAGGTGAGTGGAACAGTTAGTAGCCAAGGCTCTCTTCTGTGAGACAAGCAGCAGAAAAGTAGTGAAAATACAAAGCTGCCGTTCTTAAAAGATCATGTCGCTCCCTCTTTTTCTGTTACTGTGAGGTGAGAATAGAGAAATGAATGGCACGTTCCATTTCTATAAGAATAAAAGTCATGGAAAAAGTCCTTATGATCTTGGATGAAGACCTCACTAGCCACGAAATACAAGCAACTTTTCAAAACAAATTACTATCCTTTGCACACACATAAAAAGAAAAATCCAAGGAAATCATTAATTTTTGTCTGAAGAAAATAAGTAGAGTTATTTATTTATTTATTTATTTATATTTTTAAACATTTGGCTTAACTAAGAGTGAAAGTTCTTATGGGTGCCCAAACAGCATTAGATTTGTTAAGAAAAAAAAAAAAAAGAAACAATAATTTATTTGAAACTTTATGATCAGTGGTTCATGTTAAGATTTTCAATAATTTTTAATTTTATTTAGATTTGCATTATCCTCTGTCTTAAAGCTTTTTTTTTTTATATTCTATAAAGCCTATTTTCATTATAAATGCTTCTCACAGGGGTGCTTTTATAGATGAGAGTTTATGTTAGTCTGACTCTTTTAATGATATGCAGACAGTTCAGAAAATCACAGTGAAACCAATTATTTTCAATTCATAACGAGTTAACTAATTAAAATTTGGAGAATAAACAAAAAGAGGCTAGGACAGGGAAACTATATCACTAGAAAAATAGCAATGCTTCGTTACCATTACAGTCTGTAATCTTTTCCTTATGGTTAGGTTATGCAAACACAAATGAAAATAGAAGCAAGATAGTTTCCCACTAAAAAGGTATTGTCAAAATCACAGTAAAGAGAGGGTAGGTATCTTCTTCCCAACAGGAAGAAAATAAAAAATGCTGAAGAAGTGAAATTATAAAGGTTTATCAGTCAGTTACATTAGAGATAGACAATATATTCATTCCAAATACTTTTTCCCTGTTTGTAAGCCAGCTGTCATTTTTCTAGGTGTACCTACTGTTGCCAATGTTTTGCCATTTAGGCAACAGTTCAGCCTTGAAGATATGGAATTAGCATCTCTACTTTGCTCCTTTTCCCATTCCCAGTCTAATGAGCTTTGACTTACAAAATTGGAGGTGGAATTATTCTCTTACAGAGAGAGGAAATTCTAAAGAGAGCTTTTTGTTCAGATTTTCTCATTTGTAGACAACAGCATGCAGGTGTACTCTGATAATGAATGATTGTTTCCTTATACTGCTGAAGCAGCCATTAATAGTCATTACAGACAGATGACACTCTCGGGACCCTGTAGTCTGGAATGAAAATGTTATCAATTGCACCACATAGAGGAGCAACATTGAGGAACTTTGACACTTGGCTTAATGATCATGGTTAATGAAAGTTATTGGCTTTTGAAAGTCATTAGTGAATGTAAACTTTTGATATTTGAAATAATTTCCTAAGTAATTAAATCTTGAAGGTACTATTCAGCAAAGTTTTCATAATACAGTCTTAAAGTCTACCTTGTTTTAAGATGTACAGCCACAAAGACATTTTTATTTTATGTTAATTCCAGTCCATTCAGCTATCTCATAAGAAAAAAATAAAGGAACGAAACAAACAAGTTGCAGCCCTAAAATACTAATTGATACTAATGTTTGTTTGTTTGTTGTTTTGTTTTGTTTTGTTTTTGCTCTTATATTTTCACCATTATCACTTCATCTGAGTTTCAAAGACTTGCAAAACTCAAAAATTCTTAGTGGAAAAGACTAAGTTAATATTTCTCAGTTAGAAGGTTAAAATTTTTCATCATCACCATTTTAAACGCGATCTTTAGTAAGTCCCAAAGCTCCAGATTGCTCTGATCTGGATGCCAGCCCTAGCAGTGCTCTTCCATTCTGCTCTGTTCATCTTCTTCCAGATGTTGGAGACAGAAGCCTTGCTTGGATGGATCTGTAACCAAATACAAAGGTTCCCTTTACATTTTCTTCTTCTTCATGTGCTATTCAAAGAATAAAATTAAAGTTCTGTTTTCCAAGACTTTTCCATCCAAGACAAGAGAGAGATGGAAAGAAACAGATGGAAAATACAAGAAATCAGTGACAGCATCAATGAATGTGAGTGGCAGTAAAAACACTGCTGGAGCTACTTTGCACTGATAAGGTTTTTTTGTTGGCATTAGGGCAAGAAAGGTTTTAAGACCAGACTGGGAGGAAAGAATGAGGCAGTTTAGCTGGTGTTTACAAAAAAAAAAACAAACAAATCCTCCAGAATGTGAGGAAAGATGAAAATTCTCACTTGCTCTAACTTAGGAATAAGGTATTTCACTATGCATTTTCGTAAAGTTTCTGACCAAAATTGCTGATATGAATTTCTTCCCATAGTGTTCTTTTTTACTCAAAGTAATAAAACTTCAAAGTAAATCCTTTCACCTCTGCATCACCACTGTACATATTTAGAGGCTCAAACCAAAGAATTTTTTATGGTCTTGGATGTTTTTTTGCTTAAGGGAAATTCTACAGCTCCAGAACAACTTGGTGTGATAGTTACAAGTGTAGGAAATAAGGAGTAAATACTTCTCTAATAAAGAAAAAGGAAAGGAAAAGGAAAACAAGGGAAGGGAAAGGTATACAGACAAAAGCCGTGAAGAACATAGAAGGTCATAAGGTAAGAAGTAAAAGCTCGTGCTATAGTACATGTGGCAAAGTCCTCATCGGACTAAGAGAATTTCTCATGTGCAGCACATAGGGACCTATGAATTCTGTACAAAGAGGAAAGGAGAGGAGAGGAGAAAATCAAAAGCAAACAAAGAAAACACAAACAAACAAACAAAAAAGCAATGTATATATATGTATATATATAAAAGAGAAATCAGATGTAATTTTCTACTAATAAAGTTAATTTCCAATTGGAAAATCTGGAGATTACACAGTGAGGAGATACACTTGTCATTGCTTCAGGGTCTTTAAAATAAGATTATATGTCTTGAAAAAGAACAAGTAATTCTTTAATTTGGCTTCTAGAAAAAAAAAATACACATATATATACATAGGTTACATACAAGGGAAAACAGATTAGGTATTTAGAACAACCACTACTGATTTCAGAGTTGAGGACCAAGAATAAACCAATTCCATTAATGACATAATAGACTTAGTGGGAATAATTTTAAGAAGAGAGAGGGAGCACAGCAGAGGCTGAAGTACTGGAAGCAGGTTCCAAAGGACTGCCAAGTCTCGAGAAAGCAGAGCTTGAATGTGTTAAACTTTCTGTATTTTGTCCTTAATTAAAGAGTTCAGTGTTGTTTGAAATAGCTATGCAACTGAAGTATGATTCAGAGTTTAGTGCTTGTGGTACCAAATTAGACTGAACTACTTTTTAAAGGTAAACACTTTTAATTCTTTACAATTTGTTTTCTTTGGTGTAACTTCAGAGGATCTACTTAAATCTCTTCAGCTGTTTTAATTTATATATATATATACATATATTTACATTCATTTTAGGAAATTTACTATATTCTTGATGCCTATCACTACCTTATTTTAGTAGTACATACATCACTTCTTTTTCACATAGGTACTGCTCCAGTGTAATTTCTCTTTTACTACTCTCTTTTTCTCAAGCAGTTTCAGAAACATGGAACTCCCCAGAGCTTCTGACTTCTCAGTCACTAATAAGGAACGATGAAAAAAAAAGCAATTTTATATTTCAATTCTTAAAGCTTCATGCCAGTTGTCTGCAAGATTTTTCATTTCCTCCTTTTTCATTCTTTGTTCCAACATGTACAGTAGAAATAGGATTTTCCTCAGTTCTGCCAGTTACTGCTTCACCCCATTCAAAATATCTTTTGCTCCTTGAAAGCCAGACAAAGAGTGTTTGGAAGAATCATGTCTGCAAAGTCCACCATTTATAAAAAGCCCTCAATTTTCAAAGTGCTCTGCAGCCTTTTAGCCATATCATATCCATTAAAGTCAACTCCTGAATCAAAGACCATACTCTTACTGTGAGAAAACCTCCCTTATTGAGTGATTGCTCTGGATGCACCAACCTGCTACAATAGCTCTGCTATTTGATGTAAGCGAATCACCTGTAGATGATAACGCACTCACAGAATATGCTCTTTTACTCCTTCCTTTTTGTTAACACAAAGTGTTTATTATTTTGCTTTCTCTATGTCTTTTAAGGCCATTGCTGAGACATGGCCATGGAAGGTGGGGTTACCAGTGCACGCTGAGGTTATCACTGTGTGCTGAGATATTTTCTCTGAAAATAAGTATAGAATATACATTTTGATATTTTAATTACTTTATTATATCTTATTAATATTCATACTATATAATATGCACATAATAAAGATGTATTTTAATAATATCACTAATATATACACATGTAAAATTGTGACCCAAAACCTGTGAAAGGTTGTCTTTCCTTTCCTGTGACTGCTTAAGAGCCTTGACATCTCATCATAACGGGAAGATTTTGGGGAAAGCTTGGTGCCTCCTGTATTGTCATTGGATAACCTTTTCACAGCTTTCTGCAGTGATTTGTGCTAATCAACCCCTCCACAGACCAACAAGCATCATTCACAGTTTAAAACTAAAGCAATTATTGAAGAAACTGCATCATACTAATAAATGATGAATTTAGTGTCCTCTCTATTTAAAAAGGAAAACCTATTGTACTCTAGACCTGCTGCTTCAGGTCCTCCTCTCCATAATTTGTTGTGTGTGGTCTTCCACAATGGCCCCATACTCAATCTGCATTTGTATTTCTTACAGTTCTCCTAAAGATTCCGTGAATGAGCCTCCAAAATCATTTCATCTTCCCCCTTTCCTTCTCTCCATACATCATAAGCATTGGAGTATGTAGGCAAAGATGCAGCCATTGTTAGCAGGATGGGAATTTACAGAAATGGCCATGAGAAGTTCCCTGTCCACTCACTTACACCCTGATCATCTTGGCCTAATGCCAAAGTTAAGAAAGCATTGGTAGTGTAAAGGCTGAATGAAAGTGATTTACTTTGTCTGCTTTGTCAGTAGGGCAAAGAAAGAAGAATGTATACATCCAAAAACTTAGTCACTAAAATCAACGGTAAGACTGATTGGTTCCAGTGAGTTGTAAGTGATGTCCTTTCTGCTTTAGGCTCTGATATAAAAATAAGATCTTTGTGAATGCATACAAATAAGATTGTTGTGTAGTATTGACATGTACATATAGTTGCATTATATTGACGCATAAGAAAACCTTTGATGATGAGGCAGTGACTGCAATAGGAGTAGACAATGGGGGAAATTCAAGAGAAATACTTAAAAAGAATTAAGGAGTTATACTGTAAGAAGGTGACAAGACCAGGTGCCCAGCTGAAGTGGCACTACACCAATGCATGCAACTTGGGAAACAAACAGAAGAACACTGGAAGCCACCATGCTACTAGAAAACCATGATATAATTGCTGTCACTGAAACCTGGTGGGGTGATTCCCATGAGTAGACTGTGGCAATTGACAGCTACAAGCTGTTTAGAAGGAACAGGAGAAGAAGGAGGGAAGCAGGCATTACTATCTACATCAGGAAAGTAATAAAATGAGGAAAGCTCGTGTCCCCAAAGAATAGTCATAAGCAAGTCAAAAGACTATGGGTGACAGTTAGAGGCCAAGGCAGCAAAGGGAGCCTTGTGATTGCTCTCTACTACTGGGACGTGCTGGTCAAACTGAAGAGCAAGAAAAAAATGCATAGACAGTGGAAACATGGATAGGTATTGTGGGTAGAGTATAAGGAAGCTGCTAAGCTGTGTGTGGATAAAGTCAGGAAAGCCAGGGCTCAGACTAATTTAAGCTTGTCAGGAGGTGTCAAGAAGAACAAGACTTCTACAAGTACCTCAACCAGAACAAGAAATTCCAAGAGGGCATACCCTCCCCAGTGAGTGATACAGGCAATCTGGTAATGACAGACAAAGAAAAGGCTGAGGTACTCAACAGCTTTTCTGCAGCTATGTTCTCTGATAACTACTTGCCACACAGCCCTTGAATGATTAGTTTGAAAGGAGGGGACTGCGGAAGCAATGTTCCTTGCACTGTGGCCAGATCAGGTTTGTGACCACATGAGAAATCTGAATATCCATGAATTTGTGGGTCCCAATGAGATGCATCCCAGAGTCCTGAGGCCACTGAGTGGCCACCCAGCCACTCTTGATGATACCTTAAAAGTTGTGACCATCAGGTGAAGTCACAGGTGACTGGAAAAAAGGCAACAAAGGATGATGCTGGAACTACCGATCTTTCAGTCTCATCTCTGTTCCAGGAAAGATCATGGAACAGATTCTCCTGGAAGGTATGCTAAGGCAAATGGAAGACACGAAGGTGACACAGGAGAACCAGCATGGCTTCACCAAGTGCTAATCCTGCTTGATAAACCTAGTAACCTTTTATGATCATGTAACTGCATCAATGGACAGGAACCACTGATGTAATCTATCTTCTGATGGATGGGAAGCTGGACATGAGCCAACAATTTGTACTCGCAGCCCAGAAAGCCAACTGTTTCTTGGACTGCATAAAAAGAAGCATGGCCAGCAGGTCAAGGGAGGTGATCCTGCCCCTCTACTCTGCACTGGTGAGACCTTGCCTGGGGTACTGTATCCAGATGTGGAGTCCTCAGTTCAGGAAGCATGAAGCGTGTCCAGAGAAGGGCTACAGAAATGATCCGAGGGATCAAGGTTGAAAGACCATGGTCTTTTCAGCCTGAGGAAGAGAAGGCAACCTGATCGAAGTCTTACAGTATCTGAAGGGGAGCTACAGGAAAGAAAGGGATCCTTTTTAGCAGAACTTGTTGGAAAAATACAAGGGAAAATGGTTTCAAACTTGAAGAAGGGATATTTATTTTGTATTTAAGGAAAAAGCTTTCTATAGTGAGAGTGGTGAGGTATTGGAACAGATTGCCCAGAGTCATGATCTCTGTCCCTGGAGACATTCAAGGCCAGGCTGGACCAGTCTCTGAGCAACCTGATCTAGCTGTGCTTGTTGCTGTTCATTGCAGGGGAGTTGGAATAGATGACCTTAAAAAGGTCCCTTCCAACTCTAAGTATTTTGTGATATGTCTTAAAGTCATCCCAGATATATTTCATTTTATATTACACTGCTGGATATAATTGCACTATATTTTCACACAACAATTATTTTTAGTATAGCAGCATTGTCATGACGACCCCAAGTGCCAATATACATGCATGTTAGAGCTAATTCTTTATTAAAGAATGAACAAAAAAGAAAAACTGAGTCAAGATTCTCCTAGAGAGATCTGCATGTGTTGTGCACACAACAGAACGTTTGTAGAAACCTCAAGGCATTTTTCCCTGAGGTTGCAATAAAACACATAACATTTAAACATTTAATTTTTTTCCTTTTATTCCATCTTGCTTATTTGATTTAGCTGTAGTCCTAGAAGGAATTTTGTCTCTAGATACTTGTATTGCAATCGGGCTGAATTTGATTCACTGCTTAACACTGGGCCGCAAAAATGAATGGGGCTTAGAGCAACTCCCTTATGAGAAAAGTCTGGGAGACCTGGGTCTTCTCAGCCTTCAGGAGACTGAGGTCATCTAGTTAATGTATGTAAATACCTAATGATCAGGACCCAAGTGAATGTGACTGGGATCTTTTCAGCAGTGTCCAGTGGCAGAACAAGAGATAGAGGCACAAACAGGAACATAGTAAGCTCTATACAAATATGAGAAAAAAATTCTTTACTGTGAGGGTGACAGACCTCTGGAACAGGCTGCCCAGAGAGTTTGTGGAGTCTCCTTATCTCAAGATATTAAAAATCCATCTGCATGCTTTCCTGTATAATCTGCTGTAGGGAACCTGCTTTAGCAAGGGGTTGGACTAGGTGATCCACAGGGGTCCCTTTCAGCTCTATGGTTCTGTGATTCTGTGAGTTTGCTGAGCTTGTCTCTTACAGCCAGAGAGCTGATGAGCCCTTGGTGTCCTGGATGTTATCATTTCAGTGGAAAAGAAGAGCTGCAGGAAGTAAAACGATAAGAAGTCCAAACTCAGCATTGCTGACTGCGCAGAGACCCAAGGGCTGGCACAGGGGATGAAGAGGAGCCCTTTCCCCTGCTTTCATCATGCCTCCCCACCACAGAAGCAGTTGCATTTGTTCTCAGAGGCCTGTTCTAACATTTCCACTGCAAGCATCAAGGCTCCTACTAAGAGATGTTCACTGTCCCTTTGGGCTAGAAGTGATGCTTTAGGCCACACTACTGTGAGACTGCTTTGTGAAAAGCTGGATGAAGTGGTGGTTTTAGTCTTTATTCCCATTGCGGAAAGATGCCAACATTTTAGGCTCTTCACAGAATAGAGAATATAATCTAGACTTCAGTAATAATCATAATAAAAATACACTCAAACTATTCAAAAGGTTGCTCTTATTGCTCTGCTGAAAGTGAAATTATTGACCTTTCCTTCCGTCCGGTTTTATAAAACTTAGCTTTATTTGACTCATTAAAATGACTAAACACTAAGTGGAGGACTGTTACAGTACACTCAAGTGGGAGGAAAAATCAAATGTCAGAAAAGAATTGCCTGAGAAAAAGAATGAAAGACCATCTTTTGTGTCATGGATAGAGTCAAAGTTAAAGTTGTCATGGAAACCTTAATTCTGCTTTTTGTGATTTTTTTTTTAATTAAGATGTTAGCCTCCTCATTGTGTCAAAATCAGTGGGGATTTTGAATCCTATCAATTAGTTGGTAGGTTTTCTCTTCTTTGTCTCTTGTCATTTGACATATGATATAATAGAATCTGAACCTTCTTTCTTGAAAAACATTTATGCAATGTACAGGAAAAATGATAAAGTAAAGAGATCTCTCAGAAATCATTTAAGGAACAGGAAGGTTGTAAGAAATAGGAGCACAGTAGCCCCTCTATATGGCTTCAAATAACATTCTATCCAAGATAATAACATATTCACTGGACTGATTTTAGATAGCTGGCTTTGGAGTACCATCTGCATGCTGTGGCAGTTTATGATTCTAATTATATGGGATTGCTATTCAGGCTGATGAATTGTATGAAGAATTCTGCTTTCCATCAAGTCATTCTTCATGTAGCACTGATAGCATGATAATTAAGTAGCACTAGCTGGCTCTGAATGTGGATAATTCATAGGAATTATTTGTAATAAACAAACAACATAGAAACTACCTTAAAAATAAATTAAAAAAAGATTTCCTTAAAATAGAATATCTTGTCTTGTACTTCATCCACCCTTTTTGATGCATTGTAACAAGAGAAAAAGCAGAGAAGGTATTTGTGAATTTTCAGCTTTCCTGTTTTGTTAGCTTTGTTAGGGAGTGTTAAACATATTGAGCTAATATGCCTGCTCTTTATAACAAAGAAATTAAATACTTTAGAAACACGTGGGCTGAAGATAACCAGGACAGTAGAAAACACAGACTGGCTGAGGTCATACACAAGCAGTACATATTCAGTAATCAATTTATCACAAACTACATTATGCACCGTAAATCAGCATTCACTTTGTATGATTAAAGTATTTACTAGAAAAGGTAATAGGATTATTCAATGCCAGATACACAGGGGAACATTAGGTGCACGCAGGGTCCAAGGGCACAACATAATAAATAACTAGGAAGTTCAGAACTGGCTGGTTGCCATCTCCCAGTCATGAAGGCTGTAGGCACAATGAGTTCAGTGGCATAAAATATCTTCAGTGTGCATTGCATCATGATACTTGCGCACAACTTTTCAAGAGCCATTTAATAATCCTCCATGATGAGGCAAATATGGGTGTCTCATGTGACAGACACTGTGAGACTGTGGGAAAGAGTCCTTCTTTGTTGGTGGCATCAATTAACTCTAGAACTGAATGTTACAACCTTTCTGGAAAGGATTTATTTAAATAAAAGTGCAATTTAAGAACATTCTGTGAAAGATTATTTTTCTGAAATATAAATGGAAAATGTATTTACTGAATCACTTCTTCAGTCGTAAATACCATTGTGGCTCAAAATCCAATCATGCATTCAGGAAAAGATAAATTTCCATAGAATATGTGATAAATTCTCTATAGGTTCTACTCCCTTCTTTTAGCCCAAAATCATGTTCTAAGCTGTAAGTATTCAAGTCAGTGGCACCTATGGATAGGCTGTTTTTGTCACTGATCCAGCCTAGAATTCTCTGAGTATTTGTCTGATATTTGTTGTACTTACATTTATTTGTTTAATTACATTGGAGAAAATGTTGACTGCATTTAGCCTAGTATTTAAATATGATCTAGCAGAATAATACTAGGCATTATGTGGTTATATTTTGTACTGTAAGGATATTAAAGATAATTTATTAGATTACTGAACATATATAGCAAAGTGATTTGTAAAGACAATTTTAATTGTGTAGAACATTTTCTACTGTGTGATGAGAACAAGTGAAGTTCCATTTTACCTGTAAGCTTTGATTTTATTTTCCTACTATTTTTGGACTTGCTACTTTTCTTCTTTTTCCTCCAGTTTTTAAAAAGATGTAGGAAAAATATAGAAAAAGAAAAATAAAGATAATGAAGACCAAATATCAGAAGTATTTCCTTCCCCCCCCCCCCCCATTTTTTAGCAGTTTCAGAGCTTAAAACAGAGGCTATGTTAGCAGCCAGCATTAGTCTCATTAAGGAGTTTCTCAAAGGATTGCCTTGTTCTGCAGAGCACATTCTGTTTTCCACATTTGTTAGCAAACTATTAAATATTTTACATTGTCACAAGACTGGAATACATAAACAGATGCACCTGCCTTTCTTCTTTTCTCCTCATCAAAACATGTTCTGATAGTCTTGAAAGGTAGATTTCATCCATTGGCAGAGAAGTATGATATAGAGAAAGGGAAAAAAAAGAAGAGAAATATTTTTGTAAAGAGAGGGACTATAAGAGCGTAAATACCGTGTTTAGAAAAGAAAATGGAAATCAGAATGATAGGCCACCATGGTTGTGATTTACAGAGATCTACAAGGTTTTTATTCAAGAGCTATACAGAAAGTCCCACTTCCCACCCCATGGGCTGCTGAAAGTGCCATGTTGCACTGTGTCATCTTTCCTTGCAATATGCACATTCTTCTAACAATTCTCAGTATCTCCAGTTAAACAATAGCTGCTAGACTTATTGTACATACAGAATGAGATAGTAATTTAAAAAAACTGTCCCTTTTTTATTTTGAACATAAGGGGAACGTTTCCATTTGTTTCACTGTCAAATCAATTAGTTAAAAATATATATAAAAGATTTTCTTCTTATTTCTTGAAAGACAAAATTTATCATTAATAGTGTCATTGATGCTATAAGTCTGTGTCTATTGGAAGGGGTTCAAAGTTCTGACAAAGCATTTTAGCAAAAGGTGATTCTACTTCAGTAGAACTATTTATTTTCTAAAAACCCTGCCATTGTTGGTTGTCCCATTTCCACTTATCAGACATTTTGAAGCTCAAATAATTTTTAAAAAGGGCAATGATATTAATGCCCTTAGCATTTCTCTCAGTCAGAATAAGCCTGACATAATTTTCTTAAGTGCTGATGTTTTAAGCACCGATTCTCTTTCTATTTAATTTACTTCCACTGACAGTTCATACCTGGATTAGTAGCTCACAGTCCTGTGTATTGACTGGTCTATTTTGAATGGAACTGTTTGTGGTTTATTTTATAGGCACTTTGAAGTTGGAAATTTTATGTTCTGAGTGGGCTCCTCTTTGTATGCAGATGATTTTGCTATCTCAGTTTTTATTTATAGTATCTAGTTTTTGCCTTAGATGTTCTCAAAAGCCGGTTTTAGAGTTAGCATCCTCTGCCATCAGCTTTGCATTTAAATGTACATTCATTCCTTGTGGCCTCTTACATCTTAAAACAGCATAAATAAAAGCCATCTTTTCCAATTGCTTGTTATACTATTCTGTGATTTTGTATTCCAAATTATGTCTTTCACATTCTGTGATACTTATCCAGAATGAATTATCACACAGTGGAAGAGTGCATCACCCTAAGTTTCTCTTAGCTCTCATTACAGTGTGTAAGCAGCTCACTCTGACAAAGGGAAAGCTGTGTTAGACATTATTACTCCAAAGATGCTGGAATGCAACACTGCTGGTCACAAGCACTAACATATTTAAATAGAAGCTGGGGAGAACGGTCCATGTAACGAAAAGATTTCTTTTTATTCCTATATTGAGTAAGCTCTAGGGAAATACTTTTTTGATTTCTTGAGATTGGCACTTGGTTCAAGAAAGCCCCTGGGGTCTTTTTATTATCAGGTTCATTTTAACTAGCATTTTGCTCCAGATGCTTTATTTTTATTAAGCATTACAATGAGAAGGTAGAACTGATTATTCTTCTTCCATCCACTGCAGATTGCTTTGGCCTCATGCATTACAATGTGCTCCTTCTGCTGCTTCTCCTGCAGTGGCTGTGGCTTCGCAGATGAGGGCAGCCTGCTTTGTAACTTAATCAGGCATTCGCAGACTGACAGCTTTCCTCCCCACAGCTGGAGTGGCAGTTACTAAAAAAAATAGAGAGGCACTGAATAGACCATTGTCTCAGTAGATGACTTGTCAATTACTTTTAATTGCTAATAATTATTAATTCTTAGATTACCACTCTGACAACTTTCTTAGGACAGGATTCGATTTTTTTGTGGCTTGTCTATTAAAAAGACAGGCAGGGTGGGCTCCCTCATCACAACAACCGGGACCTCTTTGACAAAACACCAACTTAGTCCAGGAAGAATCTGGCCCAGCATCACTTCACATGTCCCCATA
Source organism: Callipepla californica brunnescens (assembly GCA_023055505.1). Taxonomy (NCBI): domain Eukaryota; kingdom Metazoa; phylum Chordata; class Aves; order Galliformes; family Odontophoridae; genus Callipepla; species Callipepla californica. Next base: position 109,880,731 of record JALIRH010000001.1, on the reverse strand, counting down.
TTCAATCAGTTTTCAAAACAATACAAAAGGAAAAAAAAAAAAATCAAAGCATGCATCTGATAGTAGAAATAGTATTCTCGAGAGTCAGTTTTGACAAGATTTAACTTCCAGTGCTCTATTTTCTTTACTCCCCATTTACGACTTTCAAATCTTTTGCAGAATAATTCTCAGAGAGACTTTGGGATTTCCTACCTGTAACCAACTCAGATACAGCAGACAGCTGACCTTCTTGGCTGTAGTATAGCCTGCACTGTTTTTCTTGGCTGCACTACATCTTGCACTGCATGTCAGAGGAAGAGAAACGTAAAATCTTTGTGAAATGGAAAATGCTCACTCCATGAATGTCAAAAGAAACCCTCAAACATGATACATCTGCCCTGCTTGCTATGCTTTAGATACCAAATTTTCTTCATTGGCATTTTTCTGTAGCTGTTAGTTTAGTTACTTTTTCTAGTGAGGAAAGTAAGGAAAATATCCTCTAAAAGTAGTTTGACTAGAATCAGATGATACTTTGCCACTGCATTGATTAGTGTAACTTCCATACTCACATCTGGATTCAATTCTTGCTGTAAACTACGATCTAAATTTACCAGGTTCAGGCTTCAAGGAAAAAGTCTTCTGGAAGGTAGATTTACAGAATGCAGAATTTTTTAACAAATATCTTCATATTTTATGTAGACAGTATCCATGATAAGACTCTATGTCAAATATAAACTTTCGGTAGTCTCATTGGAAGCACCTTGTTTAAGAGATATGAAGCCCCAGATTTGTTAGCTTGTACGCACAATGTGAAATGGATCTCTTTAATCAGTTTTTCCCCAGTTGGATTTAAAGAAGAAGTATACTAAAGATAAACTTCCATAATACCTCAAGGGAAAAATCTGGAACACTATTGGTTTTGTTTTTGTTTTTGTTTTTATTTGTTATAGTGAATCTCATCTGAGAAGTAACTGAACAGTGAAGCTGAGAATAGGAAAATGGTCTGAACAACAGCAAAATGTAAGAGGTCAAACTATAGAATAACCTACCAGGAAAATATTAGTTCTGGTACCTCCTCTACGGAAATCAGATTTGACAAATAATCATTAGAAATACACAGTGTTGATCAATGCTTCTCTGTCCTTGGGGGATGTGGTAAGCCTCCGAACATGAATACTGCTAGAGCTTTGTAAGGCTTTATTTTCAGTCCTGTTCTATTGCCTTGATGAGTTTCTAAATTAGAATGATGGATGTTGGGAGAGTTGAATATATTTAGGGTTTGATATTTTTACTCTCTATCTCCTTTTGTGGGCATTTCGTATTGAGGTGGGAGACTGCAATATTATTTTATGTTAACACAATATTTTCTAAACCGAAGCATACTGCAAGCTCTACGTAAGTATGAATCTCTTTTCCCTCCCTCCAAGGGATACTTTTATCAGTATCTTCAGCCCATGATATACACTTACTGTTGTGGTGCATGCTAATTTAAATCTGTATTCTGTAACACAAAAGAAAAAAACATTAAAAAATAAAAAAAAAGAAAAAAAGGTCATCTTACTGACCATTTCAATTTCATTTAAATTAGGTGTTTGTTTCTATTTTCTCAAATAATTCAAAGATCAGTAGGTTAAATGACAACAAGCAGCTTTCGGGAAGTTTTGCCATATTGGAGTTGCTAAAGGGAAGGGAAGAATCTGGATGAAAAATGTTTTTTCCTACAAAAGTCAAAAGGATTTATGATAAACAATAGAAGAGTATAGGTCTTAGATTTTGCAAATGGTTGTACATACAAAGATATATTAGACATCAATTGTAATATTTCAAACATACATTTCAGTGAGCATGCTCCATTAGGATCTTACCCAGATATGGAGCGAGATAGGGGGATGGGGAGGAAGGAAAAATTAATTTCAATAGTCAAAGGAAACTGGAAGAACTTAAAATCTGGCAAAAATAGGGTAGGATAGATGCCCCCTCTAGTGGTTCTAGCCTTTTACTATAGCGGAGAGGAAATCAGTCTTCACGGGCACAATATAGGACCAATCAGGAACGATTCATGTGCAATGAAGGAAAAAGAACAACAAAACATCTGGGTAGAAGTATGAATCTCCAGACAGGACATGAGTAACACAGGAAGACCAGGTATACTGTGGCTGAGTTGGCTATGATTGCAAGAATGAAAAACAAAGAAACTCTCTTGTGTGAAGCTTCTTGGAAATGCTTTCATCCACTGCAGGTTTAGTTAAGACTGCCGGAAGCCCTCTGCTGTGCTATAGAGGGACCTGTTATTATATCATCTTCCCAGAAGTTTCCCTTCCTAGATGCAAAGTGTAACTGTATTAATTAGCCTACTGATGCCTTTGCAGAAATCCCATAACAGCCAGATTCTCTCTGGGTAGCCTTATATTGAACCAAAAGGCATCTCTGGAGGGTAGGAGCACTGTGCTGTGTTTGTTCAGGCACTGGGGAGGAAGGAGCATTGATAGAGACAGGGAAACTTTACACTGAGGAGCATTGGACAAACTTACACTTTTTCCAAAAGACAAAAGGGTTCATAGTACCTTTTTCCATCCACCTCTAATATCACATTGTCAGGTCTTAAGTTGGAAAAACCTAAACACAGTTACCAGCTTTTCTCCTCTTGCCTTCTTCAGTTCCCAACTGCCTGTTACGTTGCTCTGGCAGTCTCCATTTATGTCTCCCCAGCATCACAAACCCACAACCAGTTTTCCTTCCTAACATGTTGGGTTGCTTATGTAACAAAGTAGGAAAATGTCAACCCACTTCCATTTTCCCTGCTGATATTTGCACATTTTTAACTTATTTAATATAATATCTCAAAAACTATTACACTAGTCACATCTGCTATGATCACTATGGCAAATCTGCTTAGTGTGTTTGATCCTAACATTTGGACTGTGAGACTGTGAGCTCAAAGGCTCAAGGCCTGTCCATGGAACTATATTGCCTTTGCTACTTTTCTCCCTGCTTGATGATAAATGTAGCTTTACAAGAAATAAGGAATGTAAAATTCTTTTAGTGATCTGCCCGTCCTTTGTTCTTGAGTTTTGGTGAAAGTATTTTGCTTTCCAGTGTGTTTCTGTGATGTTTACAGAATCAGAGAATTGCAGAGTGCAAGGGTTGGAAGGGATCTCTAGAAAACATCAAGTCCAGTCCCCTTGCTAAAGCAGGTTCCCTACAGAACATCGCACAGGAAACATCCAGGCAGGTCTTGAATATTTCCTGGGGAGGTTCTACAACCTCCCTGGGCAGCCTGTTCCAGAGCTCCATCACCATCACAGGAAAGAAGTTCTTCCTTCTGCTAGTATGGAACTTCCTGTGTTTCAGTTTGTGCTGCATTTAACCTACCACTTGTACCCACTGATGATTGGAAATGTCAGGCTCGGTATTTTTTAAAATGTAGTTTTAATTGATTCCAGATGATTCAATCATTTGTGGACTTGATTAATGTTCTTTCCCCTTTATTTAATTTAATGCAATTAATTCACTCTAGCACAAACTAAACCATATAGGACAGAGAATATGAAATTTGAGTCATTTTAAAGGCCCCCCATTACACTTCCTCTGTGTCATCCAGGGTTAGTGGTCAGAAATTATCTTAGAGGTATTAGCTATACTAATCAATGTCTGTTTTCCATGAATATTACACCCAAATCCAAATTCTATGATTTAAAGGCTTTTTCTTTTAAACTGAGGATCTACTCCAACAGCACATCTGTCAATATCCCATGCTATAAGATACATTTAAAGAGGTTCTTCAGCTTCACAGCCTTTCACTTCAAACATCAGCCTTCAAGGTGAACACGATTAGGCCTTGAATATTCAGTATCCCCATGCAGTGAGTGGGGAGGGAAGGGGAATAGAAGATGAGCACTCACAGGATTTGATGAGCAGGAAGGCTCTGTAAGGTATTGTGCAGAAATGCCAAGGCCAGCAAATCCACAGTGATTAGTTTTGCTGCAGGCTCTGTTATCCAACTAACCTTTAGCTCAATAAGGGAATTAATTACTCCAATTTCTAAGTTTTCTCTCGCAGTCAGAACAAGACATGAATTATATTTGTCTGGACTTCCACAGAATGAGCCACATTGCCCCAGAACCATGACAAAACTCCATTAAACTGCATCAGATAGGTGAAACAAATGAAAATATTTTTATGTGGTTATTCTGACCCTCCTCAGAAAGGATAGCAGGTGCAGATGGTTAATCCCACAAAAACCACGCATCTCAAAGAACAAATCCAAGGTGTAAATGTAATGCATCAGCCTGCCCTCCTCTGTAGGGGTCTAACATGACCATAGTCCCAGTCAGACATTGTTCCCAACCTGGCTTCACTCGCAAGCTCAGACACAGGGGTTTGCTTGCACCCCAACAGTCTCCACTACTGGTGCCCAGTTCACCTAGATCCTCCTTTTGGGGACAGTGTTGTTGGCACTGTGTCTTTCAGTTTTCAGGTGGAAGGTATTTTCTTTCTGGGCAATGGCAGACCCAGAAATAGAAGTGGTCATACTGGAGATGCTCTGCTGCATGCAGTAATGGATACTGTTTACAGTTTTTTATATCAAAGGACTCTGCAGTGGCAAGTATGATGTTGACAAGTCTTTAAACATCTAGTGTAATAACTCACAGCCTACTTTTTTTCTAATTGCCTCTGCTTCTATAAACTTTGAGTTGGGAGTTTAGACATAACTATTTCCTGTCAAAAATATTGCTTTACCTAAATCAGAAACTGAAATATCATGAGAATAAGTAACTTCTGCGACTTCACCAACAGAGTGGAATGTTATCTAGTCTCCACAAGACCAAATAAGGAGAATTCCGTAGGGACTTAAGGAAGCTGACATGAATAAATGGACATAGGGATTTGCAAAGTGCTCACACTTGCTGGTGACTAAACATTACCATATTTGAAGCCATCCCAGACTTGAAAAGTCTTCTTTTAATGAGCAAAATTCAGACTCTTCCCTTAGATCTCAACCATATTTTCATAATAAATTCTTGAACTGTGATAATCAATGCCCAAGGGAGCGTTTCGGAAAACAGACTTTCTTCTGAGATGCTCTGGGATATAAGGGAGCTGGTCTTTTGCTAATCCTCTTTACAAAACATGGTACACAGTCGTTTTATCTGACACTCCATCTCTTTAAGCTGCTGTGGGGGAGAATTGAAGTTAAGTCTTTTTTTCTTTTCCAGAAAGCATGGGAAGATCTTGAATCTTTAAGTCTTAACAGATTTTTTCCCATACGTTTCATGTATGTTTATGTATTTAATCTATTTAACATTTATATATGCTTTTTGTCTTTTCAATCTTTTGCCCAACAGCACATGCATGACAACATAATGCTGGCTTTCAGCTCATATAATAGTAAAGTTCAGCCAAAGAGGGCTACATTAATGGAAAACAAAATCAAGGCTAGGGCAACAGCTGCAGCATCTTTTCTCTACTCTGCTTCTCTTCAACTGGGAGAAGACTAATAAGATGATCTTAGGATAAGAGGAGAAAATACACAGCAGAGTTGCTCTAAAGTGATTGGCAGAATGTTCTCCCTCCTCCTCTCCTGCATCAATAATGCTGGTGATCACCTACTCTCTGCCCTGATGTACGGAAGCCTGCAGCACACAGAGATGGGAGAGGAACTGGGCCTTCCCCCTGGGTGGCCTCAAGTCAGCATCCCAAGCATTCATAAACATGCAAGAAGTTTCCTGATGAGGCTAAAAAACAGTACATTTTGAAACTGGATGAGTCTTTACAGATGAAGTCTGACAGGACACCAAAAATGGCCTGATTTGTTAAAGCTGGCCATGCTCAACGACTTTTTGAATATATGGACTGAAATCATGTCGGGACTTAAAAACTCCTTGAGCTCTGATTTATTATCTGAAAGCCAGCTACAACATGACCTAGAGAATTTTTAGTGTTCATTTTGCTTTTGAGACTGATTACAATTTTGTACAAGAAGCAGCTGTTGGTGTCCTCATGTTACGTGACAGTTTCAGCTTTCTCATCTCTAGCTGTAAAAAAAGCAAGCTTCTCAAAGTAACAGAATAAAACTTAAAATGAGTGTAGCCAGAAGGTGAATAACATGATGGATTACTTGTTTAATGTTTGGGTTTGTCAAACTGGAAGCTTGTGCTGTCGAGGTTATCTTTTCCCACAAGATTTTCATTCAGTCTCTGAACCTTTCAGTGCCACCTTCTCCATACTGGAGCTGTGAATGCTGTACCACAATTTATACCACCTTTAAACATAATTTCACTGGAATCCTTCATCCTTGTACAAACTACAATCCAGATTTTAGTGGAAATGTGGGCTTTTAAACAGAAAGGAGAAATAACTACCTTTCCGGAAACAGTTCTGTTTTATGCCAGATGACAGCACAAGGAGAGATGAAAAATTCCTTGGAATATCGAAGCTACCAAAAAGTCCTCAGATCCTTTCCAGTTCTAAGGACAGAAAAGGATACTGTCTTCTGGTTAGCCTTTGGGATAAAAAAAAAAATGTGCAGGAAACAAAGAGTGAACACCCTGCTTCTTTACACTGGAGATAAACATCAGCTCTTCAATTCTTTCATGAAAATGCCTGATTCCAAATTTCAGAGAAATCATCCTTACTCCCTAGCAATTACTCGAAAAGAGGCACAGAGACATTTTTCTTCTGCCATTTAAAATACTCCATTACCATAGAATACACATTGTATGTGGCTAGATCTATCACACAGCACAACTGGAAGTGTGGCATGAGCTGACACATTTGTCTGTGCTTTCAGAAATTCAAATGTTGTCTTTTCTTATGAAGTTCTGATCTTGGACTAAATATGGGAGTGGTTTATTTTGAGATTACTGTCCAAATTCTCAAAGTCAAGCACAACTGCATGCATCGTCCGGATCAAACATTAATTCTTAAACTTCAGATGAAGGAACTCATATCCAATAAAAATCCATAACTGTATTTCATGGAGTCTGAACTGTAGGATACAAAGAGAGATAAAGCAAGTAACTAACTTATGTTACAGGGTTTTTTTTGTTTGTTTGTTTTTCCTCTCTTTTTTATCAGGTATTAGAATTCTGAGGAGTACTGCCAAGATCTGTCACGACATGAAAAGAGCAATGCAACAATAACTGTGTCAGCAAAGAATCTCAGATTTAGCTCAAAACCCAAATGACTTCTGATTTGGTATGAATGGAAAGGATTTGAACAGTTTCCATTTCCAATTCTGCTTCTAAGTACAATTGTTGCTAAAAATCTCAGGAGATTTGGTAATAGTGGAAATTACAGCACTAACTGCTCTCACAGTTTACTGTGCCACTTTACTTTTAGAACTACTTGCTAAATTGTGTTGCTGTCAACAATCACAAACTTCAGCGGTATATTTCCACAAGTCCCCTGTCTCCTCATGAAATAGCAATGTGTATAATCAATATTCTTTTTTTCTTCTTCTCCTTTTTCTTTCTTTTTTTTTTTTCCAGAAATTTAGAATGTCTTTTGCAGTTTACTTCTTTGTAGTATTTCTTTGGGAAGAAGACCTCAGTGATTTTAAGTGTCTGTATTAGTCCTGTGTGCTCTATGGATCCTTGGGAGCTCTGCTTACTGCTGTGTGAATCCTCAGTAGCTGTGAGTCCTCAGTATCTGCGTGTTTGTGCTGTTCTGAAGGAGGAGTATGCTATGTGATCACCTCAACTGCAGGCTGTGGAAACTGAAGCTCTCTGTGCCCTGTACTGCATGCTGTCACAGATGTCCAGGACAGAACCTTGCTCATTTAAGCCTCTGGAACATAGTGTTCAGCCACAGAAATTACCTTCCTTTCTAGCACAAAATAATTATAGTCAAATATTATATATACCTCATGCATTCTTTGTAGAATAGATACTGGGTCACCCGCCCTTAAAGACAGCCCTGACAAACGTGGTAGACACCAACATTTATATGCCGCAATCTATCATGGATATGTACAATGCTCCCCTCAGGCTTGATGTGCTCAGGCACAACAGCAGAAGGATCTCAGTCCTTTCTTTCAGCATTCTTAGATCTTGGGAAAAATAAAGTAGTCATTAGCAAAAAAAAAAAAAAAAATCTTGCAGCTCTTCTGGTAGCCCATTTTTCCTCTGAGATATCAGTAGCCCAAAGCACAGGTCAATTCCCGGTGGAAACTCACCAGTTCAGTGTTAATAGACAAGCCTCTATTTTTTTCTTTTTAGAGTATGTTCTTCTCCGGGATATAGCATAATCTCAAAGGCTTCAACTCATCTTATTTCTTTCACCAAAAATACAACAGTCTGGCCCAAAGTAGATTCTTGAGATTCACAGAACCACAAAATGATTGGGGTGAAAAGAAAGGTCTTCAGTTCAACCCCCTACTCAAGCAGGGTCACCTACTGCAGGTTGCTCAGGCCCATGGTCTGCTTAATTTCAAATATCTCCAAGGAGGGAGTCTGTGGATCCCTCTGTTATTTATGGTAAATGACAGGAATTTCTACGGCAGGATTCCTTCCAGTTAAAGAAGGCATTTGAAGGGATGTTACTCACCCTGGGATGTGAAAAGCTCTTTTTATGATTATGGGAACCTTAAGTGGGATATAAATCTTAATGTAAGACTAGCAACAGTGGGTTCTGCAGCTCCGGAAGGCATGTTCAGAAAGCTGAGGAGCCAAAGTCTGAGCTTACTCCCTTCTGACACAGGTTTTTCCTTCTGAAAGATTCTCCCTAGACTTGGTATGTGAGAGAAGAGGAAATCTAATTACACTTACTGGGACTGATTTTTTTCTTGGCTAGTGAAAGGGTCTACTGGTTCATGCACCCATGAAGATCACAAGTTAGAATATTCAACAAGAATGCTGTATTTCATTTGGTTGTGAAAGTAAACAGTATAGTTCCGCAGATGATAGAAAGAATAACAAGTGAGAGGAAAAAGAAAGAAAATTATTGATAGTGCTTTGAAAGCAAATTACTCTGGTATCATCACAGTTAATTTCCATTCAGCCTGTGAGGCAAAATCTTCTAACTCTTGGTCTTGGCTTGCAAGAGCCACTCATTCTTGCCTTCCACTCTGCTATGTACTGTATCTGAGATTACCTTTATCACACCTCCTCTCTCCCACTCTTCCAATCTCATTTAAGAAGCTATTTAGCCATGCTTTTGCCTTGTTACTTCAGTCTGTTTCCATTATCTGTAACTACACTCTTCCTGCTGCACTCTGAGCTGCTTGCCTGAAAGACAGGCTAGAGAAATAGGTGGGGTTTGTTGGGGTTGCCAAACACTTCTCATCATAATTAGCCAATTTATTAAATGAATGTTGATGAATCTATAAATCCATCTATGTATAGAAAAGCCAGTAGAAGATTCTGGAGGAAAAGTACCTTCTTTCAACACAATGATAATAAATGGCAATTACATCAGACATGCTTTAGAATCGTGTTTGCTTGGACTACTACAGGTTCCACAGTCAGTCAAAGTGGTATTTATCCCTGGAATGTTCCATCTTATGTCTGCTTTCAGCCTATTGCAAATAATTTCTTGCTGTATGCTTTGTTATTTTCCTTTGCTGCATAATGATTGCTGCTCTGTTGTTTGACATTATTTACAATGCATTTATTGGCACTATGTATATCAGGTAGCACAGGCTGAAAGCAGTGGTGTTTCTATGTGGTCGATAGATTTCCCAAAACTTATCATAGATTTATGGAATTGTATGCATTTAAGGATTATCTTCTCCAACCCCCCTGCCATGGACAGGGACATTTTTACTAGGTCTGTTTGCTCAAATCTCCATCCAATATGACTTTGGATACTTCCACTGATGGGGCATCCAGAACTTCCTCTGGGTGAAGTGTAACATCACCTTACTAGTCTCAGAATAAATATTTTACTCTTCATTTCCAACATGTATCTACACATTTTCAGTTTAAAACCATTACTTCTCGCCTTTCTGCTACAGGTCCTTGTAAAAATATCTTTCTTTTTTATAAACTCATTTATGTACTCGATGTATGCAACAAGGTTTCCCCAGAGCCTTGCTCTCTCCTAGTTCAACAGAACCAGTTTCCTCAGCCTTTCTTCACAGGAGAGGTGCTTCAGTCCTCTGATCGTTTTTGTTGCTGTTTCCTGGACCTGCTCTAACAAGACCTTATCTATAATTTTACTCTTGCTATTGGGCAATGAAAACTCTAAGACCAGGATATGGTTTGCTCTTGAACTTTATTGCTGCTAACCTTTTGAAAGTTATTTGGAAATTTTTGAATTCTACTAATCTTATTGGCTTTGTCCTTATTTGGCATGTGAGTTAAGAGGTGAAATAATTTAGCCATGAAGAGAATGTCTTAATCTTGGCACCTGTCCTTGGTTTGCAGGCATAGTACTGTATGCAAGAGAAGTTCTCTCAGAAGCTTTTAACAGAATATGCATTCAACTATTTTTGTAGAGAGAAGAGTCTAGCTCGACACGTTGTCTTCTAGACTGGAGAGCAAATGAGGAAAGGACAATGCAGAAGTGAAACAGACAGTGCCCAGTAAAGAATGTTCTGACTGTTGTCCGCATCTGTACTATTGACTGAATTTAATAGCAATTGTCATGTGCTGCAGTAAGTTTGGAAAACAATTACATAAAAAAACATAGTGGAAACACGAGCTCTCTTTCAGTGTTTGTAGATACTTACAGCAAAGAGTCTGCAGAATGTATTTAAAAGCTTTGAAAGTTGATGGAAAAGACAAGCTGTGATTTCTCTGAATGTGGCTAAAAGATTAGGTGTCCTCTATGAGTTTGCTGCATTTGAATCTTCTGCATAACTCTTGTAGCAGTGGTCAATTACACAGTCCTTAAAATCTTGCACCGGTAGGACTGGGAGAAGCTAGGATTTCTTCAGGTAAATGTACCAGATTGTTTTCCTTAGAAGATGATCTGAAAATAAAATTTACATTTTGCATTTTTTGGCTTTTAAATTTCAGAAATCACTTACATCTCCCTGAGGTTTCATATGTGGCTTAGTGCCCAGCCTCCCTCATTTCTGACCTTTTTCATGCATTATTTTGAAGTAGAGTTGGAAAGAAGTTCTGATTAGAGTTACTGTCTCAGATGAGATGCCTTACTGTCTGCAGAAGGGCTGCAATTCATGTTACCTAGGCATCAGTGTCACCCACCAGAGTCCCTATGAACATGGTTAATCATGGTTACTTTTCTTGAATTCGATACCTTAAAGTGTACATAAGATAACCTGTGTCCCACAGATGCAAGCTTCTTTCTGTGAATTGTGTGGAAAGGTTATAATTCTGTCACAGTGGTGACTGTCACATGCCACCGTCTCCATTGTAGATACTCAAAGCCCACTCCCAGCATGGCTGAATCATAGCTCTTCTCTCACCAGATGTGAATAGATCTCCAGCCAGTTTTCTTTGAAATGCTCTTCTTATGCTAAGGCCAGGATCTTCTCTATGTTCTGCTGATGCTCTAATTAATTTTGCTTCTGATAAAGAAGTGTATGAAAAGATAATACAGCAGCTCAGAGATTGTTGCCAGCTGCCTCTAAGCTGCACTATTCTGTTTCTTACACCTGTTTATAGGTAACTCTGAAGTCTGGAATTGTCTAAATTTGATGCTAATTCGAGCACCCAGGACATTCCTGCCTGTGAAGTCAAATTAGTTGGTGTTTGCAATTTGTCACTGCCTCCCTGGAAACAGATTCTCATCTCATTGGAAGTCATCAGGAAAATACATCTAGAATAAAAAGAGAGGGGAAAAACAAACTTGTATCACCTAGAATTACCACCTTAATCTAAAGTAAAAACAAGCTAAAAATGAAAACATGGCCCAATTTCCAGGTGCTTCTGAGCAACAACTGCACTCTTTTATCATTACTATGAGATTAAACTTAAAAGATCTGTTTCTTTTATTAAGTTAGGCAGACAGGATCTTATACGGGATCAAGGGCAGACTATGCTTGACCCTGTAGGAAAAATGGCCCACAGATACTGGGTTTCCTGTTAGTTTACATACTTTGATCATCTTTGTGTTGAAATAAAGATAGTGTTTTAAATATGATTAATTTAACATGACATTTGTAAGGAAGTCATGTGGTTAGCAGCCCATCTAATCCTGCTGTGCTTGAATACTACTTCCTTACTATGACCTTTGAGAAATTGCAATCAAGACTGTAACGAGATGAGAACAAGAGGCATGCTGATGAATTGCTACAGGACTTCAGGTCAGTTTCTTCAAAAAAATGAAAAGAAAGGAAAAATGAGAAACTATAGGCCAATTAAGTATTAACTGATAGATAACTGTAAGGGAAAAAACAAAAAGAACCTGAATATTTTGCAAAAGTCAATAGGAAATACTGTACTAAAGTTGTCATTTTTGTTCAACTAACAACTCTGCTTGGAAATGGGAACACAGTGGCAACTTCCACTGCATGTAAAATAAGAACCATGTGCCAAATCCCACAGTGTTTTGTAAATATGCCTACTATTGCTTTCTTTGTTCTTACAATATGGGCAAATTTTGTATAATTTTATTTCTTCATTCTAGACCTCATTACAATGAAACATAGCTCTGTAAAGAATAATGCAGTGGGACATTTAAAATTAGTTGTGATTTTTTAAAGTTACTGCCATTATAAACCACAGTGTATCCATTTGAGGCTGGCAGAGAGTAAAGGCCATCAGGCTGCCTAGTGGTGGAGGTTGGGTTGTAAACAAAGTCTTTGTGTTGAGATTGGTAGACTGAGATTCAGAGAAGACTGCGTGAAGTTTCTCCAGGGCACAGCTTTACATTTGGCACTTTTTACATCTATCTGGAAGCACCAGGATCAACAACAACAAACAGGGTTAATTGATCATGATATTGTAATAAAAGGAAAATATTTTAAATTAAAGGATGAGAAAGGGTTGGGAAACTGGGATCTGATCTTACTTGCACCAGAAATCTAACAGATCAAGGGCAATACTAAAGATAAATATACTGAATCTGTCTTTTTCCCATTTCTCAAATTGTTGTCATAAAACCAAAGCCAAAAGATCCTATTTAATGAGCTCATGGGAGAAAATGACCCTTATCTTAGTTTTTGATTTAGATGCTCTCCTGCCTCATCTTATTCATTTCTGGATAGAATTCAAGTTTCTGAGTCAGTTTGTTGTCCATTGCACTGTAACTATTAGGAGAATGCCTCTTCCTGGTGATGAAAATGTTCATGGAATATTGTAGATGGAACATCAATTGAATGTTGATGCAATATTTGAATTTTTCAGACAATCTTATCTACTGAGCAGCCCTTTAACTGAATTAGACTTCCTTAGAATTATGTCGTTTAGTTGGTTTTGTTTTGTTTTTTATTTTGTTTGGGGATTTTTAGTTTTGTTGTTATTGGTGGTGGGTTGGTTTGATTTTAAATAAAATTGTTCTTTCAACTACTGTAAAAACCTGTAGCCAAAAGTTCCTGAGAGTGCCCAAGGGTTCACTGGTACCTGGGTTTTTGCTCACTGGAATGCAAATCTTATTATTTCCCTTTGTTGAACTTTCTGGGGATTCACCTATTCAGTAACATGGTTATCTAGCTAATAGTTGACACAGTTTTTACAGAGCAAGTTGTAGAAGTCTCCCAGAAATTCACAGAACCCCTTCAGAGACAAGAGACCAAACCTGTAGGGACATAACTGAATGGAGGACTGGATGTCAGAAGTGGAGATGGATGGAAACATGAGACATAGCAACAGGGCAAAGTTCCTCCTCCTCCAGCAGACTGGTAGGGACAGGCTCAATTCTGTGGGAGGTGGCAGGAGAAGAGTCTCCAGCACAGGAGTCCAGGAGTCTTCAGATTTTATCAAACACGAACCAAGCATATACACTAAGAGGAAGATTAAAGGGTGAGAGAGATTAAAGGGTGGTTATCTGCCATCCAGATGTGCATTCACAGGAGACTAGATTCTTTGTTGGTATCCATATCTGTTAAGTTGTGAAGAGACTGACAATTTATCCAGCTCTCAGCATACAGACTCCCCATGCCAATCATCCATGTAGGCAGCAGTAACAGCTCCAGGAGGGACCCTGAGAACATAAAGAGTAAGTAAAAGTCATTGCATGAGAGTTGTGAGTGAAAAGCTTGCAAGTCAAGGTAATGTTCTACCTGAAAGGAGCTGTGTATTGCATGTGCAAATGAAAAATGTTCTCATAAGCAGAAGTCTATGCTAAAAGCCGTATCAGATCCTCTTCCTTGTCTCTCCCATGTAAAGCCTGACAAATCTCATGGTATAACACAGTGTATTTCTTGTTTTTGTTTTTTTTTTTTTTTTGCAGTTGAGGAATGTGACTTTGCTATCAGTGCTGCCACAAGCAGAATGTACACAATCCCTGGGAACATCTCAGAGAACAGAATTTATCAAGGGAACATAGGAGTCATAACAGCTCCCAGAGGAGCACCAGTCAACATTAAATTGTTCGTGTTATGACTGGCTGGTGCTGTTGATGGAATTTAAGCTCCTACTTTTCTGTTCAAAGTGCAGAGCCCTTTTCAACAAAATCAACCCCCATATGTGCCAGAGGAAATTACATCTAACTGATGCTTGTTTCTGAGAAGATCCTTGAATTATCAAAAAATTAGATATGGTCTGACATTCTTTGGTTCAGAAAACAATTGTCTGTTCTTTAATTCGCTTTTTTTTGTTTGTTTGTTTTTGGTTTTTTTTAATATGCTATTATTTTCTGGAATGCTGTCCTTTGTAAATTCATTATTTTTCTGTAACCATATAAACCACCAAGAAGTGGTGGGAGGAATCCTTCCACTGACTTCACAGAAAATTGGATAGGATCCAGATAGGGTGAAAGAGAATCTAAAGAGTTTTCCTATGTAGTGTTATCCCGTGAAAGCTGTATGACAGGAAGGGATAGATAAATCATAGAAATATAGAATGGTTTGGACTGGAAGGAGCCTTAAAGATCACCTAGTTTCAACCCCCTGCTGTAGGCAGGTTTACCTCCCTCTAGACCAGGTTGCTGAAAGCTCCATCCAGCCTGGCCTTGAATGCCCCTCCAGGGTGGGGGCATCCACAACCTCTCTGGGCAACCTATTCTAGTGTCTCACCACCCTCACAGTAAAGAATTTCTTGTAATATCTAGCCTAATATGCTCTCTTCTACTTTAAAGCCATTGCTCTTCCAAGAGCTTCTAAGGGAAGCAGTCTGTTCTTAGACTTGTTCTCCTGCTGCTACAGTAAATGCTGAGCCAGATTTTTGTGAATACTGAACATGACTGCATAGAGTCTGTGAACCACTTCAAGCTCACAGCTATTTATAAAAGCTGATTATTACACTACATTTTTCACCCCAATGTTCCCAAAGGACATTGCAAACATCTGGTTGCACAGACATCTCTTGATCTGAAACTGTTACAATTCAGCTGCTAAGCCATGGCAACTGCTAGCATCTGGAAGGGCCAGGAAAGCTGTGATGTATTTACCTCTGACTTTACCGTAGCTGTTATTGCTCACTTTCAGGAGTTCATTTATTAGACAGGTCAGGTGAAGCAGTAGGTTTGAAAATCTAAGTGTCTGAAAAACATAGAAGAATCAAGAAGCTGAAATGAGGCAAGTGCCCATGGGAGGCATCACAGCAGTGGTCATTTGGTCATGTGGATCATTCTAGAAAGAAGAGATCCTGAAGTATGCACCCAGGTGTCTGTGATCCTCCTGCTTGTGGTCCTTGAATCCACATTTGTATTCTCTGTCCTTCTCAAGTGACTCAGATTTTTATTTAGAGACTCCTGAATTCGGCCCAGAATTGGGCTTGCTCGAGGTGATGCTTGTTTTTAGAAAGTTGTCCTGTATTACTTCCAAGTCTCCCATTAATGAAAACACCCTACAGTGACTAATGAGTTGTCCCAGTAATTCATTCTTTTGCCTTTGAAAAAGTACAGATCTTTCTTGCACTAAATCTAGTTATTGCCTTCTTTCAGCCATGAGCACACTGAATAAAGTTTTCAGACACAGATCTTTAGGAGCAGAAGTCTGCTCCAATAGTAAACTTCTGACATCTGGTTTACTTTATCTCTGAAAGTGATTGGAGAACTGGTAAACCCGTTTGTTCTTGGAGACCTAGTGTTAAATTTAATACTTTGTAACAGATAATCTTTCCTAGCCAATAATGAGTGTGATTCCATAGATAAACTAGCGTCCATTAATAAAGATCCTCTGTTTCCTGACTTGTTTGAACAAATTCATGGAATCCTCATCTAACTCCATTCCAGCAGACTGGAGAGATTCCAGCCTTGGGCACAAGCACTTACATGATCATCTGAATTCTCACATTGTTATCATTTTCCCTTGCATGGATTTGTCCTGAACAAGCTGGTTTTCCCCTGGGAGAATTAATATTTCAGAAACCTGAGAAGAAGTAGTCCACGATGCATATTTATTTTTAAAGTCATGGAGAAGCCCCCAGTGAAGTCACCATAGTTGGATGTACAGCAGAGTGGGTGCAAGCAATGCTTAAGACAGAGGGAAGATACTACCTTGTCATTTAATTCACACAGTATAAACACAGCTTTTATGCAAACTGAAGACACCATTATGGCACACTGCTACAGGAATGAAACAATGAAACACTATTGTTCTTGCTCAGGGGGAGGTGAAGGCCTTTGATACCTTTCCCTTCGTGAATGAGAAACTGCTGGGGGAATATTTGGAGGGAATTGTTGGCATCTGGTAGGTATCTGCACGTGCATGGTTTATTTTTATAACAGGTGAGCAGTTATTCTATGCCTGCAGGACAGATCAGGCTCCCTGCCTGTGAACTCAGAGTACTTCCCACTTGTATCGAGCTGGGAAATCCCAACCCCACATGTTGTAACCATAGGAGTGCATGCAATTGTTACTGTCTACAATGTGTGTTGACAAGATCAGTCAAAACATTCATTATGTATCAGGGCATTGTTTTATGTAGAACACCCTACTCAGCTGTGGGGGAACATATCCAGAGAGGTATGCAGGTGCCTCACCACTTTTAGAAGCTTAACTCCCCCAGGTTCAAGGGAAGCAGGTCCCTAAATGCCTCTATAGCGCTGGTAGAATACCAGAGGGTGGGTGGTTATTCTCTCTTGAACTATTGCCACACTCTCTTCATCCTTTCTTTATTTCTATTGAATGATTCTTACAGAAAATAAAGATTTTTTTTTCCTGATTTTGAATGAGTATATACATTATGTTTCAGTTGCATAATATTATTGTTTTAGCAATAATTTGGCAAGTAGAATTGCTCCCCACATTCTATAATGAAAGTGTAACACATTTTAGCATTCTTCTGAGATTTAATTTCTTGTCAAGCTGTACATTTAGAAAAAAGTTATTTCATAAAAATTAAAGACAGTGCTTATTCAGTCATCTGTTGCAACCATCTGCTGCTGATACATTATTTTGATTCACCATCCTTTGTCTTCCTTAAGGAAGTCAACTGTGTTTTTATTATTCCTTTCACTCAAAGCAAGATACAGACTTCATTCAACTTACCACTCAGGGTGAATTATAATATAATATTCTTCCATTGTTCTGCAGTTAAGAGCTTGAAATTTCTACACCAATGGTACTGTGATATTGTAATTTTTTCCATCATTAATGTTCTTGCAGTCTCCTGTATGTTAATGATATTTTAAAGCCCACAAGAAAAAGTAGCACTTCAGCACAGAAGTATTTTGAAAGATATTGAGTCATAGTCAGTGGCCTCTTTCAGGTGTCACTTAATTTAGTACATCAATTGCCAGGTTCATTAATTTTCTCATTTATTTATTTATTTATTTTCTCAAAGAGATGTAGCTTTTATGTTCATGCACTTTCCCTTGCGTATACTACCTTTTGTATTCTTGTCTTATATAAAGCAACCATGAATTACTTAGTACTTTTGAGTTAATCGATATTACCAAAATGCAGCTGTTTCGACTATTTGAACTGAAATATTTTCCCAGTATCTTGTTATTCCTTGCTGAGCACTACAATTAGAAATGGAAACCTTGTTTTTGAAAGTGCATCCATTTGTATGTACCAAATATACCCTTCCTGCAGACACATACACACTTGCCTGCACAGACACTGTCCATATTTTGATGACAGTACTTTGTATTTTTCCATGAAGTGCAGACATATGATGCCTTCTGGCTTCAGAGGCAGCTTTCTGAGCATCTAATGTAAAAAGGGCATGTTTAATCACAAATACAGTCTCAGCTGTGAATACTGATCAGCTATAGGTCCTTGACCATTCCCAGAAACGTTTATGGAAGGGACCGGGGTCAGCAGCAATGCCATTAGCTCTTGTGAAAATTTCAGAGCACTGAATCTAGGCAAAATCAAAGCTAAGTATAAAAAATGAACACAATGAAGCAGTCATCTGCCCTTTATGGTATTAAAAATTACTCTGTCTTCAGTATGTCACACATTCTACAGTGGAAAAATGGAGAGGACAGCTGCGTATAGATTAATGGCTTTTCAAGTAGCTATTGTAATATACACACAAAGAAACTGTCTGTGCTTCATGCTCTGAACCACAGCTTTAAGGGAGGTGAATAATGTTGCTGTTCTCTCAAGTGAAATCTGGCATTTTAGCTACAGTCTAGATTATGCTAATAATTCCATAAGTGGTCATGACCAAGTTATGGAGCTCATTTGAATGGCAGAAACTGAGCAGAACAGATTGCATTGGCCTTGATATTTTGAAAGCCCTTGAAAGGAAGATATCACAAGGCAATGATGATGCTTTTGAGTTACCATAAGAAGAGACATTATTTAACATTGTGATCTCATAGAATCTGCACAGTAACTGCATTTAGAGTACTTAGCCAGAAGTTCCGTCTGTACTTCCAAACCCTTGACCTTTCACTGCGAGAACTGTACGTGTATGTGAAACTGATATAAGTATAATGAAGTCTTTCTACTCTGAATTAAAACTAAATGGAAATAGCAATGATTATGACTCCAGAGTAAGATCACAAATCCAGATGAGTGTTCCAGAGGAAGGAAGTAACCCTTCTATATATTCCTTCTATATATGTCCTTGATCCCAGGTTATTTCCATTCCAGCTCCCATCAAAATATACTACTAGCACTGCTACCATGCTACCACTACTATTAATATTACTACTAATACTTCTACTACTACTACTACTACTACTACTACTACTACTACTAATAATAATAATAATAATAATAATAATAAATAAATTATTTTCCAAGCAAGGAATTCAGAAGAAACGTCTCTTGGAAAAAACTGAACCTACGCATTTCTCCTACAGAAAAGCCTGCTTCTCTTCACTGAATATAAAGAGAAGACTGATCATCAGGAGAAGCCTATCATACCCAAAGATGAGGCACCTATGTCTTTACATGACATGAAATGTAAATGTGACATTCAGTCACAGATTGCTAGAAATGACAGCTGATCAGTCAGGTTGAAAAAAGTTATTAGGGACATTAATGGGAGAAAACATATTTCAAGGTTCATTGATAGAAAGATATAAATTTTGATTCAGGGATCCTCCAAGCTGAATTGTGCTGAAAATTTGGAAAGCATAAAAGCTTATGAAAAGCATAAGCAGAAGAAAAATAGTGATAAGGAAAAAGAAAAGGGAAAGGAAAAGAAGGAAAAGGAAACTCCTTCATACTCAATTGAGTCACTGGCCTGCTGCTTGAATTAAACTTGTGATTAGAATTTAGCAATTGTGAATGAAGAAGGACAAAAAGAAGTGAAAGTTTAAATTGTTATTTCAAGTGTCAGGAAAATAGAAAGAGTGAATTTGGACTTTGAATACATTAAGTGTACAAGATCTGGGGTTTATTTAGACAGTGGGAGTAATAATCAGTTCTAATGAAAGTGAATATAATTTCATTTCCAATAGTGAAGCCAGAGCTGTACTAAGTTCTGTATGTGTTGCATTTTATTTTCTGTTTTCACTATAATCCTTTTCAAGTACTTCACCTTTTTATGTGCCATCTTTTTCATTTAATTTTGTCTTTTTAAAAGTTAGGCATCCATCATAAACTGCACTCATTGTACAGGCAATGAAAATTACAACTTGAATAATTGCTTTTCCCCTCTGCAATAGTACATTACTCACCGACTGGGATTGTTAAACCTTGGGGAAAAAGAAGGACTTGCGAAGCCAACACCTACCCTCTGGTCAGACTTCCTTCCACTTTGCACTTGCACTAGCATTTCCCATGGCAGACTGTGAACCTCAGGGACAATTCCAACAATTCAGGCATCTACTGAGAGGACAGTACAGACTCTTGCAAGCAAAACAGGATGTAGCAGTGCTTTGCTGTTGACTATTTCCTCCAGCAAATGCTGGAGCAGCCAGTCGGATGTACTCGATTGCTGCTTTAAAACAAAGAATTACTGGTAAAAAGTGTGATCCTGGATAGCACTTTGGGACTCAGTGACCATGATGCAATTGAGTTTAGTATTTGGAGGAAGGGTGTAAAGGCAAGCGGCAGAGTTTGGACTACAGCTTCCTTAAAGCCAACCTTGGTTTGTTTAAGTCTCTGTTAGACAGAATCCCTTGGGAACCTACCATCAGAGAAAGGGTGTCCAGGAAGGCTGGTTAACTTTAAACAGATATCTTACTGAGAGATCAGGAGCAAACAAGAAAATTTGGCAGAAGACCTATGTAAAGCATGAAGTTTCTTTCTATAATAAAATGAAAAACAAACAAAACAAAACAAATTAAAAAAAACACCACACAACCTTATGAAAATTATAAAAATAGAACAGGCTGCAAGAACAATGTAGTAAAGGATGATACTGTCATGACTGAGATATTTATTTAACAATTTTTTTCCCTATGTCTTCACAGACAAGGCATGCTCCCAGGTCTTGTTTGTACTGGCACTTTTTGAGAAGTAGATGAATAGCCAACAGCAAAGAAATAACAAATTAGAATTAATACTGAGTGAGTATTCTTCTCAGTTTGGTGTCTGTTAGACCATACCTGAGGCAATGTGTTCAGTTTTTAGTTCTTCATCACAAGAAAAACACAGATTTACTGAAGTCCAGCAAAGATCATAAAGGTGATCACGGTACTGGAGATATAATAGGCTGATGGAAATGGGTTAAAATGTGCTCAAGACAGATTTATTACTGTCTTACACTAAGACTTCTTAACACGAAGAAGGAGTGACAACTGAATCAGGTTATGACAAGAAATTCCAGGTCAGAACAAGGAAAAACAGTATTTGCAATGGCATTGGTTAAGAACTGTCACTGGTTTCACCATGGTGATCTGAATTTTCTGTCCTTGGAGATACTTAGAAGTTGACTGGCCATGGCCCTAAGCACAGACTTATCAAGCGAAAATAAAACTTGAGCAACCTCTTCATCATCTATCTGTAATTAAAGGATTAGTTATGTGAATGAGGAGGGTGGAGGATATAACATGTTTTGATTATAGTCTGAATGTTGATTGCACTGGGCAAACACAGATTGAGGTGTGTTGGAAAAAACTGGGCTACTGTGCTGGAGTTAAGTTTGATAGTGGCCAATGGCACAACATCCAGATAACAAAGTAGCCTAGAGGCTGATGCTGGGACAAGAGATGTTCAGTAACATCACGAAGAACCAGGTGAGACTGAGTAAGCTAGGAATCATGCAAAACATACAAAACTAAAGAGGGTTTTTATATATTGAAAGGTTCTCCACAGTGCTCTAGGATGTAAAAAAACAGGCAGTCTGTGTCAATCAGAAATCATGCAGTTCAGGCAAAATGTATAGTTCTGCACCCAGAGCATCTGTACAAGCTTCAGTGGAGTTCTGCACTGACATATCTCGTTCCACATAAGAATGTAGTGCATATCTGGATTGGGAGAACAATGAAGTTGTCTTCTACCAACCACTCTGTAATAGAAGCCCATTGCATTGTCTTCAGTAGAATTTATCAGTGAGTGAGGTATTCAAAAGCACTTACTTCACTGAAAATTGCAGCATTTTTGCATCTGAGGGGAATTTAACCAGGCTGAAAGGCATCAGCCTTTCTCTGAAGTGAGTGTAGCATTTTCCTTGTAATACAGTCACCCAGAGATGCAGTTATTAATGTCACAAACCTTTCTCTGAGCCAGAGACAGCCTTTTTCTTTGTGTCTGTAAAACAGCCAGCAAAGACAGATGACAGCTTGTTTGCAGCTATGGGACATCATAGTGTAATATGTGCTATAATATCAAAACCACTTTTTCTTCCTTTTATTTATTTATTTGTTTATTTATTTATTTTGGGGGGGGGGGGGGGATTCATGAATTTAGAAGAACAATTAGATATATCAAATTCATTTTTAAATGAAATTTCCCCTTAAAAGAGCTTCAAAAATAGAAGAAATAAGAAATGCAGTGTACCACTAGGGCATTACCCTTTGTGCATTGCAATTTGCTCATTTCAGATGTACTTTCACACTGATTGAAGTTAATGATTGAATCATCTGCTTTAATTACACGTGTCAGAAGTAATTTATCAACAGAAAAGTAATTAATCTGTGCTTTAATAAGCAATATCACATATGATCTGTGAAATAATTTTTAATCTGCTGTCTGGCCCTTGGAAATCCCAAAGATATTTTAATGAGATTAAGTGAAAACAATGTTTTCCTAAGTTATTTACTACAACTAGTTTTTAGCCTTTACTTATTAAAAAAAATGTGATGATAGGGAATATAGATTTTTTTTATAAATCTCTAGTATAGGTTTAATTCCTCAAAATAACAATAAAAATATTTTAAACCCTTGATAGCTTATTTATGCACAGAGTACTTGGAAGAGAACTTTTTCATGCAAATCTACAAACAACATTGGTGCTATAGTCATCTATGTACATATCAGTGAAATAAGAAAGAAACATATTAAATTTGAGACTATTACAAGTTATAGGTTGGTGTGAGTCATAAATGACATCAATGATATTGTTGCATTGAAGATACTACTCATAAAGCATTCAAAAAAAGCCAGTAAGATGACATAGGTCAGCATGATTACATCTCTATTAAGAAACAATGAATAGGGTTTTTATATTGTAAAAGATCAATAAATTTAGGGTTGCTATAACACACAATGCCTTTAAAAGAGTATGGCATCCTGCTAGGAAATTAAATAGAGCCAGCTAATAACTAACTGCAATGAATAAATCAGACATAACAAGAAATACTCATTCTGATGCACAATTCTGCAAGCCAGAAATTGCATTTCTTAAAATAGCGAAGTATTTACTTGCTTAAATATTTCGGTGTTGTCTTAAAATTAAATCTTATATTTCACCGATGCATTAGTTTGGCAAAGCTTATCTACCGCTGGGTAAGATTACAGTAATTGTTATGTATCATTCACTTGCAGAAAGAAGTTGCAAAACATGCCACCTGCGCATTTTCTTGTCAAAACGTAACACAGAAATTTAGTGGTCACTGACTGTCTGGAAAAACATTGATTAAAGAAAACTCAAGTTTGGAAGAGCAGATTATCGTTTTCTGTTTTTGGAGCTGATCAGGCAAAATAAACATTTTTTTTCTATTATTCTCTTAACAGAGCATTCTGATTTCTGTGTATTTCTGTGTACTTCATGGTACATGCAGGAGGAAAGGGATGCCATCCAGTGGGTCTTTGACAGGCTTGAGAAGTGGGCCCATGAAGTTCAAGCACAAGGTCCTATGCCTGGATCGGAGCAATACCAAGCACAGACACAGTCTGAGAGATGAATGGATTGAAAAAAACTTTGAGAAGAGGGACTTGGAGGTGCTGATTGATGAGAAGTTCAATATAAGCTAGAAATGTGCTTGCAGCCTAGGAAGCTGACCGTATCCTAGGCTGCATCACATGAATTATGATCTGTGTTTGTGAATACATCAGAACATTTGTCATACACTGATATTTATGTGTTTTTACATATTTGTAAGGAGAGACTATTGAAGCTGCGTTTCTTGTGCTCACGTTCATTTCTTGTGATGCTGGATGACAAAATGATTCTTCACATAGCTCCTGTTCATTTATGGGAGTTACATCAAAGAAAGATTTTGTGCATTTTGTTTTCATAGTCATGGACACTAAAAATCTACAAGCGACAAAGCCTAACTGGTAACAAGTTTTGCGTTTATAGGTAATGGAAGTGGAGAACTGTGAATTAAAATTTCATCCTACTTCTGTGATATCTGTTTATCTAATTTGCTGAAATGGTAGACAAACATGTATGCATAGATTTGAATGGTTGTCATATCCCCTCCATGCCTTGGCATTCAGAGTAGAAGTAATTATACATGGGTAAAAATAATTATATAAATATCTCTACAAGTATGATTGAAACATTTGGAGTAAGGAGGAACAAAACCAAAACAATAACACCACTTGGCATTAAGTCTGGTCCTTGGATAGGGAAGCAGCACCATAAATACTTGAGAGTACTGTGATGTGTAAGTAGTTAAAACATGGAAGTGTGTCTGTATACAGTCCCGATTCTAGCTCAGGCAGTGTTATTAACACACTGATGTCTTGCTTGTTGCTCAGCAATGGGAATGTGGCTGGGGCTGGGCCAGGCAGCTTGGCAGGGAAGATTTGCTGCCATGGTGGCTCTGAGGTAGGGGTCGGGGCAGAGGCAGGACACAGGGTCTAAATTAGACAAGAGCTTATTCCATACCACGCGACAGCATGTAGAAGGCCATAAAGCAGTGGGGAGTTGGCCAGGGAATGGTTACTGCTCAGGGAATGACGTGTGTTGGTTGGCAGGTGGTGAGTAATTACATTTGCATTGTGGATATATGTATGTATATGTAGCTATATATATACTTATATAGAGATAAATATAAACATGTTGGGTTTTTTTCCATTTTCTCATTCTGTACTTTTAAATAATTTTTATCTCAACAAATGCATTCTATTTTGTTTCCAGTTCTCTCCCTCATCCCACTGTGGGGAAGGAATGAGCCAATGGCCACATGGTGCTGAGCTGCTGGGCTGAACCACAGCAACATATCACAGAATCAAGGAATCACAGAATGGCTTGTGTTGGATGAGACCTTTAAAACTGTCAAGTTCCAACCCCCTGCCATGCTCTGGTTGCCCCCCACCAGCTCAAACTGCCCAGGGCCCCATCCAACCTGTCCTGCTGGGGCACCCACAGCTCTCTGGTCAGCCTCACCACCTACTGAGTAAAGAATTTCCTCCTAATATCTAACATATATCTCCCTTCTTTTAGTTTAAAACAATTACTCTCTGTTCTGCCACTATTTGCCCATGTAAATTATTGGTCTCCCTCCTTGTTTATGAGGTCCTGTTTGGTACTAGAAGGCCACAACAAAATCTCCCCAGACCCTTCTCTTCTCCAAGCCGAACAAGACCAACCCCCTCAGCCTGTCTTCTAAGGAGCGCTGCTCCGGCCCTCATCTTTGTGGCACTCCTCTGCACCTGCTCTGACAGCTCTACATCCTTCCTGTTCTGGGAATCCCAGGCCTGGAATAGCACTCTGTTTAGAGCCTCACTATGTGCATATTTATAGCTACAACTATCAGTTCATCTAAAACCTTGCAATGTGCAGTTTACACACTCCAATGATGTGCCGAGGAAGATTTGTTTTCCTGTCATGCTGTCAGTCACAAGGCTTTGAAATTAGCCAACCAATTCTATTTTTTCGGTCTTTGTAGATAGACTGATCTGTGACTGTACTCTACTTGTCCGTGGCTATTTAATTTCCTTAATAGTATTTTTAGAGGAATTTTATCTATCTTTACTGTGTTCCAATAAAGTGTGCATTTTAATAACTTTGAGTGTCTACTCCAGGCAAGTGGCAAAATGAAGTCACAGAGCTCTCCTTGGAATATCTTGTTTTCTAGAAGTCATTCTGGCTAGTCTCCATCTCAGTAAGATCAGTGAGTTTTCCAGCCTTATCTTTAACATATTTTAGGACTGGATATCAAAAAGCTTAAAGGACCTTTACTTCAATATGAAAAAGCCTATCCTATTTTTTTATTTTTATTGCATTCTAAGAGAGAACAACATAGGCATTTTACTTCTCTGGAAAAAGCCTAAAGATCATATCATGATGATATTGACATAAATTTATTTTTAACATCCAAGGACTAGATATAGCTCCCAGTAAGTAAAGTGAGTAAGAACTCTGTCTGCACTGATCCTGCTCAGTATACAACAATAGTAAAATGCAACTTACTGTAAATAATGACCACAGAATCAGGAAGGGAAGGGTAAATTTTGTCTGTCCAGCAACTGTTTTTGTCAGAAGCCAAAGACCTCACATCTTGTCAGACTCAAGCTGTTTCCATGCCTTGAAAGAAGCCACGCTTAAGACTTTTTTCTGTATGATAAAAGATCATGTTCTAATTTTCATTTGGCAACCCGGTGAAAGGCTGATTTTCTGCAAAAGAATAAAATAAAATAAAATAAATAATCCCAGTTATTGCTGTCCAGTGAGAAACAGAAAAATGTATCTGTCAAGTTCAAAGCCATTTGGTCTTCAGAAACATATGAAGACATCACCATCCTTGTAATGACACTCGGATTGTCACTATTTTTGAGTGACAATCTAATTTAAAATGAAAAAAACCAACATGCTGAAACTTAAAAAATATATTTTTTTTGTGATTAATCACTGAAATGATTACTTAAATTTTTCAAAAGAATTCTTAATAAGACAGAATTACTTAAGATATTTTAAAATGCATCCTTAGCAGTTTTACAGTTCAGCCAGAACTGCAAAACTTTTCATTCCTTTCTCCACAAACAGCCCAGATATGTCTGTGATCTCTCAATTCCTTTGAGACAAGCTACTACTTGTAAGAACAACACTGGCATTTTGCATGGGCATGTAATAATTTCTTCAAGTATCAAAATGTCATATAGGTAAATTGTAAATTACTAATTTTAGAAGAATAATTTTGGAAAATCTTTCATTCTCTACATTGACAGAAATTGTGATTCAGGAATCACAATAGGATATAAAAATTATTGAACTACCTGTACCAGATTAATTCTGTATAAACACAAATATATAATGAGAAGGACACGAGCCTTGAAGCTCAGATATCAAGAAACTGAATAGCGAGAACACTCACTATCAAGATTAACTGTCAAGATAAATGCAAAAGCTACAGTCAATTTTTGAGTGTGTGCAAGTAGAAAAGATAGGCATTATGCTGGTGACATACTAATCACAGATATTCCATTCTGGTCCAGCAGACAAGTGCTATCTACTGAGCTCAATTCTATTCTCACACACTACTAGTGTGGCATGCTCTCGTTAGACCACTAATTTGAAGATCTTCCTCACATCAAGAGGATAGGACTGAGAACACATATCTGTATCTTCTTAGCTGAGATTACATCAGCCCTGCAAAATGCATATAATCAAAACTGATAATTCCACTATTTGGATGGAAATTCTGCATCTTTGATTTTATAGCAATAGTTAAACCTTGATTTGAAATGTTTTTTAGGCTTAAGAATTTGGTATTGTTCCATCTGAATTCAGACGGAGCTTGCCTTGCATAGATGACATGAAAGTATTAATATTGCCACTTGTGCTTAGGATCATAAATACAGGTACATAAGTTTCCTCAAAAGAATTCCAACAGAGTCATTACAAACCTCAGTGTGATTCAAAAATAAAACACAAATAAATAAACAAAGCCAATTAAAAAATAATAATAAAAAAAAAAAAACCAGCAACAAACAAAATTACATCAAAGAAACAGAAGAACAAACTTCCTCTTATTTCCAAGGACTCCCTTTGTTATGCCATGTGCCAGGGCTATCAGCAGAACAGTTCTTGCACCAACTGACCACCCTCTTTTCTCCTCAGCACAAGTCATAACTGGAAAAATGGAAGAAATAGGAATGGCTGAGTCTATTCATCATTTAGCATACTTTGTGGCACCGAAGTCCTGCAAATTATTTTTAGCCTGTTTCAATATCCAGGTATCTGTTTGACTAAAAAGGCCAAATCATAAAATAATCATTAAACTGCTTTTAACATTTTTTCCCATGGTAATCTAAAAACTAATTGATAGGCTTCATTTGAATGACTCTGAGAACACCCTCCACAAAGGCACAAGCATAATCTATCTGAGCATTTCTGTCCCTGTATCTGACTCAGAAAGTCAGTGAACCTGTTAGAACTGTCAGCCAGGGAGCCTGGTTCCTCAGCTGAAGAGGAAGACACTTAAATCTCTGCCATCATCCAAAACTTCACTTGGAAATTGCAGGCAGGAGGAATGATGTTTGCATGCAAAGATTTTACTGCTCTGATAATACAAGGTAGGCAAATTTGGGCTCCAAGGAACACTGTGACAATAAATATTTGGAACATGATATTGCTACAGCACCCCTTTTTGCAAAACACATCAGCAAAGAAGGCCAGAGATTATTGTCCTTCATCCTGTTCCTGATTGTGGAATGCCTCCTTGAGTTACTGGGAAGAAGAGTGACAGAATTTGGCTGGGCTCTTTTCCACTGACAGCTCGCCAGACAAACACTAGGGCATCGAGACAATGAAGCCATCTGTGTTTTGTAAATCTGTATAAGACTAGTGTCCACATAACACTCTTGTGTTGAGGACATCTGGCATATCTCTCTAGTGTTCTTTGACAGAGCATGTAACCGTATATTGGTAGAAAGGTAGAGCCTTTACTGGCATACTGACAACATCTGCCTCCGTCCTCATGGGCTGACATAATAAAATAGGGAACATTACCTTTGAAGCAACCTTGTAAGTTGTTAAGATTGTGTTTCTACTTCCATCTTGCCTTTCGAGTTTGGTAAATAGATTTTATCTCAACCCATGAGTTCTGTTTTGTTTCTGTTTCTCTCCCTCATCCCACTTGCAGATGGAGTGAGCAAATGACTGGTGCTCAGCTACCTGCCAGTTTAAGCCACAACAGCTTAACTTCCTACTAGTTGGGATGGACTAGTCTCAAGCTTGGAGCAAACAGTCATCGAAAATCATTTGTTTCACTGTACTAGCTCTTACTTGTAAATTGTCTCCTCCACAGGATCGTATCCTTGTGGAGTCTTCTAGGAAGATCACCAAAAAATGAAGTCCACTCTCCTTAAGTCCAAGATTGTGACCCCACTATTTGTTTTATTCCCTTATCTCAGGATCTTAATCTCCACCACTTGAGGTCCTAGAGACAGGCCTGCCCCTTATCTTCATATAGAGAACCAATTCTTGTTTTTACATAAGTATCAAGTCCACTAGAGTGTCTCATACTGGTGTGCTTTCAGTCACCACCATAAAGAACTTGCCATCAATGCCCACGAGAAACCTCTTGGATTTCATGTCCCCTGCTGTATTTCCCTTCTAGGACATCTACATACATGAAGATTTCTTAATATTTAGTACCCACTTCTTGATATTCTTGAATCATGTGGCTTTTCTAAAAGCCTTGAATTATGTAAAATGTTAGTAATATTTCAGTAGTTTGTTTTTACTGACTAAATCTGAAGTTTCATGCACACATGAAAGTAAACAATTTGTTCAAGAAGAAATTTTCTGTGGTACTATGCTTTCTTACATCTTATACTCCCTGTTAATAATATTTAGTTTATTGAAAACATTATCAATTTTTTTCTTCGTATCTTCCAATATTTTGGAAGTAGGTCCAACCAGCAGAAGAATCAGTGTGCATTTCATACTAATTACTGTGGATATCAAAGAAATAGAACTGCTTAAGTCAGATGACTACAATGGATTAAATACCATAGACCTTCCCACAGAAGATACCTCAGCTTCAACCAAAGTAGAATCAGAAGCCCCTGTAAGAAAATGAATTATGCAGCAGGGATTGTATTAAGTTAACTGAATTTGTTTAACTCTTAAGTATAAAGAAGACCATAGGATAAAAATAGTCTATTTGAAATGGTAATTTTACATAACAACAGATGTGAGTGTGGCAAAAAGGACTGTGTAGTATTCTATGCATATATTTGATGCTAATCTCAGAAATGCTAGACACTGATACAGCAGAATAGAGCAAATTCCTCTTATGTTTCCCCTGCTTTTCCCTGGTTCCCTTTCCTCCTCTGTATCAAACAAGCACTGTTTCTGATGCAGGCATTCAGAAATATAACATGTATCCACAGAAGTGGCAATAGTTACCGCTCTCTGGCAACCATAGGAATATAAGGGACATTCTTAAGAACTTCTGATGGTTCCCAGGTTGGGAGTACCCCACTGAGCAGCTGAAATGTGCATTAATTCCTTTTACCTAGCAAATACTCTTCTGCAGTAACTAGCCATCTCATATTTTTTTCCTTGCTACATGCAGTTGCAGGTTTTTTTTTTCTGCTTATTATTTTCTGCTTGGGCAGCTTGTTCATATTCAGCTTTCTTGCAACTGATTTATTATAGGTTTTGGGTTTTTCTCAAGACTCCTTCAAGTCTTAAGTTTGCATTGGCTTATAAAATTGAAAATATATTCTCTGTTGTCCTGAAGAATGTTATTTTAACTAGAAGAATGCACAGGCTATTGCTGAGCAATATTAACCTTTAAAGGAATAACAAATGAGGAATGATTGTTTTCTTGCCTATGCCAACATTTCTCCACCTGTAGGTTTCCCAAAGTGGGAAACTTCAATAAAGAGATGCTCTGAAACACCGCCTACTTTTGTTAATGTCTACAACAGCACTGCAGTTTGGACCAGGAGTGAACTCTGGAAGAAAATATCCATTTACTGTATTTCGATTTGCCTCTTGAAATTATCTCAGAGCACACAGATGTCTTCCTCCAGCTGAAGCTAAGCAGAAGAGGAGCTCACTTCAGTGTTTCATCCATCTGTGGGCCCTGAAGACACAGGGTTGGATCAAAGCTAGTTGGTCCAAGTGAAATTCCCAGCAAATAGTGAAGACTTTGCATTTGCTTCTCCAAATGGTTCCCATTTCCTAGCCTAGACTTAGCTCCTGACAACATCCAGAACCTTTACAAGCTCAAAGTACAGACATTTTTTGGTGAAGAGTGGGAGGAAAGGTCTCAGTCAAGGGGACAACCTTGCTCCCAAAAAACTCATCCAAGTTTTGCCTTTCAGGTGCTTTCAGGCATAGTTATTCAATGGCTAACATAGGAGAGGACCTGAAGCATTTCCCAGCTCCCAGCTGTGGCCAAGAGCTTTGAAAACATCCTGCTTTTGTGTTACTGTGTTACACAAATGTGCCCTACCAGACAGAAAGGTACTGGTGAGGCACTCATACATTATCCCCCTCTTGAGAGCAGGCACACCAGCACGGCGGGGTACGGACAGTTCAGGCACAGCCTTTAAGGACATGCATACACTTCCCATTGACACCAGCATATTAACATTTCACCACAGCTAACTTGATGGGGTACCCAAGCGTGAATGTGCTGTCGGCAGTGATTAACCATGTTTCACGTGTAGGTACTTGGCATGCTGCTAAATGCCAGCAGCAGCTCCACGTCAGTCTACTGCAGGGATTCAAATTCTGCTTGTGTTACTGGTGCTGCTCAGATGACAGCGAGAACAGAGAACAGTCCCTTGAATGTATAATATCTCTGAGTAATTTGTGAGAGTTTTCATAGTGTGACTACCCAATGCAATCTATCTGCCACTGTGAGATGCATCACTCCTCTGCAGATAAGACTGACCTGCTGCAGATCTAGCCTGGGGAATTATACTTTCCCCTGCAGAGGTTTCTGCTCCTCTCGGGACATTCCTGTTTCAGTCTTTGATGGCAGCAAACCAATGGTTATTATACTGTCAACTGTAAGGTCAGCATTCAGGAGTAGTGTAAATTACACTGTTCTAAATCAGTTCGAGTGAATGTCAGATACGTGTTGGAAGAAATTGCATATTAGAGAAGTAAAATGGCAGGCTTAAAGCAAGATTAACAAACAAACAAACAAAAAAGCTAAGGACTTATATCCCAGAGAAGGACACAGTACTAGTCCTTAAATATAGACTCAGATACATAGCCAGAGTATTATACATCTCCTGCACAATGGTTTGGTCACTAATAAAGAAATGGGTGGTCATTATTAATCTTATTAACCTGTATCTTTTCCCCTTCAACTTTTTTCATAATCTCCCTCAAAGTTAAGTATCTACCTGTTAATAATTTCCTTATTAGTAATATACTTCTCCTTCTTAAACTCCTTGTTAATAATTTCATTCTAATACTTCTACTAAAGGCTCCTCTTATTCACGAGAATAATTTCTTATTTTATTCTTCAAAAATACATACATACTGTCTTTTACCTGATTCTGATACAGTATTTTCCTACATGAAAGAGAATAAATAAATGAAGTTTGCTCCAAAACATATGAACACAGGAGTAGAGGCATCTTTCCTCTGAGGAGATCTTACTAAAGCTGATTTCTCACCCCATTTCTCAGTAGCATCAGGAGATAACTGAGATGCGAGAGCTATCTGTGCATATCTTTCTCAGGTGTAGATAACTAAAAATGTGCAGATAGAAAAAGCAGAGGGAGCTCTGAATGTCATATTAGACTAAACAATCACATCTGAACCTACATCACAGCATTGTCTTTGTTCCCTAAATCTTCCAAGTGAGAGCATTCTCTTGAGTGGGTTAATTAACATTTCAGGGCCACATGTGCGCATATGTTTGGATATTTCATTTAGATCCTCAGCTATCAACATGTGGTACCCAGGGTTTTTAGTGATCTTTGTTTCTGCCTTCAAAGAGAGGGGAAAATCCTATCCTTAGTACCCCACAACATATTTAGCTTAGCCCGGTACCCTACATCTGGCAGCATTAGCAGTTTTTTTCTCCAATGCACTTCTGTCAAATTCTGGTTAGCAGTCACAGTGAAATCCCAGTGAAAACCACCAAGAATCTGAAGTAATATTTTACAGAATTTTATAATTTTGCATAGTGAGTGTTCTTTATGAAGGTATTTTATGTTCATGGCAGAGATCTGTCCACAGGCTTAATTTGCTGTGCTTGATCATGCAAGGCTTTCTTTCTCTCTTGAATGTAAATAGGAAAGGTTGACACTACACAGGTTTAATCTCTTTGATCAAGTAAAAATGGAAGACATAATTCTTGCGTGAATGTTATTATATTTACTACTTAAATTCTATTATGCATTCTTAATTATTGTTAATTTAAATTTTTAACTAAGATAGATGCACATGATCATGCTTAGCTGCATTTCTATCAAGAGAGAATGTTTTATAAGTATTTTTTCCACAGATTTTCTGTCTTCAGATGTAATTTCAATAATAATAAATGCAGCAGTGTGTGGGGAATTTCAATAGGAACATTTCCTTACTGATCTCATTTATACTGACAAGCATAAGTGTGCCTCACGCCTTATATGTGTACAGCATTTATCTTGAACCGTTCTCTGACCTTATCAAGCATCATGACAAGTATCACTTTCTGCTATTGTACAAATTCATATCTGAGAAGGTGGGTTTCATAATATACCTAAAGGGATGCTCATATAAAACTCATGTTGTGACTGTATTTCCAAACCATTGCTGTAATAAAAAAAAAAAAAAAAAAAAAAAAAGACATTTTATATTCTATATCCAGTTGTATGGCCAATTTTGACTTCCTTTAGAGCTCCTTGTTGAAGTGATTCTTTCAATTTACCTCTGAAAGTTTCAAAGAAAACTTTGGTCATCTGACTTAATTTCATGTATTTACTTAAAAGCCATTGAAAAGAATTACTTAAATGTTTTAACCACAAACTATGTAACAGAAAGTGATACAGATATACTTTCTGGTACTTTTAAAGTCTTTTTTGACTTTTCACAGTAAGTGTTATAACCCACGACATTCTGGTTAGAAGCATCTTCCAGTACAGACACAACAGGTGACACAACAGAGGGGTTAATCTGACCCTAGTCTGGGGCATCAGTTCATCAGAGAATAGGAGAGATTGGGGAAGTTTGGGGGTATGCTTGGTGTTTCTGCTGAAACAAGCTCATTGTCCAAAGAAGTCAATCTAGTACACCGCTGTCAATTCAAAGGTTCACTGCTTTCCTGCCAGCAGGTGCTGAGTGTTATACTGAAATAAACCAGAGTGGGGAGAAATTGCTTTAAAATTTGTCTCAGAGTTGCTAAGGAAACCATCTGCCTTTTGTCATATAGGTTCAGGGTAGCTTTACAACTCAGGTTCAGCTGCTAGATATCTGTATGAAGAGCTTTTCATTGTCAAAAGAAGAATTGAAGAGAAGGAAAAAAAGGTTTACAGAAGACAATTTTTAATTGTTTCTGGGTGAGTTCAAGGTCTAATTGGTTGTGAGAATCACAGGACTGTATCCTAGCATTAAGCACCTGTTGTCTGACCCATGCTTTTAGCTGCAATTTACCCCAAAATACTTGTGATGAGGAAGTCTGGAAGATCTTTCTTTTTGTCTCTCCTAGTAAGAAAGCAGATTGCCAATTCAAAACACAGTAAGTATTCACTACTTTGGAGTTCCACCTCTTGGAAATTCTGCCTCAATTTTGGCAACTGGAGATGATGGAGTCAGATATCTGTCTTGCACTCCACCCACGGGGCCTTGTAAAATATTGTGGATTCTCTTCCTATGCATTAGCTTCTATAGCCCTATCAGCTTTACTCCAAGAGAAGTTCAGGGAGGAGAGAAAGTCTTTAAATGATCAGCAAGTCTTTACATGAACTCGATCCTTTGGAAAGCACTTACATGGGACAGAAAAAAAAGAAAAGAAAAGAATCAGACTTTTAGAAATGCACCATAAAAACTTAGGGCCTGAAAAGTCAGACTTGTTTTTGGATGGGACAAACTATACTTACAAAATGAGGAGTCTGTGGACTCTGTTAAAAAACATTCTCTTCTGGACTTCTGGCCTTGACACCAATGATCTAAAAACCAATGGGAGGAAATTCCATCTGAAATGAGGCAGGTACATTTGGTAGTTACAGGAGGCTCAGCTCTGAGCACAGCTCTCAGGCTGCACTGTCACAAAAACATAGGTGTCACTTCCTAGATAATACAGACCTCACCGAACTCACCAGTGTAAGGAAATAACCATGTATTACTTACCTGTATGATATGCTCATTATAGCATGACCCAGGAGAGGAGAATGATTCATACGATTATTTTATCTTATGATTATTTTATCCTATGAAAAACATAAATGAATCACTCAATCAGTTTTCAACGGCACTGAAAAAACAATCCCAGCCTTTCTTGTTTATATATAATTATAGAACAGCCAAAGTTGGAAAAGATCTCCAGGATCATCTAGACCATCTACTTCCAGTATTTCCCCACTAAACTGTATCCCTCGGTGCATCACAAGCTGCCACAAGGGTACCAAGGAGTTGCAAGAAGCTTGACCCTGAGCTGCCTTTGCTCAGCATGGTAAGGCAGTGGTAAGTGCTGCAAGTACCAAGAAGGTTCCATGGCTCTGTGTTTGGGAGCACACTAAGATTTGGGCTAAGATCTGTCTGAGTAATGCTCCTGCAGTGATAGCACTGAATATGAGTGTGTTCCTAATTCAGATATGTTCGTTTATATACTTGTTCTGGAATTGTGATGATTAAAAAAAATGTTAAAGAAATAATTAAACATTCATAACTAAATACAGGCATTAAGGCTGAGGAAGTCCTCCTTTTCTCTTACCTAAGTGTTTCCTCAAAGCCCATGGTATCATGAGAAAGGGATTTAGTAAAATGAGTTTGAAGTATAGCTCACCTTCTAATCAAAAGACTTTGAATTATATGAATCATCATCACCTAGAATCTCCTTTCATAACACTGTGTTAAATTAAACAAAGGAGAACAAAGACCTGGATGAGAATTCCGAGCCACTGAATCTAATTTCCTATTTTGCATGTGAGAGTTCAGATGAGCTGTTCTGTCTTTATGTGAACTAGTGAAGAGAAAACTTGCAAATACTCATTACAAAAAGTCAACCCTCAGAAATTCCTGTTCTTTTTCCTTTCTTCTTGAAATCTGGCTTCTCCGTCTTTCAGTGTGGAGAGATGAACATGCTAGCTTTCAATTTGGAAATTATTGCAAAAAACTTGCTGCAAAATCCTGAATTCAGCATTCTCGTACATCAGATCTGGTTCAGGTTTTGCTCCAAGTATTTCTGTTGCAGTATTTGTTGTTGCACAAGTTATGCTCAAATCATTGTTATAGGCAGAAAGGAAACATAGTGTCTATATGTAAAGTCAGATATCTATTATCAGTATAACTGGCATCAAAACTGATTAATAGAAAAGTTATTACTAGTCCAGACTTAATTATTACATAAATAAAAATCAAATGAGATAAATATTATTATTATACAAGAAAACACAGTAATAGTACAACTAAAATTGTTATACGCATTTCCTTGTGTTTATTCAACACTCCTTTTCCTCACTCTGTATTCGTGTTATCACTGCTACTTTTTCTACCAAGCTGGTGGCTTCATTGTGGTGAGAATGGAAAATGTTCAAGAAGCCACCAACCACCAGAGTCATTCACCTGGGAAAGTGGTGATGGTTTCTGTTTCTAGGATTCAGTTCATGTGGGGCTGAACCAGCCCTTAAACCATTGACAATATGATATTTAAGTCATCTGCATGCTTGTTCTTTCTTCATTGGTCTGCAACACCTTCTAACTTTACTGTTTATGGTACACTGAAAATAAGTTAGATGCTTGTTCTTTGCTACCATAAGGCCAATTTTATCCAGCTTTAGAACTGCATGTTTTTCAACAGACATAGGTGATATAATCTTGGGATCTGCAGCCTGTACCTTGTGTCTTATCATCTCATGCTTGTAGTCCTTGCTAATACATCTTGCATCTCCACTTTTCAAAGTCTCTGGTATCTGATAGAACAGAATTTCTCCACACTACATTAACATTATTACCACAATCATAAATATTTTGTTCTACACAGCATGGCAACTTCGTACTACTACCTATATAAGTATCATAGTTGTACCTATATGGGTAAGCAACAGTAAAGCAAGTTAGATGAGTTAGATATAACAACTATTCAACAGAAAAAATGCTGCTGTGATCAAATGAAAACAAAGCGCTAGGGATGTCAAGAAAGGTTCAGACAAAGCCTTGCCAACTCAGTACAAACCATGTAGCCTTTTACTAGCAGTGACAGTATTGGATTACTCTGCTGCATGACTACAACTGAAACAACCATAAAGTGATGTCATGATCAGCCTCTGAGCTTCTCTTCGTTTGTTGTTTCAGACAACTGCACTGATATCTACTTCAGCAGTAAACACTGAAAATACTTTATTCCATTGCCTTGATTGTTTGTTTTCATTTTGTAACATTTTAGATGTACAGATATAAAATGAATACCCAAGTAGCAGAGCAGTTTTGAAACACGAACCAAATAAATCCATCGTCAACAAAAGAGTTACACTGGCAAGGAATTTTGCTGCTGAGGTTTTAATTTCAGAAGAATTTCTTTCCTGTTGAGTCTTGCTAGAAATAATATTAAAATGAAAATGAAGTAATGTATCTTGTAGAAGATATTGGGGGAAAATAAAACTGAATTAAGAGTAAATTGTTTGGTCCAGTTTTGATGAACACTTGGATTTAATGTGATGAGTGAAGAACAGAGGATTAATTCAGTGCTCTAATTTGAGAGCAAGAGAAAGGCTTCAAGCTACATTATAAGCAAGCCAATCCAATCCACTCTCCTTCTGAAAGAAAAAAAAATGTTATCCCATTCTGTTGTTTCCCTGCAGGAATGGATGTTGAGAATGTTTGGTGTACATGTAATCTCATCCGCATGACCTCAGCAGAGAATGGAATTTGTAGATAAGCAATTTCTTTGTGCTTAGATGTCTAGATGTACTTATATATATGAGAAGGAAGAGAGGAGATGTTGAGGATAGGAGTAGTTTATTCTTAGCTTTAACTTGTAAGGGTGAGACCTCATTCCTTTTGGGCATGTTATGGAGAGATAGGAGGAGAAGCAGATCTGCCTGACTTAAATTAAAGCAATTTGCCACACATCTGCTGTTTCTAGCCTTCAGGTTTCAGTGTTTTCTATTCCTGGAGAGAAAAATGCTGATATTCAAGCTATATCGGAATGCTTAATATTAAGCACACAAAATACGGTGATTTCTGTTTTCAAAAAAAAAAAAAAAAAAAGAGAGTGGTAATATGTCTTTAGCAGTCTGCCTCAGGACATAGTTATATTAAGACATAGATCCCACAGTGAAATATGGATCTGCTCCAAAAAAGTATATCCTAACACACAAGTTTAGCAGTCTCATCCATTTCTTCAAATAAATGATCAAAACTTTGTGTTTATTACCTCTTTATTTTCTTTGCTTCACCCCTCCTCTCATGAGGATTCCTTGAGGTATAGAAACAGCTTCTTATCACACTGAGGCCCCACTCGTGATCTCTAAACCTGCTGGTTAATTTTAACTACAGTTAAATTTGAGGTTGCAACACATGACAACTGAGAACAAATAAGTTTCGTGAAAATCAACAGATGGTTGATAATAAAGGAAAGAAGAGCAGAATTCACTGTTTATCAGTTTTGAGGGATAACAGACAACTGACCAACCTGTCATGAGCACCAGATGGCCACTCAGTGCACTCATCATTCCAACCTAGCTTCATGACACACTTGTTCCTTGATTTGGGAACAGGAAACATACACAGAACTCAGTAGTAAAGGAATGAGATGTGATTAACAGGTGTAGAAGAGATACTGGATATGTGACAAACTAGATGGCATTATGGGAATTCAGGAAATACACAGAGAAACTTGGGATACTTCAAAGGGCGCAGGTGGGGATGGACGTAAGACGCAACCCATGAGAAGTGTGTTTCAGTAGCTCCACTACTCATGGAGCTGCTCTACGCGTATATTATAGTCAGGAACTGAAATACGGTTGACCAGGCTTCAGCCTGACAATAAATGCCCTAATAGTCAATTCTTGCTCTCAGTTATAGAACTATAAAAGCAGAAATCCACTCCCACCGGTTTTATTCCTAGTTATCACAAGGTGACCCATCTGTTTATGTTTTCTCACACAATACACAGTTATTGCAAATTGAAATTCCTATCAAACCATAATACATCGCATATAGTTAGCAGCATCTAAGAAAACAAGTTTCACAATGTCATATTCCTACTTGTCAAATAGAAGACGACCATCTGATTAACATTTTAAGTGTCAAAGTTGCTTGGATGACACATTTAGCAAGGTGCAGATTAAATTCAGCCATATGTTTTAAACTGCTATAAGAGAAAGAATGTCTAAGCATAAGTAAAAGCCTAATCCACGATGTTCAATAGATGTGTGTGTACAATTAGGTTGTGAAATTTGAAACTGATAACTTCTTTTTTCAAAAGGGCGTGATTGGAATGGGCTCAAATCAAGCTCGGATAAAATGAGCTATGTGGCTCCAAACTACCTTGATGTCTAAAATATTAACTCACAGGTAACACCTTCCTGCAGATTGAAACAAGTTTCTTTTGGTCTCCTACTTTCAGAGCAAGCAGACTCTAAATGCTCTCTGGAGTGGTAAATACTTTAGCTAACAAAGGTTTCAAAAGCGACCTAATAGCACATGGCCTGTTGGTTATTTATCTCATTTTCCTGTAAAAAGAGCTAACTATATTTTTTCCCAATCATCTACTGAAAGTGATGAATATGACATAATCAGAAAAGGTTGGATATGAAATATTCTGTGAAAAACAACTTACACAAGTTGATGCTAAACACATTGCCAAGATAGATGCGGTCTCTAATGAAGGTTCTGATGGGCCTAAATTGGCCACAATGACATAATAAGGCATGAAACTTCTCTCAGCTGTGTGCATAAATACTAAGTCCCTCACACTTTGAATGCTACTGCTAGACCAGGACTACTCAATGAAGTTTCCACCTTCTCTTTTCTCCACTACCAGCTCTGTGTGCTGCTATCAAATCTAAAAACAGCTCTGCTCTCTATTGATAAAAGCTGCACAAATTTTGTTGGGAATATGGAAACGGAGAAGTTTCCTTGCACGATAAAAGTTCAGAAAAACAAATTTTCCCTTTAAAATGGGGCGTGTGCCTTCATTTCCAGAAATATATTCTATACAATTATGAAGTCCGATAAATTTGGCTACAATAAATACACTTTTTGTTTTCATTTCTAATACTTCTTTCATTTGGGTCTACCACTAACTTTCATCTTGGAGGCACCACAGGCAATCTGGCTAGATCTACCTACCTTGATAGCCAGTGTAAAAGCAGCTTCTATTCCTCCTTCTAGAGTGAGATGGAGAACTGCAGCTGCTACTTACAGGACTCATGTGCACTGAAGCAAAAACCCATATTTGGGGAATTGCAGTTTCCTAGGGACTCAGCAATTCAGTCTTGTCTGACCATATTTACTGAGCTCTTTGTAAAATAAATGCATAAATCTGATCGAGTACTAAAATAATACCAAGCAAAATGTTCCAATATTTCAGGAATCAGCATAACTCCAATACTTGATCTGACAGTGTTGTTTTGGCAGATGTGCAATACAATGCACCTTTTCAGCCATTTGAGCAATAGTATGCATTACATTGCTCATATTTTTACGGGGTTGAACTTGGTCTCTTTCTTCATGTTGGCATGTATTTAAGTGTCCTTAACTGTAAGAAAAACCTTGCATCATATTACCGACATTTCACATTACTATTTAATAAATAACCAAAAAAGAAATGTCAGCTGTATGATTATACTTTCACATTTCACTGTAACACTGAGAAGGAATTACATTGCAATCCAATAAGAAAGAACTACTACAATAGAGAGTTTGAAACACAAGGTGACAGCATATTAGAAAATGGTTTTACTTTCCTGCAGGTAGTGTATACATTGTTTGTAAAAATTTAAAAGACATTTCTAGCTTAAAAAAAAAAAATGCACCACAGATCTGTGACAGTAACTTTATAAGCCAGGAGATAGCTATAGGCTATCAAATTGGCACAATTCCGTTTCTGGGAGAAGAGATCTGAGCCCATGAATAGCACTGTGGATAGATAGGCAGAAAGGAGACCAAAGAACATATCATTAAGAGTCAGATTAAAAAGGCAAACAGAAAGAAGAGATTGAATGGTTTGAAATAGGAAAGCAGAAAACATGAAAAGAAGAAAAATACTAACAAGGACATCATATATATATATATAAATATATATATCATTTACATCTGAAAGGACAGCTTTGAAGGAAGAATAGAAACTATGTGGGAAATTTCCACAAATATGTCTCTTGCCATCTTTAAAAACATTCTTTTAAGAAGTCACAAGAATGCACGAGCAGTCTCAATGAAGTTTAGCAAAGGAATGTCCAAGATTTGACCTTCTTTCCTCTCTCCTCTCCTCTCCTCTCCTCTCCTCTCCTCTCCTCTCCTCTCCTCTCCTCTCCTCTCCTCTCCTCTCCTCTCCTCTCCTCTCCTCTCCTCTCCTCTCCTCTCCTCTCCTCTCCTCTCCTCTCCTCTCCTCTCCTCTCCTCTCCTCTCCTCTCCTCTCCTCTCCTCTCCTCTCCTCTCCTCTCCTCTCCTCTCCTCTCCTCTCCTCTCCTCTCCTCTCCTCTCCTCTTTCAATTAATCTTCAATTAGTCTTCAGTTTTGCTTTTTCTTACAGTTCTGTTTCATGAAGGTGACAGCTTTTCAGAGCTGTTGATCTTCTGTAATGTCTACACATTAGCACAACAGCTCCCAGACTCAGCCTGGGACTCTCTGATGTTACCAAAGAAACTTCCTCCATATGTTCTGAAAAAAATATATACTTGTGGACTCTACAGGAAAAAGTGATTTTTCAAATACTATACAGAAGAATGTTTGTTGTGTAAATAAATGCAAAACACAACACCAATTACCAAATTCAGAGATTGAGAATGCAAATTAACTGAAGATGTAGACACCTAAATTTAGGCACATGTAAGCCAGAAATTAAAGCTTTGATGATATGTAATGGAGATCTTGCCAATGCAGACACAGATTCTGAAGAGCTATTTGTCTTCGTTAAAAGCAAATGCTTAGATTCTGTCAGGTAAATAGCTCTGTATACTCCATTGGCTGACATGATTAGACCTTGCTTGATTATATCGAGAGCTTAGATGTCTGGCACAGAGGCTAAAGGTGTTAATAGCAGTCTTTGCACTATAATTAGAGAGAGAGCAGTCCTAGCACATCACAGAACTACGATATCCCAGGTTGCATTAATGGCTTTTCTAAAATGGCCTCCAGCTGAGCTAGCTTTGTGTCATATAACTGTAGGCGCCTGAACTTTGATTGAATTATTGTAATAAATCCACAAGTGAATGAGACTTGTACTCAACTCCTCATCAAAAATAAAAAATAAAAATAAAGGAAAAAGAAAAAAGAAAAAAGAAAAAAAAGAATTAAGTATTTCTATTTCCTCAGAATTTCAACTTTGAACCAAAAATTGCTCTTTCCATTCATGACAATTGTGACAGCCAGGAATGACTTGTAGTGGAATGGGAAGGCAACAGAAAAAAAAAGTTAAAACAAGGAGCTCTTCAAGATCCTAGTCTACCATCAGGTTTGATAAGGCAACATCATCTTTCTGTGAGTTTGATTGAGTTTTTTATTTTCAAATTCTTCAGTTTTATTCATTTTCAGATGTGCCTTCTAACCAGGGGTAAATTTCACAAGGCACTTGCCACTGGCACAACCTTGCAGGTCTAACTGACAGAATACATGTTAAACAGACATCCCAAAAAGTACATATGGTGCCAGCTCAGCTGCAGATCACTTGAAAAAAAACTGAAACAATTTAGAGCATGGTACGTTTGCTACACAGCAGAATATCTCCTTCCTTAATCTAACGCAAAAACTATGAGCCAAATGGAGAACTTTTTTTAGAGCACCTCTCCATTAAATTACTGTAATTATTTTGCTGGCTGAAACAATTAGTAAATAATTAAAAATTCCTTTTTGACACTTTTCATCATTTCAATTAGAAATTCACAAACGCATTGTTAGCTCTGGCAGCTCATGATTATTTTTTCCTTCTTACATACTAAAAGGTTTGTTGCTCCCAGAAGACAGTAGGTGCTGCATGCTAATCAGCTGTGAACAACTTAGAATATTAATTTGTCAAAAAGTAGCTACTATGAACGTTCTGGACTCATGTATGTATGCTTGATATGAAATCCTGAGGCTGTAAGTATCAGTCTTTTCCCTCAGCCATCACTAGCTGGTGATATTTGAGTCAGGCGCAACTTCATCAAAAGACATTAGGCTTCTGACACTGAGATGTCCGTGTCTGATGGAATGCCACACAGTAATGAATGTGGCACATCACAGCTCTGGCATAGCTGAAGTCGTGTCAAATTGAATACTAAAAGGGGAATTGTTAATTGAAGGAAAGGACCTCCTGGCATAGTTGAGTTTTAGCAAATTGCTTTCACTGCCCAGCACACTGCTTTCTTTCTTATTCAAATAGAAATATCGAGAAGGTTCAGAAGACCATTTCTACCATTTCTGAGATAGGATAGATAGATAGATAGATAGATAGATAGATAGATAGATAGATAGATAGATAGATAAGTATTATTCCAGACAGCTTAGTATTTACTTCCTCACTGTTTTTCCAGCCTAAGAAAGGTCAGGTCATTACCCAAGTTAGAGTAAAATAACCCTTCAGAGCAAAAAAAATAGTAAACAAGTCAATCATGCTTAATTATTACAGAAAAGCTAGTTTCTCAGTTAATGATATTTAATTTAATTTGCATCAAACAGAATTCTGTCATAATGTCATAACTCTACAACATGGAGTTTGGTCTTTTCAAAACAATCCATATACGTCAGTCTGGAGTAATCTTGGGCTCAAGTCAACTTGCGTTTCTTTCCCAGTGAGCCCTCAGCCTGGTAATCACCCGAGTGTGCAGATCATGTCTCCTGTGTGTGAGGTGTGTAGGAGGCAACTCCGTTGCTGGTAGCCAATTCAAAAGATTCACAGAGCATGAATCATTAGATCTTCTTTCTGATTTTGGTGAAATCAGGTTGTTTTTCCATGCATAGGAAACAGTATCATCTAAACCACACTGGAAGCATTTTCAAAGGTTGCGTGTTTGGTGGGGAGTCCTAGGAGGAACTGTGAACAACAAAGTAAGCTGCCAATTTGTTATTTTCCAGAAAACAGATGTTTACTGATTTCCCTTCTGATTACAAGGTATCAAAGGGAAAACCAGGTATAGTGGGTCACCAGAGGGAAACTACCTCAGAAGGCACATCAGAAGACATTGGAGGGAGGTGCCAAATACTGCTCCCAGTTACTTCTGTCTGCCTCTTCATCTGACATATGCAAAGGTCTCATGGAAGTAGCATCTTGCAGAGGTGTATAATGCTAATTGTCACAGCTTGCTGTATGGGCTGTCTTCAGATGTGAAGGCTATCCTTGTCAGCTCCACTTTGACTGGTGCCTGTTCCTTCTTGAAGCTTTTATTACGTGTCTGAAAATGGGCACACTGCCACCCAACAGATG
The DNA here is from genome assembly GCA_023055505.1 of Callipepla californica brunnescens. Taxonomy (NCBI): domain Eukaryota; kingdom Metazoa; phylum Chordata; class Aves; order Galliformes; family Odontophoridae; genus Callipepla; species Callipepla californica. The sequence continues at coordinate 109,836,313 of JALIRH010000001.1, read as the reverse complement.
GCCATAAGTGTAGGCATGTTGAAAACCTAGTATGTACAGATCTAATGCCAGATTTCTCCTGCAAATCGGAAAATCGAGCAGAGCTTCTACATTCTTTGCAAGCTAAAACCACCTCTACTTTAAATATCCCCAGATACTTTCCTGCACAGCTCCAGTATAGAAAGGTAAGATATTCCTGAGAGAAAGGAAAGAGGCAGTGAGAGATGTCTCTGTGTAAAACAGAGCTTCATAAAATGTGTGGTGTTAAGTGAAAGATAATTGAACTTTGCTATAGTTTTAAAGGTTCTCCACAGGATAAGCACACATACTGCGGAAGAATATGCAAATACAGTCATATGTGGAAAGCTTCTCAGTTATTTCCACATTTTATCCCTGTTGTGATTATATATTCCACTAGTCTACAGCTTGCTATACAGCATGGCAGGAGGCTTGTTTCTCTCAGATCATCTACTCTATTAAGAAGATTTTTATTTTCCATAGCTCAGAAGCTGAATCTAATTCATGCAGTGCATGCAAAAGAAAAGAATATACAGCAAAATCTACATGCCAGTTTATCTGTATGAACAGCTATCACAAGGTAATTCACATACCTTCCCCACTGCTAACATTTCATTTAGAAAAAAATATCTTCTAGGAAATTAATCTGAACTCTTTCCTTCTTTCCCTGGCTTTGCTTTCAGTATTTTCTCAGCAGGTTATAGCACAGAAAGCGATTTTCCTGTTCACTGCATCAACCTTGACTGCTTTATTGCCTTTCAGTACCAGCATAGTATAGCTGCTTCAGCAGTAGTCACAGGTTCTATGTGCTTTACAGGTTTTGTTTTCAGCCCGAGTGCTCTTTCTACTCTGCTCTCTCTTCCCACATTGCTTCCTTATCAGTTGCATCTCTGTGATTTGATTTCCTCTGCTTTACCACTCTTCTATGTAGCTAGTCTAATCCAATGTCAAGTTCTCTTGCCAGAAAATTGGTTCTGCCAGTCTGCGTTTTATCACTCAAGGAGTCTGGACAAATAAGTATGAGTAAAGAGGCAATGGAAGAAGTCAGGAATATGTGGATTCCACATTGGTAGTTCACAACACTGTAAGGCAGGAGAAATGGAATTTCTGCTCCTTATAGCCAGGTCAGAATTTAGTATCTGGTATTCAAAATGTACTTTCAATTCTGTCAGCTATACAAAAGAGGGGAAAAAATGGACACTTGCACTTCTTTAATTCACTTTCACTTCTTTAATTAGCATCCTTCATTTCCTTACCTGTTCAGCATCTGGAGTTTATAATCATTCTGGCAGAAAGCAATAAAATAAAATAAAATAAAATAAAATAAAATAAAATAAAATAAAATAAAATAAAATAAAATAAAATAAAATAAAATAAAAGGACTTCTAGAAGGTATTAAAAATTCTAAACTGAGAATCAGCATGTCAGTCCCCTTTAGCAGGAATTTAGCTGAAGTTCATCCATCATTTTGCATTAAGAAAGTCGCATCCATGAGCCTTAAATTTAGATCTATGAAGAGCCCTTAGGACCATCTAATCCCTCGGCTTAAGCCATTTTGGAGTGCTGGTAACTTCAGGCAAAGTCCTGACTAGAAACAGAAATGGCTGTACAGCGGAGTATGACATCAGCCTCATCAAAAGGAATAGTCCTCCTACATCCCTTGGGATATTCACTGCTAAAAACTATTTACACCATCTCTGCACAGAGGGCCTGTGACAGGTAACGTCAGGTACTGGGTGTTCGTGCGCAAAATGCAACATCTGGTGGGTTACACTTTGCGGAATAAGATGTATGTGGTGGTACTCATTTGAAGATGATGATTGGACTGAGTGAACTGGAGACCGTACATGCTGTGGAAAACATTCCTTTATTGGTAAATCTATTTTATATAGATACCAAGTTTGTTGAGGTCACAAGGAGGGGTTTAGCCTTGGCCAGGTCCCACCCAGCCATTCTCTCACAGGAGGAGATGAGATGAAATAATCTTGTGTTGGCCTATGGGCTCCACCATGGCTGCAGCTGGAGGTGCACTCTGCATGTTGCCCATGGGCTGCAGGGGGACAGCCTGCTCCTCTGTGGGCCTCTCCTGGGCTGCAGGGAACTGCTGCTCTGCACTTGGAGCACCTCCTGCTCTCTTCACTTTGCAGTGATTTAGTTTCACTATCAAAATAATACACTGCATTTTCCTGCTTTACCATACATTTTAGACATATTTTGTTCTGCATGCGTGGGAGAAAGAACAAAAGAAAGTTTGTTAGTAAATCTTCTCTTATATTATCAGATTTATGGAGTAGGAGACCTTCACAGTTCTTGTTTCATTTTCTGGAGAACTACAGCTAGCAATTACAAAAAAAAATTACCTTTTTATGTTCTTTTTCTCACTTAAGCTATTCATGTAGTGTATTTGTGTCTTTTTGCTAGTAATGTCTTGTATTTTTCAGGGTATTTTTTCCTTTTTCTTTTTTCTCTAGAATTAAAATTCCAAACTTAGAAAAGCTTTAAAAACTTTAATTTGGGGTTTGTGGAGAGAAGGGAGAATGTAAAACAGATGCTTTGACAACTCTTGAATTAATATCTACTAAAAGGTAATCTGCAGATGCAGGGCACTTAGCTGGAAATCCACTTCATTCTCTTCCTTTGTTCCTTCCTCTGTCTGTGACTTCTATTCTTTGTGTGTGAGACTATGGAAAATAGGAACTGGAGGAAATCGGTATGTCTACTTGCTTTAGGAGAAAGATAACATTTCCAGCACAAGAAAATCAAAATTAAAGTCTCACTATGCATGAGAAAAAAAAAAAGCATTATCACTGAACAAGAATGAAAAAAAAGAGCTGGCAGCATTCTGCCTACAGAATCTGTCCATAAAATTCAATACCTGATAAAGCGATTTAAGCTGTTCAGAACGTGACAACTAGGAAAATAATTTTATAATATACAAACACACAAAAAGTAAGAAAAAATCTCACAGAATTACTTTTGCTTCAATAATAGAATTAGAAGTCTGTTGGGTTTATCATTTGGGAAAAAGAAGTTGCCTATTGTTAAAGATATATCTTTGGAACCTCTATTTAATGAATTACAGTGATGAAAAAATGTGAATAAGATGTCAGGCTGCATAAAAAATGGGCTGGGGAATAATACAGCAAAAATGATGCAATTATGTTGCTGGCTCTACAATAGCAGACATCATTTTTTGAGAAAAAGAAATTCACAGAATTACAGAGGGCTTAAGAGAAAGGAATAATTATTAGGAACACAGAAAATACATTTAAAGGGAGATTTGAAGATTGGATTTATAAATGAATTTCCTTTATAAAGGAAATTCACAAGAGTAAATGAGAAACAACCATATCAAATAGAGAAATTTAAAGAAATGCTGGTGAAGGAATTTCTATTTCTTCTCACTTGTAATGCAGGAACAAGGGATATGAGGAATAAGACCCCAAAATTAACAGAATTAAAAATGATAAAATCCTCCAGTGAATAATTAGACTGTGGAGCAAATACATGAATGAAGGAGCCACTCCAGCCCAGGATTCTGCAAGGCTGACTGAAATCTGAATAGTTACATTCATTAATGCTTGCAAGAATGTAAGGGAAAATGAAGTCTTTTCTCAGGACTAAGTTCACTCTTTGACTGCTAGGAACAGGTAGAAAGCTCCTAGTACCAGGCATCATTATTTTTCCTATAAACTGCATTTCTTGCTGCTATTGGTAAGATTCCCACAGTATGATCAGTGGAATTTCTCACATAAGTCTGTTTTGCAGTGTTGTTTTAAGTGCAATTTGGATCTGTTCACAGTAACATGACAGCATTGCAGATGGTGTAAATGTCTATCTCCAAAAAACAACCCAGTCATCACTTCCATTTTCAAAATCCACAGATGAGTCATTTCCCTCCCACAGGTAAATGCATTTGCATGAACACCAAGCTCTATAAAATTATATGTACATCCTCACAGTGGTAAAAAATAACAGCAGTCTTTGTATTGATAAAACTCATATTCCAGTTCAGCCTTAAGCACTCTCTAATTCTGCAGATGCTTTGTCAAGCTGCTGTAATCCTGACTATCCAAATGGACATGACAGTGTAATGCCATTTTGTAGCAAAGGGGATAAAGAAAGACAGGTAAGTGAAGGAGTGAGAAAAGTGTTTCTTGGAGACAGATAGCAGCTGTGTAGAGGTTAACTATCATTCTCATAAGATCACAGGATCATAAGATAATTTGAGCAGAAAGGCATCTCAAGAGATCCTCAGTCCAAACTGTTGCTCAAAAAGAGAAGAACACTGAATTCAGCCATGACTGTTCTGGTCTTCACCCTTGAAAACCTGGGATGGAGAACGCTCAGCCTCTGTGCATCCTATGACACCACCTGATTCTCCTCCTATAGAAAAGGTATCTCTTTATAAGCAGGCTCAGACTCTTCTCTTTCAGTTTATACCGACTCTCTCTTGTTCTCCTACAGAGCCCAACTTTGGAGGCCTCAGCTTTGTTTCCTTGATCACCTCAACATGAGTACTGAAGAATGCATTATGGACCCCTGAAGTCATCTCTGCTCCAGGCTGAACAAGGTCAGCTGCTCTGGACCCTCCTTACAGGTCCAGTGCTCCAGCCCTTACCATCTCAGTGTGGCTTTCTCTGAACTCATTCTAGTTTCTCAGTATGTTTTGTGCTGGGGGATCCAACAGTGGGTACAGTAAGCCAGATGCGATCTGATAAGTACCCAGTCTAGGGGTCCACCAGGACCCCATGGCATTTTTTCTAGAGCTGCTCCCCAGGCAGTTACCAGCCTGTTCCTATAGGAGCTTTTCCCATTTCCTTCCCTGCAGCAGTGGCTGGCATTTGCATCTGATGAACCCCATGAGATTCCCATTGGCCCATTCCTTCATCTTGGCCACGCCTCTCTAGACAGAAGCCTTGCCCTTATACATATTGACTGTTCCTCCCAATTAGATGACGTCTGTAAACTTGATGAGTTCAACCTCTGTCATACTTCAGGCTCTTGATAAAGGTGTTAAATTCAACAAGTCTGAGGACAGACCCTATGACACTCTCCTTGCTGTAGTAATCTCCAGGCAAAGATATCTCATTAAAAATTATCTTAATCTAAACCTGACCACACAGTCATTTTTTACCCATCTTCCTGTCCATTCATTCAGATCATAACATCCTAAGAAGAATAGAAGAATATTGTGAAAAAATGTTGTCAAAAGCCTTGTTAAATTAAAAATAAATAAACGTCATCTACTTCCTCACTCTTATTCAAAAATCCAGTCATATTATCATGGAAAGCAAGTTGTTTAGCCTTGATTTACCCACAATGGCCATGATTACTGCTCTCAGTCATCTTATTCTTTTCTATATTCCCAGATATGTACTCCACTAGTTGTTGCTCAGTGGTTTTCCATGGAAATAAAATGGGACAGTTCAATCTGTAGTTCCCTAACTGTCTGTTTGGAAGACAGGAGACTTTTCAACTTCCTCCAGCTATCAGAGGCCTCTTTACAGCTCCTCTATTTCATGGTATCTACAGCCAAGACATTCACTGATTATCATATCTCATATCAGTTTTTCTTTATTAGCAAATTGATGGATGTTCATTTATGTTCACTCAGTAGAAACACGAAAGACCCTGAATTAACAGCAGGAAAGTCAGGCTCCACCTGTAGAGAATTTTAGAGGCTAATGGCAGTCTAGCAGTGGAGAGAGTTCTTTCCTCACCCTTTTGGCTCTGGCTCTCTTGGTTAACCTGCTCACTGATTGCCCATAAATATGACCTTTGCGAGTGGCTTTTCCAGCCCTACATCCCTGTGCATGTTTTACTCAAAGGAAGATAAACAGATCTATTCCTCCTTCAGAGTGTACCATCAAGATGTGTCTTTTACCATCAGCAGGATGCACAAGCTGAAAGGGCTGAATCTTCTACCTTTTTGTGGAACTCATTTCAATATACATACTGTATATGGTTTCAAGGAATGTTGTGAAAATGTGGTCAAGGCAAACTGTATCAGGTAGCTTTGAAGGAATATAGAACAGTAGAGTTGGCGCATCACCCAAACAGTGAGAGGGGATGAAGGGCACTGTCGAGTGTCCTGGCACCCATCCATGAGTCTCACTGCTATGCCCACAGCTCTCTTTGGTTACTACATCAGGCACTGGAGGATGTGACCTCAGTTGTCAGAGCAGGAGCATGGGACCAAATGAGCTGGACAGGACGAGCCTGGCAGGCAGTAATTAGCGGAAAGCCTGTGTGCATGCATCAGAAGGGCAAATCACCTTGGAAATTAAGATGTTCTTGTCAACACAGGTGTTACTGCATGAAAAATCACTGTAACTCATTGAAACATGTCAGAATCAAAAAGCTCACTGCTAAAATCTTTTGAACTATTATGATGTCAAGTCACACTGGCCACCCACAGTGTTTGAACTCATCAGGTTGAGTTAGGAAGAGAATTTAGGGAGCTGGCTAAAATGATGTATGCTATTTGGATAAATAATAACATTTCATTTCTACACAATGTTATATATACATATATGTATTAGGAGCCAGCTACTTGATTGGTTTCTAGTGAGAAGGCCTTTGACACAGCTGAAATGCAGTGGTCATTTATACAGCATTACAGGGTCTTTGACCCTGAAAATATAAGGATCAGATGGGAATTGACCTTCTGTTTCTTACCAAGCCACAGGAAGCTGTAGGATAAATAAAAGAAAGCTGAGAGCAAACTCATAACTTTAGAAAAAAGCATTTAAATGCTTTGAATGCTTCTGAAGACGTCACAGACTCACCACAGAAACTGCAGAAAATCTGGTCTAGCACAAAGATAAGTCTCCAGTTCCCCTTCCCAGGAGAGGAAATAGCACCACAGTTGTATGGAATTTGTCAATAAATCTTCATATCTATAATGACTAGTTCTACGTTATCATCATGGAAACATACCACATAGAAAATTTTCACAGCTCATTGTATGCTAGTTCTCTCTCCCTCCTTCTCCTTCTGCTTCTAAATTAAGATCTCTAATATTGTGCATTTTTAAAATCAATATACCTCTTCCTTTACCATTGTTCCATCTGGTGATATTCTAAGACATTTGCACAGAATGCCAATGTTTATTACCACTGAAACAGAAATAATCTAAAACAATTGATATTTGTAGCACAACTGCTAATATCGACTTCACACACATTCATTTTATCTATTATGTATGAACACTGCATCTGCCAACTTGTCCTTTTCAGAATCAGCTCAGTGACTACTGTTAGTCATCACTAGAGAAATAACCTAAGATTTGGCTACCAGCAATAACAATAAAACATAAATTTCTAAGAGAGTGCACCCTAGCTGGGAAGGATTTTCGCAGGCTTTACGTCACTACTGCTCTTTCAAAGGGAAAACAATGTTTACTGAAGGATTTTGCTTTCTTTCTAAATTGAAAAATACACTGCATCAATAAAAACCCTTAGGAGCAAGATTATATGTATTCTCAGAGCCTACCAAATACTAAACCAGGTTTTTGTCTGCACTTAAAGGATTTCTTGGGGCAGACAAACCCAGACTTCACCAACAAACTCTCTTCAAAGAATCTGATTACTTAGAAAATGAAAAGTAGTCTCTCTAATTATTTCTACTGAAATCTTTATTAGCTGGGGACACCACACGACTTACTGTTTGGGCTCATGAATTCCAGAAGTCAATGCCATCTCCAATGCTGTCTTAATTGGCCCATAGCTCTCAACTTTTCTTTTTTTTTTTCCACTAGCCATATTATTCACTCTCACAGCAACAACAACAAAAGATTCCATTCTGGTCCTATAGTTACCAGATACTGTGATGGAAATTGTTATCCAAGTTAGTTGTGAATCATTCTGTTACCATGATAACTTTTCTATTCGTGCCTGCTTACCTGGTGAAACCACTGACCCTATTTTCCCGTCTCGCTAGGCTGCCCCAAACCATGTAAAAAATTAAACTGCTAATATGTTTCCTATAACAGGGTGTTAGTCATTAATGAGTGCTATGTAATCTGAGAAGAAATTACAGAAAAAATAGTGAGACTTACTAGGGAATTGAATCTCTGATGCAAAACTCTACTTGATCAGCTAACAAGATGCCAAGAAGAAAAGCATCTACTGCTATTTACTAAGTCTTTTGAAATGAATTATTTTAAGATGATCATTCCATCTCTGAAAAAAGCACAGATACCAGATACACAGATACCACAGATACAACTTAAAGGCTTTATTAGTAAAGAAAATATTATATCATAGTTGTGCACAGACACACACAGGGAGAACATTTGTTTAACAGGCTTGATTTATTGAGATCTGTACATAGGATAATTCTCACAGGGGAAATAGAATCTCTCAGACAAGATGGTCAGCTGCTGTCTGGTTGGTATTAAGTGACTTGTTAGCAGCATCTTCAACTGAATTAGGTAAGACACCCCAAACTGCAGTGATGGGGATTTCTTATATCCAGAAAGGCCATGGTCCTAAAAGATTGCTCTTACACAAGAAAGGTCTTAAACATGAACAAAAGGCTCTGCTATGTGACCATTTATTCATCTGCAGAAATGGTTTCTACTGAGCAGATGGGTACCCTGCTTATGTTCAGTTTGGTCAATTCTGCAGCAGGAATGGCCTCAGGGAGTCTCTGGGAAGGCCTCAGTCTCCACATGGAGCATTACTCAGCACTCTCAAAGAGGATAATAATGTCAGTCAGTTGGTCTATGTGCAGCAGCAGCCCCTGAATTGTCTTCAGGGCTGCTCAAAATCTCCACCTGGAGAGCAGCTGTCAAAATCGGTCAAACACTTCACAGTGAAGGCAGTAGGAGTTTGGCCAAGCACTTCACACATTGGCCCGCTGAAGCAAACCAGTCCCATGCCTCATCTGCACAGAAGGTGGCTGAGGAGTTCCTGGTCACCACAGGGACTGAATGACTAAGTGCCCTGTCAGATCCTTGTTATCACAGTTATAACTACTGAGCCAACTTGCATTACATTTTTCTATCAGATTTACAAGTTAAATTTTGTAATTCTTTTGTCAGTATGTGTATTTGGTAACTAGAACTTCAAAGAAAGGACAGAGATCGGTATCTGAATCTTTTGTCAGATACAATCTTTATTGTAGTAGCACAAACTTTGCATTTCAGCATTATAATGATGTTCAGTCTCCCTCTGGATGTTTTGATTTCTGAGACTGTCCTCAGGTTTATTTTTTAATTTTCATATCATTATGAAATGGACAAAAGATGTGACTCCACCACAAGCCCATCACTGCTGGATGTATATGAAGACACTAAGTGTTTGCCTATGCTGGGGCAAAGAAATTTCTCTCAGCTTTCCTGACGATTTAAAATGCCATTTACTCCCCTGCATAATAAACCCCTACTTCTTCCCACTCTGCTCTAATCTGTCTTATTTTTCTCTTGTTCTATACCTCATGCATAATTTCACACCTGCGTGATTTCTGAAGAAGTAGGGAGATTTTGTTTATCATTTTAAACAATAAAAACAGGCTACTCAAAGAAACAGATGGACAGCCATTTTGCAGACTGAACTGAATGGGCCTGGTTTGTTAATGCCAACAGCGATTTCCTTTTTGCAGCCGGCTGAGAAGTGTTGTACTCTCAGTAATAATGTTAGAAGACAGACAAAGCAAAAATCAAGTGTACAAAAACCCACAAAAGGAAGAGTGCAATGAATTTACGCACCACAGATGTGCATACCAGGAGTGTGTCCTGTGATGAGTACCAGGTATTTTGAAGAAAAAGATCCTTCTTGAAGTCATTTGAGAATAAGTGTGATGTTTTATTTACATTCATTTATTTCCTGTATATTGCACCAATTTGGTGTCTGGTGAAACAACATGGATTTTGGGCAATCCCTCCCCATCAAGACACTTGAACGTAGCAAGTCAGAAGTGCAGTCAGCATCCAAGTATGGAAGATGAGATTTCACAAAATCATAGAACCAAAGGGTGGTTTAATTTGGAAAAAACCTCTGAAGGTCATTTGGTTCAATTAGATTTTCCCTATGTTTCAATACCATGGTCATATAAGGCTTGGTGCACACCAGTGATGCTGGTGGGTGGTGGTCAGGCTGGAGATGGGAGGAGATGGATCAGACAAGGCAAGAGTCCTGCTGTATCTCCAAAGATTTGTTACATAAGAAGACAAGTGTGCTACTGTTTTCCTTTATCAGAAACAAGGAAATGAGCTGCTAGCAATAGTTCTAGGTGCAGTTTTACTAAACAGGTGCATCACCACTTCAGCTCTATATCATTATATTTCTGTTGCACCTGGGGAAGCAGTGATCTGAACAGGAAAGTAACATCAGGCAGCAACGATGAAAGGACTTTTAAAAAAGTAGTTTTGCTCCCAGAGTGCATCTTATCTAGCATTTTCTTGATCGTTTCCTCTAAGAAGTAAGATTACTTGCCCAGATGCAGCTAGATTCAGGAGAGTTCCAAAGGATGTTAAACAACTGAGCTGCTTTGGACAGAAAAGTTCAGCCTTTGAGATACTCTCCTCTCTATCTGTCCTGCAAAACTGTCTAGACTGTGCTGGGAGAGGGGTTTCAGGTGTAAGTCAGATACATGTGTAAACTTAGAAGTTTCACAGAATCACAGAATTGCAGGGGTTGGAAGGGATGTCTACAGACCATCAAGTCCAACCCCCCCGTCAAAGCAGCTCCCTAGCCCAGGTTGTACAGGTAGGCTTCCAGGCAGGTCTGGAACACCTTCAGAGAAGGAGACTCCACCACCTCTCTGTGCAGCCTGTGCCAGTGCTCCGTCACTGCACTGTGAAGAAATCCCCATGCACATTTGTGCGGAACTTCTTATACCTCAGTTTGTGTCCATTTCCCCTCATCCTATCACCACAAACTGCTGAGAAGAGTCCAGCCTCATCCCTTTGCCTCCCGCTCTTTAGATATTTATAGACATGGATCAGGTGTTCCATGTCCTTTATCATCTTTGTGGCCCTCTTTTGAGGAGATCCCTGTCTTTTTTGAACCGAGGAGCCCAGAACTGGACATAATATTCCAAGTGAGGCGTCACCAGGGCAGAGTAGAGGGGAGGATCACCTTCCTCAACCTGCTGCCCATGCTCTGTTAATGCACCCCAGGATCCCACTGGCCTTCTTGATCATCAGGGCACACTGCTGGCTCATGGCTCAGCCTATCATCCACCAGGTCACCCAGGTCCCTCTCCTCAGAGCTCCCCTCCAGCAGGTCACCCCCTAACCTGTACTGGTGCATGTTGTTATTTCTCGCTGAATGCAAGACTCTATACTTGCTCTTGTTAAACCTCATCTGGCTTCTTTCTGCTCAACCCTCCAGCCTGTCCAGGTCTTGCTGAAGGGCAGCACGGCCATCCAGCATGTCAGCCATTTCTCCCAGCTTTGTATTGACAGCAAACTTGCTGAGGGTGGACTCTATCTCCTAGTCAAGGTCACTGATGAAGGTGTTTAACAGGACTGGACCCAGCACCGACCCCTGAGGAACACTGCTAAGTAAAGGCCTCCAACTGCACTCTGCACTACCAACCACAACCCTAAAGTTTAAATCAGATTCTACAAGCATGCCTATGCATACAGGAAAAGGTGTTACACAATATTACCAAGACAAAACTCAGGGGCTTCTTGAAGATTTGATAAGAAATGAGTCTTTTGTTTTTTTGAGCTCAATAAGTGGCTGAAATCTTCCTGGAAAGGCATTCTGCAGTTCCATGTCTCTGCTACAGCACTGCTAATAGTGTTGTGAAATAGGATCATGACATACAATAGCATCACAGCACATCTCATGAGGGTAGGTCACACTATTGCAAAATAATTTATGCAAGGCACAGCACCATCAGGTACTGTGGTGGTAATTATGTTTATTATCTACAAGCCTACAGTGGCAGCAAATATGCACTGCGATAGCTGTATCTCACCAACACAGCAGTCACCTGCATCACTGATGTGGTCATGGTTGTTCTACTGATTACAGCAAAGTAATATCTCAGGAAAGTTATGAAACCTGCTAATGTAACAGTGCCCGATACAAGATCTTAATATTCCATTATTTATTATTTTAGTTCAATGCAAAAAAAAACTGAAGCACCATTTTCCTATCAAGCCTAGAGTCAGTGCCTGGGTTTACTCCAGTCCTGCAGGGGAGGACCATTAAATGCTCCAGGTTAACCCCCAACAGATCTGTGTGTGGTTACCAGTGCTAAGACCACAAATTGGCTGCATGTTTTTTTCCAGAACCATCTTGTAGAGGAGTAAGGGCAGAAATTATCCTGCTGGATCACAGGTTTAGGATTAGGGGCTAAATTGTAGAAAAAATGAAACTGAAAGTGCAGAGTGCCATACCAGGGCTTTAAGTTAATCTGGATTTTTTCCTGTAGGGCATTTTCTGATGAGAAGTATATCATTAATAAATAAAATAAAAATAAATCTGTAGATGAGGATTTTCATCTAGAGTTGTGAAGTTCAGATTGAGTGATAATGGATTTTCCTGGTGTGAAAATAAGAGGGGATGTCAAAGCACATAATGTCTTTGGGCTGTGTTGATGTTTGCCGCAGCACAAATCCACCCTTCTGGCAATGAGAAGGAAGTACCAGGAAGGGCAAGGGGCTGCAGAGGTCCCAGACACAGTTCCCCTAACAGATAATTTGCCTAGTGGTCCACTAGCGAAGCCTAAGGGCAAAGTGGACCTGCTCCCAAGGCATCAAAACTTCTAACACCTCTTATGTACATGAGCATCAGAAATTGTACTCTGGGCCTTACTTTGCTTAGGATCATAGGATCATATAATCATATACTATCCCAAGTTGGAAGGGAACCTTAAGGATCATCATGTCCAACTCATGGCTCCACCCAAAAATCAGAACATACAACTGAGAGCATTGCCAGTACACTTCTTGAACTATGACAAGCTCAGGACGGTGACCGCTTGATATTTTGCCTTCTTGGAAGTTGGCTCTTCTGACAGTGTTTTATGAAATGCTGCATCAAACTCTAGAATCACACACAAAACATTCAAACTAATCACCTCTTTGGTGTCTCCTAATTCACTGTTAGATTGTGAAGTTTTCCCCAACTGGTGTAGTCTGTTCCTCATTGTTCTGTTATCTCCTGAGGATCTCCTGGGGTAGAACACCCTTTAGTTTTTCATCATCTGAGGCCGTATCTTCGAAACCTTACTCTTGAGTTTTTCTCGGTATTTCTCCCATGTCCTTTTTTCTCAGTTTCTGAGAAACAAATTTATGTTTTAGCCACTGTGAAAAATGAATTACTCTAGCAGACTTACTTTGTACCAGTAATTGTCATTGAATAAGTCTAACTGGGTTTCCATGCTACCAGCTGGAGAACTCCGTGCAGTCATGAGATTTTCAAAAGAAAAAGGGATTGTTTTGGTTTGACTGTTTACTGACTCACCTCATAAATAGTAATGAAAATAACTTATATCTTTGGTGGAAGTCGCTACAGAGAAATCTAAAACAATCTCAGCTCAATCAGGACCATGAACAGCAGGAAGAAAAAAAGGCTGAATTATGAACAACTTTTCTTGGTATGAAATGGCAAAATTAAATTCTGTTAGAACACAATTAATCTGAACAAAAGATGAAAGCACAGGTTTCATTTCCCCAGCAGGGCAGCCTTTCCTGCCTTCATGTTATCCCTGTCACTTCTTGGTTTGGTATGACTAGGGAATGGTCTCACTAGAGAATTTGCTTCTCCTTGCTTGCTGCCTGTGCTTCTCCTTAACAGCTCTTTGATTTTCAAATTCCTACAGTAGATGTGTTTAAAATAATTCTGATTCATTCTGTATATGTTTGCCATGGTTAAGTGAATTTTTCTCTTTTGTCAAAGTTGTTTGTTTCCCTACTATTTACATAAATATTTACTTCTCACTGGATTTCTCCACTACATTTTATTAGGAAAAGCTTATTTATTGAAAGAGTGATGAGGCACTGACACAGGCTGCCCAGGGAGGTGATGGAGTCACCATCCCTGGAGTTGTTCAAGAAACATGGAGATGTGGCACTGAGGGTCATGGTTAGTGGGCAATATTTGCAGTAGGTGGACGGTTGGACTAGATGATGTCAGAAATCTTTTCCAACCTTAATGATTCTATGATTATATGATTTTTCCTCTTAAGAGCATTGCCTTTTAGGTCTATTTCTCCACTTCCACCACACCAGATACTGAAGCACATGGGGAGAGAAAGAGTTAGAAAGCTTTCCCAAGGTACTACAGCACTTGTCTTTCATTTCTGAGTGAGATCCCACATTTTTCAAAATCGACAATGTCAGAGACTAATTAAAGAATTAAGAATTTAACTGTACACAGTAACACTGAAAATTGTGTCATAGAGCTTAAAGAAGGAACACACATACAAGATATCACTTATTTACATAAGGGAAGAACATGAGTGGGAATATCACTAAGGTTAACACAGAGAAAATCCCACTGGACAGTGAAGTGCGCACAGAGTTTATCTGCCTGCATGTCACTAACAATTGTAAGGAATTGTAAGGAATATCTTGTACTATTCGTGTGAAGGCAGTACTGAAATTCACCGTTATATTTTGCAGAGATCTCTGAATAGTAGCTCCTCTTAATCAAACAAATGCTACAACATTAACTTTTCTTTGGAGAAGAGGAACAGTGAGAAGTGTCCTTCAGAAAATAAAATACAGGAAGAGACAGAGAAAAATGTTGTTTGATTCCATCAGTCCAAAGTGAAAAGTAATCCTTCCTTTTTCTAATAATAATCTCCTGTTTGATTGTAGAAAATATCTTCCTTGAATGGCAGCAGAAACAGCAAGGAGAAAATTCTTTTCTCCTTACAAACTACAATCTCTAATGCTCGAACTGATTTTAAAACTCCACTTATCCCGGAATTCAGGATTATTACAACTGCCATTGGTGGTTGTTCAGAAGAAGATTTATATAATGGAATACAATACTACTCTTTCGTGATTTAAACAGAATCTCATCATCTCCTGACAGTACATTTCTGAAGAGTTTTCTAGAGGTAATAGTAGTATCTGTGTTCTTCTTTTCCCCTTAGGAAGTCCTGCCTAGCTGGATTATCATTCATTTCCTTTCATCATTTTTTTCTGTAATGCTTTTTCAGGTGGATTTGTGCTCATTTCAGTTCAAACTCTGTTCTAGATTCTATTTTAAGCCTAATTTCCTGCTTCATATTTGGAGGACACCATTACAAAATGTGCTGTAAGGCAGACTTACAGTACAAGTAATACAGTACATGTACACACTAAGTAAATAATTAATTTTTTCAGAGACTATCAATATAATACATGTATTTGTTTCACATTTCATAGCCAAGATTTCCTATGTAGCCTTCTCAAGGCCTGGAATACTCAGCTCTGCCCTGTAGAAAAGGACTTGGCGTTCCTGGTGGATGAGAAACTGGACATGAGACAGCAGTGTGCACTTGCAGCCCAGAAGGCGAACTATATCCTGAGCTATATTAAAAAAGGAGTGGCCAGCAGGAGAGGGAGGTGACTTCTCCCCTCTACTCAGCTCTTGTGAGGCCCCATCTGGAGTCTGCATCCAGATCTGGGGCCCCCAGCACAAGAAAGGTGTAGAGATCTTGAAACAGACTCCTGGAGGAGCTGGCAGCCCATGGCTTGGACAGGTACACTATGCTGGGTAAGGAACTGGATGGATGAGCAGGCTCAGAGGGTGGCAGTATATGGAGTTAAATCCAGCTGGCGATCGGTCCCAAGTGGTGTTCCCCAGGGGTTGGTACTGAGGCCTGTCCTCTTCAATATCTTTATATGACCTGGATGATGGCATTGAGTGCAACCTCAGTAAGTTTGCAGACGACATCAAATTGGAAGGAAGTGCCTAGGGTAGGAATGCCCTACAGAAAAATCTGCACAGACTGTATATGTGGGCTGAGGTCAGTGGAATGAAGTTCAACAAGACCAAGTGCCGGGTCCTGAACTTTAGCCACAAGAACCCCAAGCAATGCTACAGGATTGGGGCAGAGTGGCTGGAAGACTGTGTAGAGGGAAAGGACCTGGGGGTATTGGTCGATGTTTGGCTGGACATGAACCAGCAGTGTGCTCAGGTGGCCAAAAAGGCTGATGGCATCCTGGCTTGTAGCAGAAACAAGAGGTAATAGCAGGAGCAGAGAAGTGATCATCCCTCTGTACTCAGCACTGGTGAGGCCGTTCAGTTTTGAGCACCTCTGTGCAATAAAGACATCAAGGTCCTGGAGCGTGTCCAGAGAAGGGCAACAAAACTGCTGAGCAGTCTGGAACAGAGGCCTTATCAGGAGCAGCTGAGGGAACTGGGATTGTTCAGTTTGGAGAAGAGGAGGCTCCAGGGTCACCTTGTTGCTCTCTACAAGTGCCTGAACGGAGGTCTTCTACTTCTTCTACTATGTAACTAGTAATAGGACCAGAGGGAATGGTCTCAAGGTGCACAAGGGAAGATTCAGGATGGATGTTAGGAAATATTTCTTCTCCAAGAGAGTGGTCAGGCACTGGCACAGGATGTCCAAGGAGGTGGTGGAGTCACCATCCCTGGAGGTTTTCAAGTAAGATTTAGATGTATTGAGTGACGTGGTTTAGAGGGAAATACTGGTGATAGATAGACAGTTGGACCGGATGGTATTAGAGGTCTTTTCCAGCCTTTGTGATTCTATGATTCTATGGCTACCCAGTTTATCATTTCCCATGGCATGTATCTGGAAAAAAAATACAAAAAAAAAAGTGTTTTATAGTCCTCATGAGAAGTTATATTTATAGATGTATTGCAACAGGTAAATAATAGTCATTGTGAAATAAAAGTTATTCTTACTTTACAGGTGTCCATGGCCTTGTAGGGACCATCTAAGGCCTGTGAGGGGTAGAGCTAAGTAGTCATGTGTTCCTGGTTACAGGATTTTGTGACTGGGAATTGAAGATTGCCAATAACATAACTGAAAGAAGAAAAAGCAGTTAAGTCTTTCTCGGTTGAAGAGCATTGTATGCCGCTTACTAGATTGCTCCAAGGGCTTCTGATCACCACTCATTTCATGTGCAGCATAATAAACTCTGACAGCTCCAGACAGACAACTGAAATAAGAGCAGTATTTTTTCTTCCTCTGTCACCATAGGATAAGCATTCTATATGGATCTGTGCAAGATGTAATCTGTAGGATTACACTGATTTTCTAAAATTTCAATGCAGTATGTTGCACAAGAAGTAATAGCAAGGGGATGTCAGCAGAAGTAAATGAGATGGGAGGGAAAAAAAATGTATTATACAATATTATTTCTATTTCCATGGTCCTCAAGACACATTTTCAGAGTCAAATTAAATAGATCATGGTCCTTCTCATTTGCTAGTGCTCTGTACCATAAAGAAAGCTTTATTTTATCGTTTGTGGGCACACTCTGATACTGATACAAGTCATGTATTACTGACAAGTGACCTCCAATCTTAGTTTGATTAGATACATTCACCTTGAAACAGTTGATGCCTTTGTCTGAGAAATCAATGCTAATCTCAGCATGAAGTAATTAATTCTGCTGCCTACATATGGTATCATGTTATGCTATCTAAGAGATTGATGTGTCACGGGTAATTGTGGTCCAGAGAAATTTCCCTACCTTGAAACTAGAGGCGAGGCAAGTTGAACCAGGACATCTCAAAAGCATAAGAGGTCTAATTTTAGGGAGTCAATCCAAGATCCCTTACGCTCATATTTATACTTAACCTTCTTTCTCACATTATTAAGAAAGTCATTATACAAGTGGCTGAAGGTCTTTTATTTGCCATTTCTACACCATACAAAGAAAGGAATCACACCCTGGTATTTCAGGAGATACACCAGATGGCAACTTAGGCTTTTCCATCTCTTGGCTATATTCTTAAAACCTTACTACTCTAATAAAGCAATGTGAGAACTTCAAATATTTTGATAGTGTTGTGTTCTGTACTCAGAGACGTAAGTTTTCATCAGGCACATTTAGTGTTTCACACACGATCTTTAAAAAATGCATAGTCTACTGAAATAGAAACAGGTCGATAAATGAATGTTATTTCCCTTAGGCTTTACCTTGCTGTCAGTCACAAGAATACAGTCCTTTTCTGAATGCAAATAATCAGAATTATACACAGTATTCCAGGTATAATCCCACAAGTACCTCATGATATTGCCCTGTATCTATCAGAAATATCTTCTTGTATTTGCATTTGATTTTCTTATGTGACATTAGTATCTGTAATAATGTATTTCACAGTCAGTATCCTTCTATCTCTTTTTCTTCTGTCATTTCTAAATTATGAGCTTCCAGCTATTACAGGAATACCTGCAATTAAACCTGGCATGCCTTACTTATCCTTTCATCCTACTTCTATTTTATGTCTGAAGTCTGTTCCATTTCTCCCTTATTTCATTTGGCTATTACTGTGTTGATAAGAACTCCCGTTTTTGTGCCATCAACAGATATAATTGCTCCTCCTCTGCACTAAGGTCTTTAATGAAAATATTGAATAAAACCAGTCCTCAATTTCAGTTTCCATTCTACTGAGCCTGTGGATCACACACGTGCCTTTATCTTAGGAGTCTAGTAAAACTAATTTAAATTACATGGTATGCTTACATATACAAAGTGAGGAAAAGCATTTGTTTGTGTAGAATTAAAGGCACAGGTTCTTTATTCAGAACTATTTTTTTAAGTTTCTCCACTTGTGTACTGAAATCATGGAGAGATTTTATATGTAAAAAAAAATATTATTGTTATTTTTGCTTAGAGCTGTTATTAAAAATATCTTACTGTAATCGCAGGAGGCCTGTGCTCCAGGAACTCCAGTAGATTCAACATGGTAAAAAGTGCCACCCACTGAAGATGATGAATGCCCCACAAGCCTTTCATATTACATCAGTTTTGGCCTATTGTTGGCTCTTTATCTTCTTCATTTGTGTGTTTTATTCCTTTCCAAGAACAGGGAAACGTCTGTGAAAGATGATGTGAACATTTTTTCAGCTGAGTAGTTTCAGCAGAAATTTGCATTTTCGCTTTCCCTGTATGAACTCATTGCAGCCAATATCCCTTCCATGCTCCTAGATGACAGTCCCTTCTTTTCCTCCAGATTAACAGTGTTGCACAGTTTGTGAACTCTTGTTTTTAACATCTTTCACTATCATAGAATCTTAGAATCATTAAGGCTGGAGAAGATCTCTAAGATCATCGAGTTCAACCGTTCACCTATCATCAACAGTGCCCACTGAACCATGTTCCTTAGTACCTTATCTACATGTTTCTTGAACAAATCTTATACTATATCTCCTCCTAGTGCTGCTATGACTTTCAAATT
Organism: Callipepla californica brunnescens; assembly: GCA_023055505.1. Classification (NCBI taxonomy): domain Eukaryota; kingdom Metazoa; phylum Chordata; class Aves; order Galliformes; family Odontophoridae; genus Callipepla; species Callipepla californica. Next base: position 109,816,979 of record JALIRH010000001.1, on the reverse strand, counting down.
CCCTTCCTACTATTCTCCCCCAGCAGATCATTTCAGCCTCACTTCCCCTACTGTCTCCCATGTCAGAATTTAAAACTAGATTTTTCTGATTTCTTGAAGGTTTTTCTAGCCAGCACCCAGTCTGCAACAGTATCCAGTAGTGAATGCTACACTGTGAAGAACATGATAAGCATGGTGAGACCTGTAGCTGGTACGCTCTCTGAAGCTCTACTTGAGCTGATCATAGCACCATATTCAATATATTAAAATAAGCTGATGAATCTACTCTCCATCAAATTGCTTCTATTTTAAGATATGAATATTCAATATGGCAGTGAGAGCTATAATTTGATTACACACTGTGTGAGAAAAAAGTACTTTCTCTTGCATTATTTGCTACTAATCTGCAGCCTGTAACCTGACTAAATGCCCTCCAATTCTAGCATTGTATGAAACATAATAATCATTTTCTATCCATTTTCATCATAGTACCCCGAGGCCTTTATCACAGCCATGTCTTTTCATATCTAAGCAATTCTTAACTATTTAATTTCTGTAAGACATGAATCTTTGTTCATTCATCTAGGTTTTCTTTGTTGTTTTTTTTTCATCAAATCCTTCTGTGCTGAAATTATCTAGACTACATACGGGCTTTAAGCTGAAGGCACTACTTATATTCATACAGTGTCATAAATGTACTACATGTGATAAAGTGAGATCCCAGACAACAATGTTATGGCACTAGAAATGTAATTTCTTCAGCCAGAAAGTCTCTAAGAATTGCTTTTCTCCTAATTTCCTGGTTGGGACGTAGCATTCCCAAGGCTGTGGTGGACCAGAACTAACTCACACAAGCAATTCACCACTAAATATTCTAAAACATTTTGGAATAATTTTGTGTAATAAATAGTTAATACACTAATAGAAAATAATCAATCTATTTCTTCAAAAATATTCCCCAGCCTTAAGCCAGCTGGGGCAAAGAGCAAAAAGTGCTCAAATGTAAGAAAGAATCTTAGTCCTTTCTCAGTTTTAGTTTTAGCTATTTAAAAGCTAAGTGTATTCAGTACTGAAATGTCAGAATCAAACTCCCATGTCAACATTTTGAATTACATGAAATTCCATTTTCTCCCAATAACACATTTCACATAAAAATAGTGCGACCAAGTCTAGTTAATGGTCTTCAGTAAAAAACAAAAAAGAAGAAGAAGAAAAAAAAACAACACAAAACAGTAAAGCAGAATGAGTCATATTCTTTGTTGGAGATATAGAAAAGATGATGAAGGAACGAAAAAGTGGGCAACATAAGTAGAATTTGTAAGTCTGATGACATTATAGTGCACTAGCTTCCTTTGTTCTTGTGTGGGTACAAATAAACTAATACTGATATTTCATTGTAATGTCACCAATTTAAAATTCTGTTCCACAGGACTTAATTCTGGTTCTGTTTCTCTACAGAACCAAGAGCCAAACAGTTGACCTAAGAAATTAGCTACAGTATCACCTAAATTGGGCATTTCCTTTCTAACAATCTGTTAGCTATTTTAAGCAGCTATTTCCCAAAACTCCAAACACTCAGTGAAGAACAAAGGCTTCGGTAAGGTTCTTACATGGTGATGTCCATGAAAACTGGAGATTTCCTATTAAAAAATATACACTACGTATATTGTTGCATCTACCTTTTTTTGTATTTTCCTATTTATTTATTTTTTTTACATTTCATCTAGATTTCTGGTCGAAGGCGAGGTTTGAGAGCTAGGAGTGGAAAGGTGCTCTTTTCATGGAAATATATTTGTTGACTTCCTGGACTATCTCCATTCAGTTGGGTTTTACTATACTCTATATTACAATACATAATTCTGCTCTTCATGGGTTAGCTGCCAACAAATGGAAAATTTAAATGATTCATCATGAATTTTAATAGAGTTTTGCATTATTTATTGATGTAAATATGCTGCAAAGAGCTGGTTGGACACTAAAGGGCAAACAAAATGTTGTGGGTTTTTTTTTGTTTGTTTTTTTTTTTAAACACACAATTTGAAATTGAACAGTATAAACAGAACATAGTCATCACCACTTTATTTTATGTCATTCCAATCTACTGTCAAATTCTTTTCATATACAAATTCACTTTTTCTTATCATCTTGATTACCTAGAAATCTTGCATAATGAAACATTATTTACACTGTATGACTCACAATTAATTACAAATAAAAAAATTTACAAAATGATTAAAATATATAATTACATGAAAAGCAAGAAAGATATAGTAGATGTTCAGATGACCTATAAATGCTTACATATTTATACATAACTTTCTAATCTGAAATTGCTAGATGATATAACTGATGATTTTGATCAGGAATATTGGTTCTTATGCCTGCACTATTGGAATGGAAGCAATATTCCCACACATAATGAGCCACTTAAGAAACATTTCTGATACTGCATAGAATGGAATGTAATAATTTTAGAAAACAAAAATAAAATATTTGCGATTGCAAAATATAAGCAATTTAATTCATACCATACAGATACATTGTATATTAAACCAATACTGTAAGATGGCATTGTAAATAAACATAACAGAGCTGTAATATTTTAAAAATAAGCAATTCACATGGCATTTGTATCATAAAAAAGCAGATGTACAGTATTATTTACACTGCAAACTAAAGAGATAGTAACCCCATGAAACCGCAGCAAATAAATTGGTCAAAACATTGATCACAGACCTGATTCATAAAATATGCAGGAATGTGGGGAGAACATATGGAAAAATAAGTCCTTAGAAATCTGAAATGCTGCATTAGGGACAGGGTGTGTGACCCACCTTTCTAATCACCCATGTGTGAGGTATGGCCACAGTCCCACCACCCCCACTCACAGTGTTCACAGAAGGCTAAAGAATGCTTTGAGGCCCCCTGCATCCCATTTGCTACCTGTTCACTTCAGCACATGTAGAACTGCAGCCTAAATGGCCCATGTAACTAAGTGTTAAATCCAGATGCAGGCCAGGGAAAGTGCTGTCAGAGCACTTTGTACACCGATGTGCTGGACTATGGTTCCGTTAACAGATTAAGCACTACCCAGCAAATATCACACTTGCAGAATCAGACCACTGATGTGTTATACAGCAAAGAGTGTGGGATATGGTTTCAAAGCTTGTTGCAGACTTCTAGCCCAAAGACTCCTATTAGCTATAATAGCAGTCCAATGGTTTTCTGTTGCAAGGATGAGGCGGAAGTCTGGTCAGAACACTCGGTTTCTGGCATGGCAACACTGACAAAGGTTTTGACTGAGATGTAATAATTTGATTTATTAGCAGAGGTTTAGGACCACTAAACATCAATTCTGATTCGCTATAGCATTCGAAGTTCACAAAGCCTTGCTGGAAAATACATCTTACTTGCTGAATTGCAACATGGTATTTGTGTATTGATCACTTCAGAAATGAACCATCAAATAACGTTTATTAAAAAGTACGGCCACTTCCTACCCCACAGCAGTACTGCAGCTACTCAGTAAATGTTTGCCCATGGAAGCTCAGGTGCACCTTCAATGAGGACAGCAATCAGCACTGAACACCGGATTCAAATGGTGTCAGTTCCACATGCAGCAATAGGAAACAAGGTCTAAGAGGACACAGATTTTGACAAATGAGCTCACATTTCACTCCTCTTCTGCCCTCTTTATTTTTATTTTTTTTTATTCCCAACAGATTCCACAAAAAACAGAGAGTACGTGGTAGAAATCACGTACTACTTCCCAAATGCTGCAACTTCCATGTTTTTACCTCAAGAATTTCCAGGATGAAATGCATGCACAAGTGAGCAGCATGTCGGCGTGTGTCATGCCTACACACATCAACTCTGTTGGCTGAGATGAGCTGAGTGCACTTGCAAACTTGGTCTGCTCCTAGCAGAAAGCTCAACATGCCCATGCAAAACTACTCATCTGAGAAACAGATTTTCTGTGCGTGTCTATAGTCTGGCCTTTATCCTGCAGACTTCTAGCAGCCCAATCCAAGATACTGATACAGTTGAAGAGATGTCAAAAAAAATCCAGGCAAGCAGACAAAAAAAAAAAAAAGGTATCACAAAACTGATAAAGCAGTTACTCATCCATTTGATTGCACGGGAAAGCAACATTGCTACAAACTACCTGATGCTCTCCCTACTTGTAGCTACTGGAATAATGCAAATACAGATTCACACGAACTTTTTGCCTTTCTGAAAGGTGGGAGAATAGTAATAAATACTGTCTGGATGGTATCCTGAGCAATTAGAAGTCTAAATGAACAGGTACTTTTCAAACCACGTTATTGTAGTGCTTAGAAAGCTAAACCCTGTCCATGCTTTCCATAGAAAATGCTACATCTCTAATAATCAGCATTTTCAGAAATGATTGGGTAAAGTAATCAGGTAACTCCCCTTTTCAACTCTTTGTACATAAAACATTTGTATTTGTTGTTATACTATCTTATTTGATCACCCCTTCAATGACTTCTTTCTGAAATATGTATCATAGTTATCCTGGTCACAGCTGAGAACAAAATGTTCTTCTCTAGAGTTCCACTGGGAGAAAACAACAACAAGAAGACTTTTTTTTTTCTGGTTATCTGGCTATTATGTTAAAAAGTAATTAATGTGAGCTACCTACAAGAGGAACAGGTCAAATGAAGTGAGAATTTTCTTGAAGGAAACCCAGGTGATCTTTATTTATTAAATTCTCCATAGAATTAGACTTCTGGATAAAATAGAAAGCAGAAATAAGAACAATTTTTGATGAAGGCTGTATCCATGTCAAAAGCTTCAGAAAATATCCCTTCTATGACTCCAGAAATTTCTCAGAACTGAGTAAGTAATGCAAGGTTCTTCAGAATGCACTCAGCTAAACAGGGATTTATCCTATTTTGCTGGTAACTAGTAACTTGTAAATGAGATTATAGATCTATTTATGAATCAGGTACTGTGCAAAGATCATGCACTAGAAGATCTCATTATTTTCCCTTGCAAATGCACTTATGGGGAATTAGAGTAGGATGCAGCCCACCACAAGTTAACTAGAAGCACAAGAGTTGTTGAAGAGAAATGTTAGTGTTTAGACAACCTTTAGTATTCAGACAAGGCAATACTTCTTTGCTTGGTCCCATAAAGAACAACAAAACCTGCATTTTGTTTATAAACATTTATATGAATACTAGCCTAAAACTAGAGGCATTGAAATAGAAGATGTACAGTATATTGTATATTGCTTTCCTTATAGAGTGTACCTTATGTTTCTAATATGATGACAAACAGTAAAATTTTTCAGACAGTCTAAAAGGACTTCATTGTAACAAACAACACTACTGCAGGTCACACTACAAAAGCAAGATGTGAAGCCCCATTGCAGTGCAGGCATGTCATTGAAAGATAAACAGGAATGCTTTTAGAAGGCTGTTTTACGTTTCCACTCTCTGTTAACAACATGCCTGCATGAGTTTTGTAAAGTTTCTTCTTCTTGTTTGAGACCTTTAATTGCTTTGGATAAATGAAGAGCAAAGAAGGCAAACTGCCCTCCGTTGTTACATACAGCAAGACCCATATCTCCAAAGTCTAAGTGAAAGGAAGGAGAAAGAGAAAAGTATCAACAGAAGCTGACCAGAAGAAGGCCACTGCATATATGATTTGTTTCTTCTAAAGAAGGCCCAGGTAATTGGCACTGTTTGCGTTTACTATGGAAAAATAAAAACTAAACAACTCTCCAAATAGAGATTCAGGACCAACATTCCCCGATCTCCCCAGGCTGCAAGGTTTACAGACAATGTCTGCTGCTTTGTTTCCCAGAAACACATGGAGAAAGACTCCTTGCTCTGTGGAGGCCTGTGTAAACAAGAACTCACAGAATGGCAGTTTTAAAACAAGAAGAATAAACTTTAGCTTACATATTTGTCAGAAGCTCATAGATTCACAGCTATCAAGATATACATTCTGTTATAGGAAGAGCAGTACAAATGTTAAAGCTTTTAAGCCTGTATGTAATTCACTGCACACACAATTTTCCCATGGCCTACACATATGGCACATCAATTTATTACATAGACTTGTGTTTCCATAGAGGGATTAGTACTGAATTCTGCTGTTACACTGGTGCTGCAGCCTTGAATAATTCTTGCTGAATGACATGACACAGGTTTGGTCAATACAAGTACTATGCACTTCAGTTGCTTCCAGTCAAAGCCACAAACGATGGAATCAAACTTCACTGCTTTGTTTTCAAGTAGGTAAGTCTTTGGTTAGTAATAAGTTCAGTTGGTTTGGGGAACAGCCATAACTGAAACAATAATTTTCATCCAGAGGTACTATAACTTCCAGAGCATTAAATGCCAAACGAATCACAATAACAAAATTGAAATGCAGCATGAGATATTTTGTATGAGTTCTGCTTCTTTTGGTAAGTGGATTCCCTTGCTTAACAGCTAGGAAATGTAAGTAACCAAACCGGATTTTGTTGTTACTCCATTGGTTTCAGTGTGGGAAGATCTTGGCTTATATGCTTTGCTGAGCTTTTTTGTCCTCAGGAGCTCCTAGAAAGAGTCTAACCTGCCACATTCATTACCAGAAGATTACAGGTCACGGTTTGAAAATAATACCAGATTCATGTAGTGCTAAATTGATCTCGCAACCATTAAGGTGACAGAAGCATCCAGAGACACCACTCTATCTCTCCTATACATTACTGAAACAGAAATACTGCCATTCATCAGCTCTACAAGAAATCCTATATAAACTACTTCCGTTCACAAACACTACAGTGCTCTAAACCCTGTCAGAGCTTCAGTATTATTTAATGGCATCCAAGATTGCTTCTATGGTAAGCATCCTTTGTTGACAGTGCAAGGCTTTAATCCCATTACGTAGTGCAGAATACTTGTAGAATTGCAGTTATTTCAGAGAGTGGTATAGAATACAGTAAAATAATTTTTCAGGAAATATTGGCACTCTGGACAGATGGGCCCATTTCCACAGGAGAGCAGACCTTCAGTTGGTCAGTATTCACATTTTAGGATACCAAATACTTTTATCCAGCTTGCAAAACAGAGAATTTAGAAACAAGACAACAGCAATACTCAGCCTCCAGAATGCTGAGTATAAAACTTCACTGAACTGCTCCTACTCTTTGCTCTGCTCTGAGTAAACAATTGACCACTAATATGTGGCTGATAACTCCTAAGTTCCTACTCTTAAAACTGAGTATCACAGACTCAGGTGAACATCCTCCTTCCTGCAATAATCCATATTTCCTGTAGCTATATTTTACCTCTTCATAAATCTGGCCCCATTACAGGAGGTGTTTGTGAGCAGCTCAGACAGAAATTAGCCCTCAGGTTTTACTTTGGCAACACTGAAATCAAAGGGAGAAGGCAAAAGATACACCTCTAAGGCATCAAAGAGTAATTATACTGGAGTTACCTGTAGAGGAAATAGAGATAAGCCTGAACAAATTGCCAGATAACCACCAATTTGACAATTCCATCAAACTCCTGCAGGAAAGTGACAGGTTTAAGTAGCAGAAGCATGAGTTTTTCTATTCATGGCTTCATAACTTCCATGGGTTTTCATTTGGATGGGAGGAGTAAGGGGACAGACAGACAGTATAGGGACAAACAACTCTCAAATTGTTATCAGTTCTAGAAGAATTCTGCATGCAAAGTTCAGTTTGTACTCAGAGACTTTGGGATGAGTCTGAACTATGACTTGATGAGCCCGAGCTATGAAGTCTATGCCAATAACACTGGCTTGTTTTTGAAAGTCTTTTAATCATTAATATATCTCACTAAGGAAATACAAACCACAGGAACTTTATCAGCAAGTAGCACTGAGTTACTTTTCTACAGTTGTCTGTAAGGGATCCAAATGCATTTGATAAAGTATCAGATGAAGGGCTGGAGACGATCGTTTCTTCCACCAAAACAAGGATGGATGCCAAGGATGCATGCCAGCTCAGAATGACCCCAGAAGTAGGTGATAAGACCACCTACTATCTCAGGGTAGTTATCAGACACCACAGTGTCCACATATTTAGTGGTTATAATTCCCAAATATTTTTCGGAGTGTTTTGTCATTTTATGTTGTATAAAGCAAAGTATGCCATGAAATGTGCGCATAACGTGTAGGATGTGCAATGAAGACAACTGTTGGTGCCGTCTGTCCTGGCATTTCTGTTTCACCACCAGTCCTTAACTGGTGTAGTAACGCTCGTAAACAGGGAATGTCAGACAAATGGCACTGATGCTCTCTAAATCCTAAAATCAGAAGTATTTCTGTTCCCTCCAGCAATGATGACCAAAGGCTGCTGAAAACAGAATTTACAAAAAGATTTACAATACTTACACATTGCTTTTTCACAGCAATTTCATTCTCTGATGCTATTTGTTATACACTACAATTGATAATGCCTCAGATTTGAAGCGCAAAGATTTTACAGAAGGAAGATTCTATAGAACTAATTTCTAAAGAAAGTGGTAAAGATGATGGAATCATTAAACTTAGAAAAGACCACTAAGATCATCCAGTCCAACCACCAACCTACCCCCCACTGTGCCCACTAACCCATACCCTTTTCTTGAACACCTCCAGGGACGGTGACTTCACCACCTCCCTGGGCAGCCTGTGCTGCCCACTCTGCCTCACTGCTCCTTCTGAGAAGAGTTATTCCTGGTCTGCTTCTGACTATAAAATAAAAAATAATTGCTTAAGTCGTAGTACAAATTGTGTGCAACTGCCGCCAGCCTGATTCAGCTGACAAAGCAGCAACTGTAAGCTGGGTCCAGAAGGTGAATAAAAAAGTATCAACACTAAATCCTGACATTCTTCCAGTTGGCAACTCTGGTTATTTTGAGTGTAATTTTTATGGCTAACTTGCAACAACAAGAAATGCTCAACCCAAAGCTTTTTCTCCATGTTATGACACTTCGATTTGCCTTCACCCCTGCTCCTGAACCAAGCTTCTCTGGCAGACACACAGTGCCTATTCTTAGCTCTGTGAGCTACTAATCCAATTTCTCTGACAACTGCAATTTGCTGGAAGAAACGACTGGTGTTACGATGTCTCAGAGCTATGAGCCCATTTGAGAAATTAGCGTCTTAGCTGACCTTTAAAGCGAGTGAGAATAATGTGCCTGCAGTTCCGCAGGGATTGGATTTCATTATCACAGCAGCGTGTACAAGGCGGGATGCCCCTGCTGCACAGCTCTGCCTCTCTGGTTTGTTTTCCTGGTAATTATAGAAACTGTTTACATGGAAAATCTGCAAGTTTTCTCAGCTTGGGAAGACAATACTGCTCCTAATTCCTTGTCTCTGGAGAGAATGACAGTTCACAGTGCAGAGGTCTGTTCTTCCCAAGAAGAACCTTCCCACGGCCTCCCCAACCAGGGCAGTGATGGAAATTGCCACAGATGTTCAAGGGCAGGAACGGCAATAGCATACAGAAAAGAGAAAGATGGGAGTTTTACAGCGGTGCACCATCCCCAGCTCCTCCCATTCACCTCTGGTAAAGAGCTCAGCCCAAGGCCCTTTGAAAATCTGGCCCTTGTCCCTGATGCACATGTTAATACATTTGCTTTTCTAGCAGAAGTTGTAAATACTCAAGACAGCAGAACCTCACTCATTGTCACAGCAGTTCCCAAAACTCTTGGTGCATCAGAGGCATTAACAGCGATGACTTAACTGCTGATTGTCACATGAGGCAATATGAATGCCATGTATTTGTATGGGAATTGTGCCTGGACTGGGCTTTGTTTGGGCTTCTTTGGGCACAACACTCACACACATCATAGGAAGCGCATTTAGAGACTGGCATTAGGATGCGGTGTCTCTCTTAATACATACTAAACCAACTGATTCAATCTTGGCCTTACCTAATACAACCTGGTTGGCATTTTTGCACCTTGAAATTAATTTCTAATGTAATTGGAGCCAACAATCATTTAAAAACTCCATAAATAGAACTGTTTCTGAAGAAATGGTGTGAACTCTAGATTATGTCACAGACTTCAAATCTTTTTGCTTTGACTCAGTGCTTCCAAATGTGCAGTTTAGACATTCCTAAGCAATATTCAATAATGAAGCGTGAAAGCATCATTTATTTTTTAAGTGCTAACATATATTATATTGCTACACAATCCTTAAAGGAGTTCATCTCTACTTGAAAAAGTACCTCATTTGTAATGTTTTGTAGCTACTGGCAGGCTCTGTATTGACCATCTAAACTCGTAGAGTAATTCTGAGATGTAACTTCAGAGAAGTCAAATAATGAACATAAGTGGGGCATCTGTCTTTCCTTTTTACATTTTGAATTTGTAGATTTCCTATTTTCTTCACAGCTCCTCTGCAACTAGAGATGGATCTCATTTGAAGTATACAACAACTTTCCCTCCTCCTAAAATAACACATTTCTCATACAACTACTAAAACTCTGAAGATAATCAACTCTAAAACTCTTCCTGACATGAGATTTCTCAACATACAACACATTCCTGCATTCTGCAACATAATCATAACATACTCTGGGTCAAACAAACACACAAAATCCCTCTTCACTTTCTTCAGATACTTTCTCCCTGCTGGCTCCTTATCCATACACTATCAAGATCTGATATGGATTTTAATCCACGCTTAAAAAACTTATTTGGGCATTCAGAACCTTAAGATATTGAGTAAATTTCCAGAAGGCATTTGTGTATTAACGAAGAAAATGAGATGGAGGAAAAAGTCCTTGGGATTTTGAAAAACTTCCCTCCTTATTAGCAAATGCAAATAACCTGAACTCTGCAGCTGTGCATTAATTGTACAATTTCAGAATGTTTTTTTTTTTTTTTTTTTAAACTTAACAGAAACAGCACAAGCTTTAACAACAAATATACTTTTTTTCCTCTTTTCTCTTTCCCATACAATTTGCTATCACAGGCAATGGTCACTTTTAGAAAAAAAAAACAACAACAACAACAACAAAAAAACCCTCTACTCAATAGTTATTAATTTCCAACCTTTGCAATAAGCTCCAAAACTGATACTGATGCAATGCTGTGTTTCAGACTCACTAGGGAAGGAAAAAATACTTCAGAGATTTGCTGATAACAAACAAATGCTAAAACAGTTTAAGAAGTGCTCTTCTCTGACAATTAATCAGTCTTAACATTAATTTACTGCTGTTTATAAAGCAGAACTTATCAATTATTTATACCTGTTTTATTGCTCCTATTTATCATTCTTAGGCTTATCTTGCCTCTGGTGCTGTTGTTTCTAGGATGGGAGAGCAGTCTCACTCAGCAGGCTGGTCTTTATGGTACTCTGTTTAGAGCTATAAGACTTCTCTAATGCTGGTCCATAGTTCCAATTTTGACCATTCTAATTTAAGCAAATAACACCATGTATTTTTAGAAAACTAGCAAAAAGAACACTGTACAAACTCAAATTATTTCACTACATACTCTTCTCCTTTGGAAGAAGAGGATGGAAGGACAAAAAAAAAATACACAACAGGGTGCTACTGTGTCATTTCATGTTCTGTTAAAAAATGCTTTGTTAGGGTGATAGCTGTTGTGCAAGAGTCTACAGCAGACTAGAATTGCATGGCTGAATTTATTGGTTCAAGAGTAGTCATTACAAAGTATTGCAAGGGAACAGTACTCAAGAAAAGTTATCTCACTGTAAGACGCCCTGCTAACTGTAAGCTAACTTTGGGTCTACAGAATTGCAAAACTGAGAAAAATATGCATTGATGATAACCCAGCAACTATTCTTCTGCCCTTCAGCATTTGTATACTTTATTATCATCTAAACAATAGGATAACTAGCAAGGTTTATATAGGCATTCTGGCATATAGCTCAGGTGAACATTCACAATGATATCATACAATCACAGAATTGTGGGGGTTGAAAAGGACCTCAAGAGATTATCGAGTCCAAGACCCATGCTAAAGCAGGCATCTTACAACAGGTTGCATAGGTGTGAGTCCAGATGAGTCTTGAATAACTCCACAGGAGGAGACTCCACAACCACTCTGGGCAACCTGTTCCAGTGCTTCTGCTTCATCATCCTGACCATAAAGGGTTCTTCTACACATTAACATGGAATTTTCTATGTTCAAGTTTTAGGCCATTACTCCCTGTAATATTGCTATGCACCACTTGCCTTCCACCTCCCTTTGGACACTTATAAACATTAATCAGAACCCCCTCAGTCTTCTTTTCAGCAGGCTGAACAGACCCAGGTTACTCAGTCTTTCCTCACAAAGGAGATGAAGTTAACTTCAGCTCCAGTAGCTGAAGTTAAGAGCAAGCCTTGCTGCTTCTGAGCACAGCTCCATCCTGCTCCTTCCCTCCTAGCCAAGGCAGGTTAAGACTCTTCTTTCCCTGAAGGCCAGTGTCTTTTTTTTTTTTTTGTCTTGCTCAGCCTCACTCTGCCTTTGGAAACCAAAATCCCAGCAGCAGATGGCCAGTTTAGCATCTGCTTCCAGATGTTCTTTTTGCTACGGCTGCCAACAAAGTTGCCACTTCATATCATTTGTTGTATTGGCTCCTCTAATGAGAACCCCAGCCTCAAATGCCCTGTGCTGTTTCTCTCAGAAGCTGTTTTGTTTTTGCAGTGGCAATGGGATCAGAGATAACTCGAGGTTAACCTTTCTAAGCCACGGGAACAAGCAAGCATCTGCCAAGGTGAATGATTTGTGACCTATGACTGAGCTGCTGCATTCCCCAGTCACTGTTTTACTTGCTTTCATGCATGATTAGTAGCCAAGCCACAAAAGATCAAGCATGCACGTGAAGTTAAACAGTTTATAGATTTTTGTTGTGAGGTTGCTCACGCATTGCAAATTAATAACGTGGTTGAGGAGTAACTTCTTGCTATGCAGATAAATATAGCGCTTAGGAAAGTTAAAATCAGACATCTGGCAGGCACCTACTTTGCTCACTTCACCCAAAGCCCCCTGTGAAAACTTCCACTGCAGTCCTCCCTCTCTCTACAGATGTGACTGCCTGCTGTGACACTAGCAGTTTTGTCTTCGCTCAGGATAAGAGCAAGATCAACCCTTTGATCCTACTTTTCCTTTAGATGTAAGCAGTCACGTCAACAACAGATGTTAATAAGAATAATAATAACTATTACTCACCATCTATGGGATACACAGGCTGCAAAGCAAAAAAGAGTGGAGGTCTTGTGAATGACAGAACTCTGAAGTACAACAGGAAGAGCATGCAAAACAATGGAAGTATGAACAGTAGCAACAGCAGGTCAGCTCCTGCCTTTCAAGCTTCCTGCATATTCAGCATCTTCAGTACCATGCTATCCTGTACAGCCACTAGCATCCTCAGCTCCAGAAAAGTGCATTGAATAATGTATTCTATTGAAAGAAGTAAACAACTACTTCTGGGTTCACCTCCAACTGAATCTCAGCCTTTCTCATGGCATCCCTGCATGCCTTGGCATTACTGCTATATTCTTTCCACACGGCTAGAACTTTTTCCACATTCCATAAACTTCCTTCTTTCCTTTCAGTTTATCCATGAGTTCCTTGCTCTTTCACAAAGATCTCCTGCCACCTCTGCCTGATTTCTTGCTCTTAAGGATGCACTGATCTTGAGCTTGGAAGATGTGGGGCATGAATGTCAACAAGCTCACTTGAACCCCCATGCTTCCTACCATACTAATCTATAGAATCCCACCAAATAGGTTCTCAAAGACATCAAAGTCAGCTCTCTGGAACTCCGGGGTAGTAATCCTACATACTGCCCCATGTCTTCCACACAAGATCCTAAACTCCACCATCTCATGAATACTGTACCCTAAGCTGCCCTAAACCTTCACATACTCAGACAGCCCTTCCTTGTTAGCAAGAATAAGAATCAGTAGCAAATCTCGCCTCATTGACTTTTCCACCATCCATGTCAGAAACTTAGCCTCTACAAACCACACAAACCTCCTGGTCTGGGTATACTAGAGGGACTGAAGTACCCACAAGAACCAGTTCCTGTGATTATGAGGCTTTCAGCTGTTTATAGAAGGCCTCATCAACCTCCTCCTCCTGATCAGGTGTGCTATAGTACAGACCCATAACAGCATCACCCATATTAGCCTGCCCCTTAATTCTCACCCACAATTTCTACTCATTCATCATCCATCCTCAGGTGGAACTCGGTACATTCCACTTGCCTTCTTACACGAAGAGCAACTCCACCACCTCACCTTACTGACCTGTCATTCCTAAAGAGACAGCTGTAATGCTTTCTTACACTTATTGCTTTGCTGCTAATTTAAACATGCTGTTGTCTGTAATATTACAAAAGCATAGTTTTACAAAGTACCACCAGAATCCAAAAACAGATTGAGAAACTTTGTAACTGAGTTAGGGCAGTGAAGAATCTCTGCTCAGTAAGCTGTCAGAGCCCAGCAAAGGTGAGGCAGCAGCCTGAGATCAGAGGATGAAAGAACACAGAAGATGCCAGATGTTTGTGATGATGCTGGTGAATTAGTTTTGCTGGCAGATAGAATGCGTGAGGGCCTCCTCTGGGTGCTGAAGAATCTGAAAGCCATCTGACAGCTACCAACAACTGATACAAATTTCTCACCCATTTGCAATTCAATTCAATTTGCAATACCACAGATTTGTGGTATTTTATTTCCACCTTCATTTTGAAGTCTGCTGGGATAAAAGGGATCTGTTCAGATGAAGAAATATATAATGCAGTATCAGTAAGCAGAGCATAAGTCTCAGTGCAGAGCTGCGGTACGTTTAAATGTTTGCAATGTGTTCTGTACTGTTTGCTTTATGCAGGAAAAAGAATAAAGAAGAAGAAAGAAATGTTAATGTAAAACAGAGAAAAGGTGGTAATACATATGATGTCTCTGCAGGCACAGGAGCACTGTGAACACAGAAGTGGACATCACTATAAAATTGCATCTGCACACAGACAAACAACAGTAGGACCAGCTAGTGACAAACTGCAAGGATTTCTTCTACAGCAAAAGCAATTCCCATAGAATATGGTTTTCTGTTTGCAGAGGCATGCTTCCAGGCTCCACAGTGCCTTTCTGAACAGACTGAGATCTGCAAATGGATGTGGGAATGAGCAGTGAAGTCAAAACCACAACCACATTTAACAACTATATGCTTCTTGGAATTAAAAGAGCAAAACCCTGTGGGATTCTGCATGACAACCACACTACTAGAGTTCTGTCTTAGCAGTAACTCTCCCATGCAGTGGCTTTTGTCTTCGAATAGTAAATATTTCCAGAGTGATACTGGACAAAATTTTATCCAGTGCTCTACAATTTCCTTCACTCTGAGATCCTGACCTCTATGCCCTGCATCACAGAAGAACTTGTGTGACAGTGAGCTTTAAGCAGATGGTGAAATCTGCCAGAAAACCTCTAAGAGGTGCTTTGAGGGAATGGCTGTTGCTTCTGTTTACTTAGGCCTCATGACTTCTGTCCAAGAAGTTGGCCCATGGGCCTGCCTCTGTGGTCAGTCCATTGTCTCCAGTCTGTCTGAGCCTGGAGCAGGGGGAAGCTGTACAGAACCAGGCTGTGGCAAAGAGATCAACAACCCCAGCTTGGGCCCATGCCTCCTCCTCCACATATGCAGTAGATGTTCTCTCTCTATCTTCAGAGAGGAAAAAATAATCATCTATTTAATAGGAAAGAAAATATCAGGAGGAAATTCCAACTAGAGTATGTGATTTCTACATTTCATTACCTCTCTACCTCAACATCCCACAGTAAAAACACTGCAAAACCTTTTGTTTATAAAAACAATGTCAGGAAAGTAAGAATGTTTTCTCTAAAATGAAGTGCTGTTGGAGAAATGCTGAGTTTGACTACGATCTGACTCCATAATGTTAACCTGACTAATAAACTGTTTTTCACTTCATACAGGTATCCAATGAATAAATTTATAACCTAATACTGCAGGCAGCTACTAAATTAAACAACACTGAGAATGTTTCACACTTTTCTCACACTGACCAAGTGCCTCTGGAGAGCCTACACTTTTCTATTAACTTAACCTGTCAAAACACAGAAGCAAACAGCACAACATGTTGCATCAGTGCTGAAGTTTTGGGCATGTTAACTTCACAACAACTTACAAAAAACAAAGACTGTATATTCTTGTACAGTAAATCTGCTTCACTTTGGGGGACCTAGACAAATTATTTATAAACACTGTCTCCATGGTTCTGCTTACTCCAATTTTTAGTTTTTGCTGTGATCTCTGTGATTACAAATTCCCTTATCAAATAAACAGTCACCAGAGAGAATGAGGATGGCACTATGAATTTTTTGATTGCTTCTTCAGTGTACTAGCTGAATTAGCTTTTAACTGTTATTTCTCATTAAAATGTTTCCATGGATCTACTAAGATCACCCACAGGATAAGCCTAGACATTTCCTATTAGCAACTGTGAGAGACAGGATATTGAGCAATATGCTTTTGGTCTGAACCTCTTCATTTGTTCTCATCACAGAGGACTGTGGGTGGTGAGAAGAGAAACAGAGTTTGGCCAGAGAGATTAGTAATCTGACATTAACACCTACTGAACAATTAGGATGTGCCAGTAAAGTCAGAAAGAGATCTCAATATCTTGATTAGAAAAATAATGTATTGTTAGATAAAATTAAAAAAAAAAATCACTTCAGGGAATTAGGTAATGACATCAAAACCACAGCTTTATTAGCTCAGAAGGAGTGTTCCATTTCCCATGACTGAACTGAAACTTTGCTCCATATATAAGTCTTGGAGGTCTCATTGATGTTCACCAGAAAAAAGGAATGAATGCTACATCCTGTGAATATGCACACTAATGGGTATAGAGTAAAACACCTTGCCATTAGATGCAGAAAATTCTTGGATAGGTGGTTTGGATGGAAATTCTACAACCTCAAGCCCAAGCAGTTATCATCAAGTCATTTTTCAGACATAGAGAAGAGCTGTAGATACTGTTTATCAGGGGAAGTAGAAGATAAACTCCTCCAATCCCAAGGGTGCTATATTACTATGGAAGAAATCTTTAACATCAGTGGTCCTCTGAAAAATAAGGGAATTTCCACTTCAGTTATATTCATAGAATTATACATTAGAATGATTTGGATTGGAAGAGACCTTATAGATCATCTAGTTCCAATGCTCCTGCCATTCCAGGCAGCTACCCTTGCATCAAGAAGACATCTTGCATAATAAACTAGGTTTCTTCTGTCTGCTGAAGTCTGCATAGGTTCAAAATTGTCCTTTCTTATACAGACAGGCTTCATGGAAAGATGCATGAATTTTTTTCAGTAACAGGATGGCTTTGCCATGCTGACTTGTTCTCATCCCATTATAAGTCAAAGAGGAATAATGCTGCACTGTCACTCACTCTGCAGAAAGGTATAACTGGATAATTTGGGCACATAGAGAAAATTATTTACCAGTTTTCAAAAGGCGCTTCAAGATTTGGTAACTAAATCCATAAGTAAGGCCCAAATGTCTGGATTACAGAAGTGGTGACCTTTTGAGAGCTTTGTCTTTGATTTCTTCAAGCTTTGATCAGGCCGTTGTAAAGCCTAGCCAATTTGAAATCATTGCATTAATGTTTTCTAACAACTTACAAGACTAGAAACATGTTGGCCCACTGCAGTAGGACCTTAGGGAAAGTACACCTACAAAAGAAAACTGACTGCCATTACTTCTGCAAAGGAAAGTTTGAGAAAAAAATAACACTGCCTGAAAATGTGTCTACTGGGAGGACAATTTACATCTTGTTCCTTGTTTCAATTAGTTTCACTGAAGAAAATAAAACTTTTTTAATTTTAACCAGGAAAGAATTGGCCTTTTTTTTTTTTTAATTATTCTTTTTAATTAACATGGATTCCTCTAGATCTTTAACTGTCATTTTCATTAATCTGATAAATTATTTCCTTCCCTTTTTCAGTGTTTTTTTTTTTTTTGTCTATGGTAGATAAAGCTTTCATCCAATCCACCACAGAGGAGCATCCAAATGAGCATCTGTAATAGCAGGTAGGATTTTTAGAGCAGGAGCAGAAGTCCCTTTAAAGAACTAGAAAACCAGTACCCAAAGATCTTCCAGAGTTTGCTGGATTCTCTCAAAGTAAGGACATATACTAAATATTAATTTGGATGATAATTTTTTGTGGAAAAAAAGCCCCACTGTGTATAACAGAACTTTTCTGTTTGTTAAAAAATTGTTCTTTTATATTTTATTTGCTTTGTCCTGGAAAGACTGGACACACAGCACTGTAGAACAAATACTGAACATTATTTTGTATAAGCAAGACAATGCTCATCTAAAGTTTAGCATAAACATCAGGTAAATGGGTTTACCAAAGTGTCATTTCTTTTCTTGAAAATATTGATTTTTTTGATGACAAAAAAAGTCAGAAAATGACTTCTTTCCATTTGTATAACAAGAAGCTTTGATAGGTAGAATATACGAAATATACAGTAGCTTCTTCTGAAAAGCTGTCAAATCTTACTCAGCTTACAGTATGTGGAATGTAATTATCCAGAAAGTGAAATATGTATAAAAATAGGTAAAATCCCTACAACATTTGTACTGAATTATAATTCCTCCTGCCAGGAAGGTTACAACAACTCTACAGTACATGTATGAAATGTTTGTTCATAAAGTTAAAAAACATCATTACTGTACTGAAGAACACATTAAATGTAGGAATGCATAATCAGAACTGACTCTCAATTCTGCTTAGCTGGTGCAAATCTACAGAGAACCATCACCCTTTCTGCACTAAACAAAGCCAACCTCTAATGTGAGAGCTGTTTTCTTTTGTTTGTTTATGTTTGTTTGCCATAAAGGGGCCAGACTCAAGTTTATGAATGAAGTTCCCCTGGAAGTGGAAGTATTTTGTTTAAACACATTTTTCCCTGTCTCCACTCTGTTTACCAACAGCAGCCACCCACCTTTAAAATGATTATTGCCTGACACTACATGAAGCTTTTACTGCTTGTTCAGAACAAGGCAGTGAAATAGAAAGAATCTCCGACTCCCCTGGCGTGACCCAGTTCTGGGCTTGTGCTTTTTTGATGAGTCTTTGATCTGCAGCAGGCCTCATAGGCTGGTCTCCCGGAGGAACATGGTGCCAATGTTGTAAGAAACTTTTCTCACTCTGGCAGACGTGATAGAGGGTTTTGGCTGCTTCTGAGCACTTCTGACCTCAAGGAAGTAACAGATCCCAGGAATTTCCTTTGGAAAGTTTTCTGGAAGCTCTTCACGGGAACGAGGGATAAAAATAAAATTTTCTTCCTTTTTCAAAAGCCTAAAAAAAAAAAAAGGAAACAGAGATAGAAAAAGCAGTAAAATGCAGTACAGAAACATCTCTGTGGAAGAGATTGATCCTACGTGATCTCAAATTTAAAAATGAAATTGTTATTACATAACATCTAAAAAAATCTTAGGCCTGGATCCCCAGATGATCTATATTTACTTGGCACCACCAATTTCAAAAGGAGTTGAACTAGACGACCTTTAAGGGTCTGTTCCAATTCGAATGACCCTATGATTCTAGATCTGCTGAGATCAGCTGAGGAGAAGGCCCAAATAAACACGTTCTCTGAAAATGAGCGTCAGCATTCAGAAAGTCATGTATCAGAAAGACAACAGAATTCATAATGACCATTGTCTGTGATAGATCAGTTACAACTCCCTGGTTTTCACTGCTGTGCAGAAGTGAACCAACTGATGACTACCACCAGTTCTCCTCTGGAAAGCAGGCATGAAGGTGACAGTGCCTGGGAGCTCTTGCAGGCAGAAGCCGGGTGGTTTGTTTGCACCTTTGTGGACTCAGTACTATAATATTTCACAAAACACGTCCCAAAACAGCAAAACCAACTTCAAAAAGAAACAAATCAAAGCTGATACTACCTATTAAGTGTACCTGCAAATTTAATCTAAGATGCCAAGGTTGAGGTCAAAAAGGGATACAGGCTCATGGGGGGTGTGAAGCCAACCCCACTCTCCTTCAGCCATGCCATACAAATGGAACAATGTCACAGATGTGATGGTACTGCCTGTTGTTATTTGTAGTCTTCCTCCATGATGGAAAAACTTTTTCTGTCTAAATCTGATCTTTTAGGGCCTTTTCATGAAACCAGCAGAGTTGCAAATTAAAGCAAATAATCTACACCTTTGCTATTTGTTTCCAATAAATGAGGAATTGAAATGAACAGTTTTGAGGTAATAGTAAATTCTAAGCACAGCAGGATATATGAAAGTAGCCTTCATCTTTTTCTCACAGATATTTATTCTTTCTCTCAATCAGAGAGAAATTCAAAAACATCAGTGGGAAGAACCTTATTAACTTCGGCAGATTTTGTAATAGGCTGCTTATTTAGAGTCTCTAAAACTGATTTCTGCAGAGTAAGTGTCTGAATGCTGTTGCTGGGTGAATATTCTGGGATTTTCAGCACATTTAAAGAAACTACTTTATTGATTTTTTCTTTTTTTTTCTTTTTTTTTTTTAGGCTGTGAGAATCCATGTGAGCTCCCAACAACTTCTCTAAATATAAAGGCATTTTTTTCTCAGTCATTAAATAATCAGATGGCTGGAAGTCTAACAATGATTTTGCCTTTGAACTTCAGAGGTGGTCTTTGTTTACCATATGGTTTGAGTGTCATAATCTATTTTCCAGGCTGTCAACTTTATGAGCAAAATACAATGATCTTCTTTTCAAATTGTGTGAGAGTTTGCAGAGGGCTCTGCATAGAATATTCTTTCCTCTCATCGCCACAATGCCTGCAGTAAATATCATGCATTTTAAGTCTACCACTTTAATATAATGAAACAACTTTATTTCTCAAACTAGATTTTGCAAGGAACAGATGAGCTCTTAGAACTTTCTGAACTAAAACCACATGCTTTCACTGCACACTTTCTTCCCTGAGCTGATCATTCACAATAGAGCATCAGGCCTTGCTAAAAATCAATGTTTTCTTTCTCAGAGCCCAACATTATTGGACTGCAATGACGGTTACAGATAGATAGATTTAATTCAGGGCTGGCGTTGAGTTTAATCAATATTTTCACACTATTTTCCTCATAGGATGAAAGTGCAAGATGTAAATCAAAGGTCTTATTTTCAGCTGTTTTGTGAATTGCAACTTGGTTTCAATGAAATTCTCTGAGATCCTCAAAAGTGCCAGCAGTGAGGAGTGACTAACCAATTAGCACAGCTATTTGGAAATTTATCCACTGTGGTTTGTGGTAGACTCCACATCAGTATATTAGACAATATTTAAATTAGCCTCTTATCCTCCAAAATTGCCTAACTGACCTTTATTTCAGCTCCCAAGTGATTACAGCAAGAAATAGTCCTCTTGAACAAATATTAATGGAAGCTACTTATAATCATATTCTACACTACTTACTCTATATGCTTAAGAAAAAAATAAAATACTTGAGGGTTCTAATTAGAAAGAGTATTAGAAGCAAAATAAAAATGATCTCTTCAAGTCCTGTCCTGAAGTAGATGATCTTTTGATTCTATAAACATACTGGTCCTGACACTCAGTTTCTCAGACAGTGAGAACAGGTTTCAGAAACTGCATCTGATTTCTTACAGCTTTGTGTATGTGCCAAAGAAGGACTTATCTTCTTCTCCTCAGTGCTTATCAGTGGGGACATTTTTAGGCTATTCACAGTGTTAAAACAGTACCAGCTGATGTCTGCAACCCATATCTACAGCCCTTGCTAAGTTCCTTGCCTTCCTCTTTCAAGGGTATGGAGAGTCTTGAAGTATAGCTATGCCAAGATCTGACTGAACAGTGCAGATCCTCAGCAAGTGCAAAGCTGAGCCACACAACTAGTTCTTGTGCTTCCCCTCTGACTTGGGTGATGAACTGGTTTAAAACAATGTGTCCTGGGTGGTGGTGCCCAGTTCTGGTTGTTAGTCCCACCTTGCTTACCATTCTCAGAGTGCTTTGTTGTGACCAAGTCATTGTGCCTGCTCTGGAAGTCTGAGAGTCTATTATTCAGCTTCTGGAAATTATCTAGCAGCTTAAACTTTACATAAAGCATTTCAAATCCCCCCCAGTGTTCCACAGTCATAGAGCTTGATTTGATATAATGCAACCTCAGCAGTTCAAGAATATGCATATAATAGCTCATCTGAAACTATTCCAAAGCATTTATCTCAGCAGTCCTTCCTGCATCACTTCTGTACATTTTTCTTAAGAGCACTATTGCAAACGCCGTTTTTATGGTAGGTTATTCACAGGGTCAGAATTCTGGATTCCACTCAAGTGGTTGGATACACAATTTACAATTCAGTGCTTAAACTGTGAGGGTCAGGCTACTCAAGCATTCCTATAAATTGCCTGGAACTAGGTCTTCTCTCAGCTTGTCTTTTTTGTTGATGTTTCAGGGGAGGAAGAATTGCTTAAATGCTGATTTGCAGTTGATTACTTTGACAGCTTCCCCTCCTAATGTGAAATATTCCAGACAGCTTAAATTCTTATTCTTTCCCTTCCCTGATGGAAACACTATTACTTTCAGACAAAAAGATGGTATCTGAGAATTATCCCCTTTTTTAATTTAATTTTATTTATGGGAGAGTTTTCCATACATATATGCATTTTAACATCAGTATAATGAATTTACATGTGCTCTCAATAAGATTGATGATATGCTGCAATCTGGCAATTTGTTTAGTCAGAGTTAAAACACTCCCTCAGACCTGAACATTCATGCTCATTTCTTCAGGATATATAGTTTTGCACAGATCAATGTTTGAGTTATATTTCTTAAAGAAATACACTGGACTAAAATAAAAGAGACTATATACTGCCCTCCTAAATACAGCATGTAAGAATAGCTAAGTGCCTATGTCAGTCTCCTTTAAATGTTATCTTCTATGACTATGAATAAAAAGAAAAATTATTTCTGTTCTAACTCTTACAGAGGGAAGTTGCTTCTGTTGAAATGTATTGAATTGTCTTTACCTTGTTCAGCTCCATTTATTAATTGGTAAAATCAGGAAGAGTTAATTTACAGCTTCCCAAATGAGTTATCAGAATCCTCTGGGATTACTGATCTCTTCCTCTGTGGGAGCAAGCATTGGTCACTTCACTACCCTGTATCTGGTTTCACAAAATACATCAACTCATTTGTTCCATTATGAATTCAGGTGATAAATTATTATGGCATTAATTAGAAATTGGTACTCTGCTTATAAAATACACTATATAAGTGTATTAATTTGCTACTGCAATGCCTCAAATCAGTCTACTTGGTTCTAAATGTTGGTGACTGATTTTTTTTTTTGTGTCCATATACAAGCTGTGTTCTTTCTTTCACAGCTAAATTCCTTATCCATTAATATGACTCATGAAAGCATACATGGTGAATTGCTCAATGCAAAAAGAAACAGCTTTTTTAAGGGATTGACAGAAACAAAAATTTAAAAAATCTGAAAAGACTCTCAGAGAGTAAATCTAGTTATCTGCCCAGATATAGATACACACACAACCTGTAGGAAAAATAACTCACTGAATATAAAACACTATGAGATGCTTATGGAAACTGATGGTGTTTCCATTAAAACAAAAACAAAACAAAACAAAAACAAAAACAAAAACAAAACAAAAACAAACATAATGACAGATGTAAATACTTAATTACAAAAAAGTAGAATGCATTCCACGTAACAGCATAAATATTCAAAATGTTTCAGGTTTTAGTTGATTCTAAAGGCTTAGGAGCAATTCAGGCAGATAAACCTCACCCAGCTCCAGGCAAAACTACCCTCCGTGGCTCCCTGCCCTAATCATATAAGGAGGTGAGATATAGGCTGACCATCTTTGCCTAAGCTCAGATGCTAGATGTATTACCTAGCACGTGACAATGGAAAGTATCTGTATCCCATACTTGCCTGAAGTTCCTTTTCTGTAAGGGAAATATGTACTAGAAAAGGTCATAGGAGGAATGAAGAGAAAGAGAAAAAAGGCATTCTTAAAAATAATTACTTGATACAAAACAATAATTAAATTTTCCTGTTTCAGATAACTGTGTTGAAGCTCAAAAGCATTATGCTTAAATACTGTTAAGAAAACAGAATTAACAAAGATCAGTAATGTTAGTATCAGATAAAGATTCCAGATACCTATGGTGAAACAAATAATTAAAAAGTAATTTATCTTTCTTCTATTCAGAATAGAAGACTGAAAAATATTATTTCCCTTAGGTATGGAAAATATGGTAATTTTATTCAGTTTAGGATAATATAAAAATAAACCCATAGCTGGATTTACCGGTCTGCTAAAGGAACAGGGAATGTGTTATTCTCCCATTCCTCCCAGGCTTGAAGTTTAACAAGGACCAATCCAGGATCTGTTTCTACAGTTTCCATGTGTTTCACCAGAAGTTTTGCCAGTGGTGTTCAGTTTTTTCATCCTACTATATTCAGTGATTCAAAGCAACCAGTGCTCTGCAGTCCTTCTGTTAAAAAACCTGCCTGCATCAAGAGGACAAAGTATTTTGAAAAGAACTTGGCTTTTAACACCAACAGGTTCAAAAGCCACTTTTGTAAAAGACGCTGTCTTACACTGCTGAGCACTACCCTAGCAAGTGTAACTGGGAGCAAGTCTGCCTCAGGTTCACTGCTGCTGATAAGCAACATCTTATTTATTTAGACTCTCCTTCTTACACAGAGAGAGTATGGGCTCATAGAGAAGTGTCTGAAAACAATAATAAGCATTCTGAAGTGTGATTATCATTTGAATACTGATGACACTTTGTAATACATAATTTATACTGTAAAATGAAAGCTGATAAGTATTAGACGTTTGCAGTATCTGCATGCTTTGTAAGCACAAAGTATGGTATCAGAACATTCATCACAGAGCAAGGCAGACACAAATGCATTACGATAAATGCCAGTAATTAATAGGAATTCTGTTATTTTCATACTGATTTCAGAATTATCTTCTTTGTAGAATATTGCTTCTTAGATAATAAAAATATTAAATGAATTAATGGCAACACAGAATGATAAATTTAAATGTTTAAAGGCGTGTAAGTTCAGCTCTAAATACATTTCAACTTTCAAGGAATCACCTCATTTGTACATGGTGAGTTATACACTCAAGCAAATTCTATGTAGGAAAAGTTATATATAGAGGTGCATCAGATTATTACTCGTTTTTTTGGATAGTACTATTATACTATGATAAAATGTCCTTGATCACCTTCAGAAGCTCTCAATAATTCTGCCTCATGGGATATTCTGTGATTTCTGTCTTTTCTGACTCATTTCTCAACCATTCTAGAAGGTATGGTCTGGAATAGCCTTTCTGAGTGGCTCAGTGTACATACATTTTATTTTCTCGAATGCTTTCTTTAAAAAGCATGTAGAATCTTGAATGATAACTGTCTCTCATTCGAACACATTTACTTGCTGTTTCTACTTCCTTTACCTCTAACCATGCATTTAACCTGTTACTTGCACTTAAAGTTCTCTGAGTTGAGCCTTGATTTTGCGATCTTTTATAATAACAATACCACATCATCAGTCAATTTTCAATTACCTTCCTTTTTTTTTGAAAGCAGAAGTCAAAATTCATAGATTTTTGGATGATAAAATCAGACACAACGATCACATTATGTGAAAGTCTGGCTATGCTGAAACAAATTGACTTTCATCAACAACACAGTGGTTCCAAGACATATTTCTATATTAAAACTAAACGTCACCTGATACTTCATGGCTCC
The DNA here is from genome assembly GCA_023055505.1 of Callipepla californica brunnescens. Lineage (NCBI taxonomy): Eukaryota > Metazoa > Chordata > Aves > Galliformes > Odontophoridae > Callipepla > Callipepla californica. The sequence goes on along the minus strand of JALIRH010000001.1, from coordinate 109,791,235 downwards.
TCCATAAATGCCTTGTAAATTGTTATTTGCTTACAAGTAGAAATTAGTCTTTCAATACTGTTATTCTAATGACTGGGTTTTCAATAGATTCAAGAAGCCCAACAAAAACAAGAGCCTATTAAAGCAGTGTATGTTTTCTGTGGATTCACCAGAATATCAATATCCAAAATCATTCAGAAGTAAAATTTGAGTGAAGAACTAAGGCACAATCTTGCCTTTTTGTCTTCTACTTTATTTTCACCATGCCTATTGCAAAAAAATAACTGTCTCCTTTCAGTGAAAGTTTCAAAGGCTGTCTGAATTATACACAATATATGAAACTATTCCAGATACACCAGTTGATGCTGTGACATTATGTTTTCTGTTTTTGGTAGACTGTGTAGGTCAGTGTCACAAATTATTAATTTCTTCACTTAGGTCTAGAATTTCAGTAAACTGGCACTCAGGATGCTAACTGGACACTCATGCATGTCCAACACACTCTTTTTGTTGTTGTTGTTGCTGTGACCAAAATGCAGGACCTGACACTCAGCCCTATTGAAACTCATATAGTTTACCTTAGGCCATCAGTCCTGTCTATCCAGGTCCCTCTGTAGCGCCCTTCTATCCTTCAACAGATCAACACTCCCTCCCAATTTGGTGTCATCTGCAAACTTACTGAGATTGCACTCAATCCCCTCATCAAGATAATTGATAAAGATGTTAAATAGGAGTGGCCCAGTATGGAGCCCTGGGGAACACCACCCATGACTGGCTGCCAACTGGATTTACCTCCATTAACCACAACTCCTTGGGCCTAGCCATCTCTGTGCACTGCAGAAGTCTGTTTAGTTTTTCTACCTCTTCAATTACCTACAGTAGCACCACTTTCCATAAATCTGATCTCAAGTGAATGGGTTGTTCAGATGAATGTCACTTTATTCACCGGTTTTAATTACTTTTTAACTTTTCTTTTGGACTTTTATTTCTATTTTAACATACCAGAAGCTTCAATTCTTGGATGAAGAAATTCCATTTAAAACTTTAATTTACACAGATAGTTACAGGAAAAGTAAATAATGAGATTCACAGGTCTGTGAAAGAAAAAAAGAACAAGAAAGAATAACAGGAAATAAAAGAATTATTGTTTGAGAAATTGCTTACAGATTTACTGCAGAGGAACAGCCTGAAAACCCGAGCAAAACTGTACTTCAGAAAATTACTTCAGATACAGAATATAGAAAAAAAAGAGTAAGATTTAGATCTCCTGCCCAAAAACAGTCATCATCCAAGCACAAGAAATTATTATAGTCAGGCTGTCAAATTTGAACAATAGGGAACACCTTTCATTATTTTAAGAGATGTTCCTCATAACCTGATTTAATCAAGCCTTTGCTTGACTATTTGCATAATTTCTTCAAAGAGGCGGAGATCATGCTTTTCCATTTCCAATCTTTTTTCTTTTATTAAGAAAATACTTTTATCAAGTGTCTCTTTAGAGTGCTAAGAAATTTTGTCTCCAAGAAACCACAAAAACTCTTCGGCATCACTGACAAAATAAAAGACTTTCTCCAGAGCCAGTGGAAAAACATTCCCTTCATCTACTGTGTAAAGCTCTCTAATAGCCTTATATTGCAGAACCAAACCCACACCCAGTGCAGGAGGTGAGGCTGCACAGTGCAGAGCAGAGGGGACAGCCCTCCTCCCACCCGGTGGCAGCTCTGGGCCTTGGGCACCCCAGGGCATGGTTGGCCCTTTGGTCTGTCAGGGCACACTGCTGAATCACATTCAGATTGCAGTAATTCAGAACTCCCAGGTCCCTTTTCCACTCTCTGGTTCCCCAGGCTATACACTGATCCAGGATTGCCCCATCCTAAGTGCAGAATCCTGCACTTGCTCTTGTTTACAGTTCTTGCTGATGATGATCCTTCAGCCCTCCAGTTTGAGAAGATGGGTTTACAAGGCCTCCCTAACCTCAAGGGAATTAGCAGCTCCTTTCATTTTAGTATCATTTGCCCATTTCTGTTACATGGTATTTAGGGTAACTCTTGGCCCCCCTGATGTTCTCCTTTACCTTCACTCCCCCTCTTTTCTTCACATTCTGATGCAAACATGCAAATGAAAGCCTAAGAACATCATGCTCTTTCCAATCATTCTGCAACCTAATGACTTTGTGCTGTAGTTCATATACCAAGTGAAGGCAGAGCATGCATTAAGAACACACTGAAAACACATTATATTAAAAAACCAAACCAAAACAAAGCAAAACAAAAAACAAAAACAAAAACAGTACAAATAGCTAAGAGCACTTACTGGTATGTGGTTGGACTGACATTGATGCGACGTGGATGACTTCCCGACTCAAACTTGCTTGCAAGGGTGACATTGTTTCCAAAGAGGCAGTAGCGTGGCATTCTTACACCAACAACACCGGCCAGCACTGATCCTGAGTGAATGCCTATCCTCATCTGCAAAAACATGAGTTTTATGTCAGTTTATCTGTTTTGTGCTGTGTGTATTAATAGCATTATCACTTATTTACAAGCCAGTCACAGCAACCCTTCCAAAGAAATAATAAACCAGAGAACAACGAATGAAAGAAAGTAGGCCCCCCATTCCTCAAGCTCAAATCAGACACTGTTAAAAAAGGGGAAGAAAAAAATCATAGTATCTTTTCACTAAAAACATTTTTGTCTGCTGCTTATTTGCCCATTGTGCTGGAGACTATCACAGTCAAAACAGGAATCGCAAAGAGGGCAGAACCAAATTGCCAAGTTACTTCAGTATCAGCAATTTATTCACACAAATAGATAGACCACAGCAGGTTTGTCACCAGTTCTGTAACAAGCTTTGAAACAAGACCCACATTTTCTCATGCTGGCTGGAAGAACAGGAAAGTAGAGTGAATGAATGTGGCACTTTTTTTTCATCTTTTTTTTTTTTTTTCCCTGAAGAGCTAAGGCTGATTTTCTCCCTTTGGCAGACAGAGAGATAAAACAGCAGTGAAGATACAGAAATTAAGGCACCAGTGTCTTTAAAAATAATTTCATCCTCCCCAAAATAAGGATAAATCCCCGGTGAAATTAGGAAAAAAAAAAAAAAGGAAAAAAGGTTGATCCTAATAATTACCCCCTTGAAATTGTCTGAGATGTGAATATGACACTGATCACCCTCCAAGTTTCCATTGGAATGAATAATCAGAGATTTATTCGTAAATTTTAGTGACCTGTTTCATTTGCCAAGAAAATAATTTTTACTAACAGGAAAGTATTTTTCTCTTGTTAATTTTATAAAATTAAAAAAAAAAGAGACTTAATAGCTTCTGAGGATACTTTTACGTATAACAACTGTAATGAGACAACATGCAGAAAACAAACAGTAAAACAAAGGGTTTGATGGCAACTGAATGAGTGACTTATTTATACAAACCTACACTTCAGTTCCTTTGACTCATTCAATTCACATTTATCACACTGTGCTTTTGTCTAATAATCCCTATTTTTAATAACAGTAAATGCTTGACTAAATACAAATAACAAAAAATAAAATTTCTGTCCTGTTAGCTTACGCACCAGAATACATTGTTGAAAAATCACTCTTAGCTTCATAACCTCATGTTTTTGAAGTTCTATGAACATGTGGGATCCTACATTATTTCACTTCCTATAGTTCTTTCCATGGGTCCTAGACTTCTACTATGCAGCTAAGCACTGTTCTCATTCTGTTCCTCTCTTACATGCCACCAACAGTTGGTATGGCATTATATCTGCCATACACTAAGCTCATGCAAACCTAAGAAGACATTGTTCCGCATTGTGTAATATAACTTTAAGCAACCCCAGAGGCATCATAAAACCTTCAATCCTCCCAATAATGCTGTTAATTACAGCCTACGATTAAAAAATAAATCTGTGAACAAACAGCACTTGAATTTCATTGAGCTTTCAAATCTTTACTATAGTTTGAAAGGCAGCTGCTGAAATACCTCAAATATTATATGCTACTGTGCTTGGAAGCACCCACAGACTTGCTTTGGCTGCAAACATCTATGCGAATCCATCACAGCTGCATTATTTTGGCAATATATAGGAGCGTGAAGATTTCCAGCTTTTGTCTCAACATATTGTTCATTTACAATGGAAAAGAGTGGTCCTGTGTCAAAAAGTGAACAAACAGGTCTCCTGAATGATAGAGAGATAAGGACTGCTCCTGTCTGTACCTGCCCTCAGCAAAGGAGCAGACAGCCTTGTTCACACAAAATTATGGCTTCCAATGAACACTAAAGCACATATCTGCAATGTCCTGTTTTTCTGAGAATTAGTTATGCTGTACATAATCTTAAGAGCACAGCTAGTGCTGCCTGATTGTTTCAACTGTACTGTGCATGTTTATTAAAGGATCACAAATAAACCACTCACTGTGACCTCTTCTATGATGTACTTAAAAGCATATGAAGGCCAGATCAAAACTACAAGAAAAAGCACTACCTTCGTTTTGATGTTGGCAAGAGATGAGAACATCTACTAGACTGGAAGGAAATCCTGGAAGCCAAAAATAATAATAATAAAAAAAAGTACTAATAAAATTAACTTTCACAAGTGAAAGATTAAAGTTTCTGATGGTTGTTTTTCCTCTTCCACTCTTTAAGAGCTTCTTTTAATATGTCTACATGATTGCTTTATCATTCAGGGCTTAAATGACAGAGGACTTCACTCAGGATTTCCAATAGTTGCAAAACTGTTAGGTTGCCCTGTTACTGATTTGATCACAATGACAACCAAGATAATGTATTAAAATTCAGATTTCCCTTCGGTCAGAACTGAGACATTTCATTAGAAGACTTCAAAATTCTTCCTCTGTTATGTGTATTTGGAGGAGTAACCAATGCTCCGAACTGTAATGACTCCTGAAAATAATAGTTATTATTTTTAAATTATTCTTCAAAGTTTTTGTAGTGTTGTACAAAAGTTTCTGCAGATCTTGGTTAAGCTCATAAGTTTATTTCAGAAAGCATAACCTATGCTTCACTCTGAAAAAGAGAAAGGACATCAGATACATTCCCTGGCATGTGACAGCGCAAAGAATTGGATGAGGACATGAAAGTGAGGAATTAATTCTGAGCTGAAAGAGGCTTCTGTGGACAGTGGTGAAAAGCAGAAGGGGAAAAAGATGAGTCCACGGGCATCTTTGTCTGACAGTGAAGAATACTTGAAGCTGAAAAATGCAAGCAAACTTTCTCATCCAAACTTTCTCATTCACGATACGTGTAACCTTCTCCCAGTAAGCCCAGGGCAAAAAATGCATGAAGATTTCTGAAAACATCTTTCTGTAATCTTTATTTCAGGAATTTCCAGAGCCAAAAGAAATTCTTTTGTAAAGGAGAGGTGTTTGTTGCTCACATTTCCTCTTCAAATATGAATCATGATAACATTTCCTGGGAGTGGTAGTTTATGCAATATGCAGTGCGTGTACCTATCCTTCCCAGCACACAGAGAAAAGGACCATAATAAAGAGCTCTCACACTCTAAAGAACGTACTCTCGTGGTTGAAAGAAAAGTCCCAGATTGCCTGACAGGTGAACTGCAACCAGATAAGCTCAAAACCTGTCTTCATAGAAGTGCCCGCTTAATGCAGAGACTGTGCTGAAGAGGAAAGCAGGCTCAAAGTAGGTGACACAGTTTCAGCAATCCTGCACTCAGACAGCCTGGAGGATTTCAAACCTTAACAATGTGATCAGCTGGCAGCTGCTCAAGCTTTTTTGCTGAGCTGGTAGCAAAGCTCAGGCAATATGAGGCAGGACCTGTAGGGAAGTATTTCTAGGCTCGTGGACATCCCAGGCCAGCACAGCATTCAAATAATATTGAAGCATCCAGCATTCTGCTGGATCATGACCTTGGACATCAATTTAAATAATCGTAGAATCACAGAACCATGTGAGTTGGAATGTACTCTTAAAGGCCATCTGATCTAACTCCTCTGCAAGAAGCAGGGATATCTACAGCTAGCTGAGGTTGCTCAGAGTCCAATCCAGCCTGACCTTCAGTGTTTCCAGGGACAGGGCATCCATCCATGGACAACCTGTGCCTGTCCCTCACCACCTTTATTGCAAAAAACATTTTCCTTACATCCAATCTGAACCTCCCCTATTTTAGACACGATTTGTCTAATTTAAACAATTTAAACATTTTTTTTCTAATTTAAGCAATTACTCCTTGTCCAGTAATATGCTTGGATATCTGTACACTACAGTTTCTCACTCAAATAAGCATTCATCACTTTCTGCCCAATATTCACTGTTTAGGTATGAACTTCCTCTCTTCTGCTCCTGTAGTCACCTTTAGAGAGTCACTTCTCACAGAATGTCTTAGATATTAGTTCGTGATCCATTGCCAGATCCTTTCAAACTGAAAATGCCCAATTCTGTAAGACCTTATCTTCTCTAATATTTGTGTTTTACTTCTAACACCACCACTATCTCCGACTCTCAACATATACATTACATATTTATCTGTGAAGTGTGTTACTGAAAAATAGTCTATTCAAACCTCAGAGCTCTAAAATCAGGTTACACACCGGTGGGTCGAGGTTTCTTTCTACTCCTTCAAAGAATTGCATGTTGACAGGACCGACAGCTATGCCCTGACATATGCTTTAGTGTGGGGGTTATCTGTATTCTTAGATAGATTTATAAATATCACAGTGTCTTTCTGGAAAGGGACATATGACAGCACAGCTCACTACAGAATTGTTGCCAAGGAACAGACCTGCTCAGAGGAAAATTTAGATCATTTTGAATTTCACAAGGTGTTCTATTGAACAAAACCACAGGATACATTTCCCCCGTATTTGAATAACACTAGGAGAAATGAACACGGCTTTTTTTCTAATGAGAATTTCCTAGATTTCTTATTCATAGACATAATCATTTAGCCAGTCTGAAATAAAACAAACATAAAATTATGCGTGGAAAAATAAAATACAATAGTGAGATAAAAAAGACTGAATTAATTTTATCAATGAATCTATCAAATACTTACTGGCTAAAGAAACTGTGGTTTACGTGAAGGATAAAATTCCTTTATAACCAGTGTGATCCACATTATATCTGTACATTACAGGGCCTCAGTATTTTCTTACAGTCATCTTCACTTTCTTTTCTCCTTCCCTTATGTCCTTCTGCTATGATCTAAGAGAGCTCTTCTTTGAGTAGTGGTTGGATTAGGCAACTTCATAGAACCATATCGTGGAATCATAGAATAGCCCGGTGCGAAAAGAACCTCAAAGATCCTCTTGTTTCAGCCCCCTTCTGTGGGCAGGGTGCCCACCACTAGAGCAGGCTGCCCAGAGCCACATCCAGCCTTGCCTTGAATGCCTTCAGGGATGGGGCATCCATGACTTCTCCAGGTAACCTGTTCCAGTGCATGACCACCCTCAGAGTGAAAAACTTTCTCCTAAAATCCAATCTAAATCTCCCTTGTCCTATCACTATCAACTTGTGTAAACAGTCATTCCTCCTTCTTTTTATACACTCCCTTCAAGTACTGGAAGGCCACAATGAGCTCTCCTTGGAGTCTTCTCCAAGTGAAATAAGCCCAGTTTCCTCAACCTTTCCTCATAGGAGAGGTGTTTCAGCCCTCTGATCATCTTAGTGTTCCTCCTCTGGACCCATTCCAAGAGCTCTGCGCCTTTTTTGTGCTGCGGGCCCCAGATCTGGATGCAGTACTCCAGATGGGGCCTCACAAGAGCTGAGCAGAGGGGGACAATCACCTCCCTCTCCCTGCTGGCCGCCCCTTTTTTGATGCAGCCCAGCCCAAGATATAGTTGGCCCTCTGGGCTGCAAGTGCGCAATGCTGACTCATGTCCAGCTTCTTGTCCACCAGGACCCCCAAGTCCTTCTCAGCAGGGCTGCTCTCCAGTCTGTGTAAATAGCTGGGATTGCCATGGCCCATGCGAACCACCTTGTACTTGGCCTTGTTGAATCTCATTAGGTTCACACAGGTCCACTTCTCCAGCCTGTTCAGGTCTCTGGATGGCTTCCATTCTCTCCAGTGTATCAACTGCACCACTCAGCTAGGCATCATCTGCAAACTTGCTGAGGGTGCACTCAATTCCATTGTCTATGTCACTGAAGATGCTGAAGAGCACTTGTCCCAAGACTGACCCTTGGGGGCACTACTTGGGACTGGTCTCCAGCCCGACGTAAAACTGTTGATCACAACCCTTTGGCTGCTCAGCCTTTTGGCTCTGACTTCCAGAGTTTCCCTACAACTTATTTTATTCCATGATTCTATGTTTTATGCCCTATAGTGAAAAAATGTATCACTGCGGATGTTTATCAGCAGTCTGATGTATAACTAGATGAAGCAAAAATCAAAGAAAAAGTGTCAGTTGGGAGACTCATTAGTTCCAGCCCCAGGTTTATGTGGGGCAAGCTTTTTGGAGTCAAATCCTATGTTGACACACCATCTGAATTCACTACATGACTTCTCAAGGTTTTGGTTACAAGAGAAGTTGGGTCTGACCCCTCTGATCTAAACTGACTTAGTACAATAGGATAACATGGGCTGGGGAGGATAAAGTATGTAAATGAGAACTTGCAGCATTCTAAACAGAGAATTAGGCCCTATGACCACCCCCTAAGATTCCAAAGAAGAGAATGGAATTAAAATGCTTCATAGGCTGCTTCTCCCTCACCAACAGAATGTTGCATTTCATTATTGATATAGCATTTAGTCAAAAACATTATTTTTTGTTTTGTTTTTAATCGCAATTTTCACAGCAGGAATTTAATTACTATGTGAAACTGTGTGTTCAGGCACTTAAAAGAGAGCTAATCATTCAAGCAAGCCCACATAGCAGTGGAGGATTTTTCCCAGCCTCCTCTCCACTGACACCCAAAAAAGAAAAAACAATCATCAGAACATTCTGTTTGAGCCTTAGTGTAGGAGGACATCTTTGTCTCACAGTGCCATCATATGACATACACTGAATGGATTGGGTGATATTTTAATGAGGATGAATGACACATGCTCAAAATATTTAAAGGAACAAAAAAAAAAAACCCTCTGTGCTAAAAGAAAAGTTGGGCAAAAGTGTTTTAACCTTAAGAAACAGCCTTCCATACTTTTGCTATTTTTTTCATTTAAAGTCGATTTCACCTAAATTTCAACAACCTTGAAGTTAGTAATGAAGTTAGGTGGCATGTTTAAATTAGATTTCTAGTCTCCATCTAAAGCAAGGAGATAAATCATCTCAAGGGTACACTTCATCTTCCAAAACTGGCATCTAGAAAGGGCTGGGAGTATCACCCCTGGAGGTGCTTAAATCTTTTGGTGGAATAGAGGGGCTCCCAATGGTGAGTTTAGCTTCAACACCTGACCCACAGACAGCTAAAGATGAATGAAGTGAATCCAGCTCTGAGAATGATGCTTAAAAGGAGCTACACTTCTGTGCATAAATGAAAAAAGAAATGGATTTTGATGGAGAAGACACTGTTAGAAAGTCACTCTATATGTAGAAAAGGAGAAATCTCTTCAGATATTTTATGGTCTTTGAATTTAGCCCACGATCTTTGTAAATGTAAAAAGAAATAACCTCGCAATGGAGAACTCCTACTTTGTATTTTGATCATAGTACTTGCTTTTACATGTGGTTGAAACTCATGTTAACCTGTTAGAGAAGACCTTTAAAACTTGTAAGCAAGGATCTGCTGCATAACAGATTAAAAAGCTACAGAAACCACTGACATGTAAGAATCTTGTAGTTGTATTATTACAAGCAACATTATGTATGTTGCTAGGGACAAGCAACATTATCTATTAAGTATGTAGAATAATGATGAGTTTGTATTGAGAAACTTGCCAAAGGCATTTACAGTGTTAAAGAGAGTTAAATTGATGCCAGTGGCATTTAAACCTTCACCAATGCAATATGTGTTAGTAATTTTTTTCACAAAGAGAAGCTACATCTTATGTGGATAGTTTCTTCCTCATACTGCTGCCTCTCGCAATCTGCACCAAGGCAAATACAATAAAAATTTTAAAATTGACTAGGATGTCATTCCTGTATATAGACACAGGAGACTGCATAGAAATAATTAAAAAGCCGAGTTTCGCAAATATATCTGTTCATAACTGGTGAAAGAGAGAAATTATTTCTTTATTCAACTCTCAGTCTTACAAACAGTGCATACAATTAAATGCAATCAGCAACTGGAATCAAATCCACATGTGCCCTCTTTTGAATAGCAGTATCCATAAATTCTGAAAATAGTTAGGGAGATTGAAGAAATGCAGTAAATCAAGGAATGACTATGTGGATGATAAAATACTAGTAATATCCCAAGCTGTGCATAAGAGATACTTAATGTTCCAAGTCATTATAGCTAAAAAATAGTTCACTTCCTTATTAAGAAAGGTGACACCGTCACAGGGATTTGAATTGCATATATTCTAAACCAGACATATTTCAATATTAGAACATCCCACAACGTTAGTCTATCCTTACACAGCTCACCCATCTCTAAAACAATAATGATTCTGTGTTTCTTTGATTGTTAAAAACTTCAATTTCTATAGACTTAACAAAAGACAATATAAGAGCTATTTATGACAATCACGATTTTTGTAGAATTCACTGTGCTTTTAAATCTGGAGCAAGTCTTCAGAGTTTGCAGGTAATGATAAGTCTAAAATGCATTTGCAAATGCCTACAAAGAGAAGGAGATTCTGTGATTGTACGGATTCTACAAATGCATGTCCAAACCTTCACCTTGGCTGTAATTGGGAAGGGGTTTATTAGCACACCTTGATGGACTCTGTACTTTACCTTCACAGAGCTCAGCTTTACACACAGGCAGTGAATTTCTTCCTCAGTGAAATCAAAATACACATTCACATACAAAGATTTTTTGAAGTCTTTCAGATAGGAAAGGCCACTGATCATAGAGGAAAGGGAATAAGCATGAGGATAAATGGCTCTTCACAGTGAATTGAAGGTTTTAGTGCAGTGTTCACAGACTCTCGTGATTCACAAACATAATTTTTCATCAAGTCAATAAAATCTTCTCAAAACTACAAAACAAGTATAATAGCAGTTATCATCAGAACTCAAATAGTTTTCTGTACACCTCTGTTAACTTCATTGGAAAAATAGGTTAAAAAATAAATTGGAATTAAAATGAAAAGTCACACTGTTACTAATACAAGAAGTAACATGTTTTACTCTTACATTTAAGTTGCAAAGTTATAAGCAATGTCTGATTGCCACTGTGCATCAGATGTGCCATGAATGGAAATGAACTAGTAGTTTACTGTTTATTTCAAATATTTCACATTAAAAATTCAACTTCACAGTCATTTTAGATGAATAATTAGTATAAATTTGAATGCTTTCATTACTAGAGAGATTTGAATCTTATTTGTAGCTTCTTTTTCAAAGCAATTAGTAAAGAAGACCCAATGATACAAAGAAGATGACAAAATCCGAATGTAAGAAAACTAATTGTTCTGAGACGAAGATGAATCACCTGTGGGAATGAAAGTCTTCAGTGTGCAGTCTAACCACTTTCCTTCTTTTATTCAGTGACCTTTCCCCTCTCTGCCACACACTCATCCTGCCCTTGCAGAAAAAAATGACATAAAACAAAGCATGGGAACATATACTTTTGGCTTTAGTATGTGTGTTCTATAAACAATAGTCAAAGTTATGAAACATATGTATTAATTCTAATTTCCTGTTTGTATGAATGTTGTAAGCTATATGTATTCAAACATGTTAATATCCTTAAAGAAAACCTCTGTCCATCTGCAGAAACTTATCAACAGATTTTTCTATAATCCACAAACATACACACACAGAGATAAAAGCATACTTGTGCCAGTGTGAAAGACCAGAAGAGAAAGATGTCTCTCTTGGGTCATCCTTTGGTAACCTCTTTATCTTCCATCTTTTAGTTCTTTCCTCTCAAATACATGTAGGAGTGCCTTTATTCTCTAGTGCACTAAAGTTTTCTTACTCCACATACATGTCATATATATAACTGGTATAATTGAAAATAGAAGTATAAAAATTCTTCTCCCACAAAGAGCAACTTGGCAATACTTCTCCCTCAAGTTGCTAAACAAAAATAAATGTTTGCCTTTAAAAGTGAATTCAGCTTTTATATGATGATATATGATCAAATCAACCTCAGAAAAGAAGCAGAATCAAAGCAACATTCAATCACCTTAAATAAAGCGATATCTCCAAAGTAGGAAAAAGAGGAGAAAAGAATGAGTGGAAAGTAGTCTTTAAGTTAATGGGTTTCTTGAACTGTATAGAGATTTCTGAGATTAATATGGACTGCTTTGGAAGACAGTGTTTATTTAGTAGGTCATTTGCAGGGTGCATGCAGTTTGAAGACGTAAATTAATTAGCTGCTGATCTCACTAATTAAATAATAGTACTTCTAAAATCAATAAACAACAGAAATGACATTAGAAAGTTAAATACAGCTATAATTTTCTAGAGAGGAAAACCAAAAAAGTTATATTTGATATAATTGCTTTTTTAGCCTTAATAAATTAAGAGAAAAAGGTTGTAGAGAAAAAAATCATTAGACACTGCAGAGTCTGCGGCTGTGGTTTTATGAAGACTAAATCATGGCAATTTAATCATTGTTATTTGCATTTAACTTGAGTTGAAATTATGTGGATGTATGAAATAAAGTACATGAAATATGTCTGAACTTTATCTTCCTTTTACTTGTGCCTAGTAAATAAAAATAAACCATGCCAAATTTTATTTAATCTGTACATCAGTGATCTGCAAAAAAGAACATACATTTTGAAATTACTGATCACACATACTGAGCACATCCAGGAATACCCTCCATACTAAAAATGCACAATTCAGTAGAGAAAATCAGTAATTTCTATTAAAGATCTCCTAGGTGAAGGCCAAGACGAACTTAAGTTAACATGCAGTCTGGTCACATACAGAGAGTAATTTGGGGCTACGAGTATTGTAATTAGACTCTGAATAGTTTCTTCCTTCAGAATTCTAGCTTACCTACACCACAAATATTAAGTTAAAACCTAGGTACTGTCAACCCAAATTGTATCAGAAAAGACCAATAATCTGCTCAGACCCTTGAAAGGATTTGTTGGGGGGTGAGACAGAGGGTGAAGAATACTAAATATTCATAGCTTTGCTAATTATTTCTCAGTAGGAGGAACACGCGAATCATCTACAAATATCTGCAATTCATTGCTGTCAAAGAGTGAGATATAGCAGATGAATATTCAGAGAAGCTGAGGTCTACATACTGTAACAAGGTCTACGTGCATGAATGCCAGCAAAGTGCTGAGGCAACTCGTGTATTAAGCTACATCATAGAGGTCTTCAACACACTACTCTAATTCTGCTAATATGCTTCAATTTTACATCAAACTCATCGTGTTATTTTGGCATTGTTCTTTTCCTCATCACAAACAATCACTGTTAGGCTGTTGTTTGGTGGATAATATTCTGCTTCATATGGAAAAGTGTAGAAATAAACCATTTCACAAGAAACGTTTTGGCGGTTGTACATTCAAAATCCACACAGATGAGAGAAAGGATCACATCACTAAAAAGCATTAAATTCTAAAGTAAAAAGCATCAACATCCTACATTGACTTAGGTTCAATAAAACAGTGCAGTTTTGAAGCAAGTGCCCTGTTTATCCTCTCTTCCTTTACACTGCTTGATTTTAACAAGCAGTTTAGATGTGTATGAAATAGATGCCTAGATGCCTGTGAGAGGAAATCAAAGCACTAGCTGTGCTCAACATATGGAAGACTTATAGGCATATCAAGGTGCAAATCAACACTTGTTCTTTGAGATCACATACAGTGGAGGCATTCAGAAAAAGAAAGAAAATTGGTCCAAGTGAGAACTTCAGAACACATTGAGAATAGAAGTAAGGGCCTCACCCAATGATCCTATTTGATTGTCAGTGATAAGAACAAGAGACCAAACCTAACTACCTAATATTAGCCAGACAAGGCTATGATTATGCACCGAGAAATTTACTTTCTAAAATCCATCAGTGACTGACATTTTATAATAATTAGCTCATTGCTAAGTAAAAACGTTATGACTGTACTAGAAATATTCAGGACTGAAATGTAAAATGAAAACAATGACATCTTTAATTAGAGCTGTAAGGCCCACAAAATTATGAGATTCTCTTCCATAAAATGCTGTAGACGAACCATCAGTGAGATTAGTCAAAACACATTTAAAATTTCTCTTTGCGAAATTGTTTAATCCCAGAAGCTTCCCACATTAAGGGCTTGGCTTCATACATTTCAAAGCTGTTGCATGTTAAATTCCAATTACTTTATAAAAGGTAGGCAGTGTGAGCACAAAAGGTACTTTTGTAACAATAGACTTCATTATGGCGTGTCTCAGAGATCATTATAAAGCACTACTACAGTGGACTGTGTCTAATTACCACAATTTTTCCTCATTTAGTCTTATTTAGAAATTGATTTTTGTTTATAAATAAATCTATGCAATCCCAATGCACTTCTAAATAATCCCCATGGGAAAAATGAAAAATGTTCAGACTGTGTTCCAAACACACCATTCCCCATTGCAGAAACCTGGAAAGAGTAATGTAAACTTATTTTCTCTCCTCTGAAGTTGATGAATTATTTTATTTTAAAATAAATAAGTGCATTATTCACATCAGCTACCAACCAAATTCACATATGTAGTTGAACTTAAGATGTAAATGTGAGCAAAAGGAAGTAAATATTTTCCTATGAAATGTACATTTAATTAATGCCTGTTTAAACTATACAGTGTTTAAAAAAAAAAAAAATGTACCAAAGTGAGAAGAACATGTTAACCAGGAAGTAAGTACACCTCTGTATTTCTCATGAGGAAATGTAGTCAAGCCAGCATGAGATCTTTTTATCTCTATGTATTTTATTTTTTATTTTTTGCCAGATCAAGAAAGGCTATTTTTCCATTTCAAATATCTTTAAAGCTATAAAGGCATAGACAATCCAAATCTACTTTAAATGAGATTGTTCAGATCTGCTTCGGAATAACTGCAGAAGAGACTGGGTCATTCCAAACAGCCACAAAGACTGCTGTCCTGACTCAAATTGCTGCGGTCACCAACACCTGCAAAGAATATCAGAAAAGACAAGTACCAAGTTCTTGCTCTCCTCATTGTTAGCATATTTCTGATCTTTTGCCTTTGCTTATTTTTTCAAAGTTATGCATTGGGTGGGTTCTTCAGATGTTCCTTAGATTAAAGAAAGGCCTTCCTCGTAACCCACAGACACTAATAAATGACAGTATATTTGACTGCAGCTCCTTTTTCCTTCATCTGTCTTTCTGGCTGTAAGGACAAGGCAGTAAAAAAAGAGTCCTCAAAACATAATTCAGCAGCAGAAGTCCCTCCTTCCCTCTACACATCCTTGACTATTTAAACAAGCAGATTCAGTAGAAAAACGAATACATCGTTGAATACTTTTTGTATTCTATTCCTGCCTGTTTGTAGGAACAGAACCATTTCTACTTAGCTAGAGACTTACAGAATCTCTGTCTAAAAATGACTTATAGAAGTAGCAGTTGTGATAACAAGCCATTTCTGTGAAAGCTTCAAATGCTACTTCTGATATCACCTCAGTCCAGCCCAGTAAAGTTTTAAAACAGAAGGTGCCATCAAATTGTATGATTGAGCTGACTGCATTTGCACCCAGTTAGCCCTGTGCAGACACCAACAGCTGACCACACAGTTGCAGCACATCTCCTGAACTGCACAAAAAACAGTGTTCCAACCTTTTTTCTGACTGAAAGATTGTCTGAAAAATTATTTGGATCAAAGACAAGGTAGGACAGCAGGAGGGAATGTGAGTTTGCATCATGCTGTGGGATGGCTGTGATGCCTGGATTTACAGAGAACAGCTATGACAAAGGGAGGAGATGTAGTAGAAGTCAGAACATAAAACAAAGCCTTTCAGGGCATTCATAGAAAGGATGGCAAAGCCTGTTTAGCCATATCTATCTAGTTTAAATGCTGAACGTCCCAAAACCTAAAGAACACAATCTATATGATTATATGATGCAAATAACATTTTTTCTTACAGAAGGTATCTCAAAAGCACAATTTCAATGCTGGACAGAAGAAAGAAACGTATCAGTCACTTCCTCAGTTTAGAACCTTGTCCCACTAAATTGGCAGCATACTCGAAATATTTGCAAAAGAATGTGAAGGCATTATTCATAATACTGTCATTACAGGGCAAGACTTATTAGAAGATAGATTTAGAAATGTCTGCAAACAAAATGAATTAAAATGAACACTTTATTTCCATGGCAAAATAAACTATATTCACATCTCGATAACCCTCACATCGTGCTGAGGAAGATGCGACTAAACATTTGTTACTGAAAAGGAAGCAGCAGCACAACTGGTAGATCAGAGCTGCCTCACATCAATTTCCACAGATTTCAGTGCTTTATACCACCTGTCAAGCTGCTGCACGATTCTTATGCACATAAGCTGGCCTCTATAGATGTACAAATACTAACTGAGTTTTTCCTATTGTCTTCTTTATGCTTTTTCTTTATTGCCATGGTTAGAGGAGGGTAAAGTGAATAATTGTCAGGAAGTAATTATGTTCCATATTGCTTTTCTCTCTTCAGAAAATCAAATTAAAAGTAATCCACTGTTGCAATTTGGTCATAGCTACAAACAGGCATACGCAGAGTGATTTTTTGGGCTTCAGATGTCCTGTAAACTTAGAAAAGGTTAATCTGATTCCAACATTCTATGTTCTAGGAAGGAAGGAAGGGAGGAAGAAGGGGATGGAAGGGAAGGAAGGGAAGGGAGGGAGGGAAGGAGGGTAGTTGAAGGAGTTAGGCTTGTTTATCTTGTATAGAGGGCTCCATGGAGACCTGATTGTGACCTTCCAGCACTAGAAGGGAGCTTACAAGCAGGAGGGGGACTGACTTTTTACACAGTCTGATAGTGATAGGATAAGAGGGATCTAAAAGGGGGGAAGTTTATGTCAAATGTTAGGAAGAAATTCTTTACTTTGAAGGTAGTGAGATGCTGATACAGCTGCCCAGAGAATCTGTGGATGCCCCATCCGTGGAGATGTTCAAGGCCAGGTTGGATGGGGACTTGGGCAGCTTGATCTGGCGGGTGGCAATCCTGACTATGATAGGGGGTTAGAAATGGATGTTCTAACCTAAGCCATTCTATGATTCTATGAGAATAGAACTGTCTTCATCCCACCACAGTATTTCAGTGCCTAGAATACCTTGTCCATGTTAAAATTATAATGTGTTGAAATTAAATTAATTAGTGTTTGAAAGTCTATATAGGAAAATGAAAATGATCAATGATTAAGTCTACAGACATTTTCATGTTGCCTTAGTATACAGAAGCAAACAAACTAAAGTGAAAGTTGAATAGAAAATTCTGCAACTAAAAAAAAACCAAAACATTTTAAACATATTCAACACTTCAGGGAGTTATGTATCCTATAAAATCTCTCAGATTGCATTACATCTTCAGAGATCTCCGTTCTGTAAAAAATCAATTTCATGAAAATAAACAAAATAGGAAGAGAAATGCAGAGAACTGAGAACAATTATGGCTCATGCTGATTTTAATGTCTCAGAGACACTCCACACACTTTTAGCTTTACAAGATACTACAGGTTTTTTTTCACTTTGAACAAATTTTTGAAAATGTATATACTTGCTATACAGGGAGGAAAATTTTCACTCTTTCTGAATATGTCTAGCAATTTCTGCAAACTGATACTGAGCTTCAGCACAGGAAATTGGAGAATGAAAAATGTAGCTAAATACAAAAGATATTCTGCTCAAATCAAAGGACTTGAGCTCAGCTCTCAAATCACAAAGCTGTACAACTGTATACTTAGCTAAACAAGTTTTAAATTAATCAATTATCTAAAATTACTGGACTACTTTTGGTAAAATAGATAGGAACTATTATCAAGATGAGAAATTATTAGCAATGCTATTTCCTAAGTTCAAGGAAGCAATGTGTTTTGAGATTATAAACCTTCCAGTAATACTTTAAAGAAATTACAATAACCAGTTACTGAAGATGGTCTATAAAACAGAAAGCTCTATATACTGGATAAAAATAGGCATCCACAAAGGGTAAACAAAAATCACAAACCATAACAGATCAAAAACCTATTTAAAGATGGGATAAAATCACCTTTTACAATTGACTATACACAGTTTGGATTTGGATTGAGTAGTGATTTTCATTGTCCTTTTTGATTTACCCTACAGTAGTTTGATTTTCAGATCAAAGTGTTAAGACCAAAGTATTCATTTATTTACTGACAAACGGGTCCCCTTTCAGAACATGACATTTTTGATGGTGTTTTTTATTTTTTTTTTTTTCAGAAAAAAACAGTTACCAAAATAACAAGGAAATAATTATTTTATTAATTATTAAATATTACATTAAATATCCCTTGTTTGCAATTGTCACTGCCATAGGGTACTCAAAAACCAGAAAATACCTCTTAAAGTTAAGGCTCAATCTGCTAATTAAAACAGGCTGATGCTCCCAACAGGAAAGAGAAGTGCTGTTTACGGCTACAGTCTGATTTCAAAATGAGCAGCCTTCAGAAATAACAACAGCAAAGCAGTAAGAGCAATTAGTTCCTCACCAAAAGAAGCATATAAATTATATGTAGTTGAAGATCTACCTTTTTTTAGGATTTTTTTTTCATATAAAGTTAGGTATTACCTGCTTTCATCTATTTCCTGAAAGTGTCACAAATGGACTTTCTACCAACTAAGCTGTCATGGAGAGAAAAACAGGTGTTTCACAGAGATGACAGGGAAAGTGCATTTTTTAACAATTATGGATTTAATGATACTTTCACAATCACAGAACTGTAGGGGTTGGAAGGGATCTCTACAGATCATCGAGTCCAACCCCCCTTCCCAAACCAGACCAGATTGCACGGGTAGGCAGGTCAAACGATATAAGAACTGTGTGTACTTCCACAGAAGACTGAATATTTACTCTTTCATAATAAACATGCTATGTTTCCAAGATGAACAACAAATATCAAGAATATATCATCACTTTAGACAGGTCTCTTTTAATCAGTTTCTGTCTCTTCAAATTTTAAGGTAACAGTGGGAGCTTTAAGCAGCTTTATAGTATTTAGCTGAATATCAAGATTATTTTGCTCACTTTAGGAAAACTAAGTCTCAGCAAGAAGAGGAATTAAATATCCAGGGCCTTATTTTTGCTAGAGTGCTCTCCCTTCCCAAGGAGGAGAAATGAGATCTCAGAAATAGATAATTTCCCATCTCCCTCTTACAGGCTGATTCTTCTTCCTGTAAGAAAGCTTCAAATCCAGACACAAATCTTATCTTCCTTCTCGATAATTGTCACTTGGATCCATCAAAGTTCTAACAGCTGGAAGAAATTCCAATAGATTATCCATTTTTGTTAATACCACTTTCCTCTTCTTTTTATTTCCCTAATCAAATAGCCCACATTCCAGGAAGAAGCCAAACAGACCTTTTATTAACTCAGCATCCTTAAAGTATTTTTGCTTATTTCTTTGTCTTTTCTGTTCAAAACTAGTGTTTTTACCTCCTCTCCCACTCCCTCACCTTTTCCCTCTTCCTCTTATTTCCTCTTCTTTTTTAAATATTACAGCTTAATTGAAACTCAGACATGAAATATATCAAAATATGGTGTTCATTTTGTCTAAATAAAAGTTCAGGTTATTTAATATATTTAATCTGAAACTGATTATTTACACTAAATGACTTTTACCCTAGTTTGAACAGAAGAATCTCTTGCAAGTTCCTCTGAAATATTGTTTTTCCAAAAATACTCTATGTCTCATATGAAGGGAAGCTGAAATACCATTAAACATTTATTTTATGGATTTATTTATGACAGGAAATGCATTCTTCCATAGGGAATGAAACTATTCTGAAACAGTTAAACAATGCTGCTGAACTTGTCAGCTTCAAACAGAAGGCCAAGTATTACCCTTCGGCATCCACCCTGCATCTGAACTGTTTGCTCAAATATAGCACAGCTCAATGACTCACTGTTTAACACCACATAATGACAACAGTTAAGTGACAGAGCTTTTTAAACTGTGCTTAAAACAGCAGACTTTGACTTTTAATCTCAGAAGTGAGTGTCTTGTGGGGAGTGGAGGAAGGAAAGCAGTGAATTATCGTTAACAAATACAATTTATTTTTTCCTGGTTTTGTGAAGGAGATGTTGACATCTGTCTCTAAAATTCCCACAACTGAGGACAACAGAGTACGGAGACAGAGCTGCATAAAGGTTAATACATCTATGGAATTACGCAGTGGAGCTGAGACAGATGTTGTTCTCCATGGGAAAACCCGAAGGTAGCTCTTGTGGGACACTGCACAGGGCTCTGCTGGCAATCCAGGATCAGAACAGACATGGGTTACAGGAGATGCTCTTCCTTGCAAGATGCAAAAACCTTTCTATTTGGGTCCTCTTTTCTGCAATGAGTATAACCCTCCCAACAAAATTATATTAGCAGAGGGAGTAACCCACAAAAGTGACAAGATAAGTAGTCTGTCATGGAGTAGAGCTATGCCTTTTAAACACATAACAGAAATGGGTGCAGCAAAAAAAGTACATGCAAATCAGCTTTATTTTTTAATTGTTGTCTTTTTATTTCCAGTGGACCTCATTCAGAAGTATTATTCATGCAGTAGGAAACAAAGGAGGGGAGAGAAGATGAGAAAGAGATTCCTTTTTGCATCTTTTTCTTTTATCAGCTTTAGGGTGAAAGTAGAGAGAACTGTGTCAGCACTGTCACATAGCACAACAAATGCCCAAGCTGCGTTATCCAAGAGTATGTGTTACTTCTGTAGACTGGAGAGCTCCTAGAGACATACCATCTCATGCTTTTAAGCAAGTGCAGATAGAAGGAGGGAGATTTGCCTTGCTCACCAGTAAACTCCACAATTTAGTGGTTGTAGATAAAAACAGCCAGATGCCCCTGCTTGTGCAAGGGAGTTAGATAAGATGACCTACAGAGATCCTTTACAAATTCAACCATTCTGTGAATCCTTAATTAGACAGCTTCACTTTTTGGATACTTGAAAGAAAGAAAAACAAAGGGACATTGGTGACATAGTGTTGGTTCTGACAAGAAAATACTGCAGAGCCTAGAAAAGACAATGCACGTGTCTGAGATGACAATAATGGAGGTTCTTCATTCCTATCACTAGCACCAGGCAGAAGAGGCTTCCTGGATTTTAAGGCGAAGACAACTTGAATACTGAAGTGCAAGGAGAGGCAGATGATGTATCAGTATAGCAAAGGGAAGGCATTTCCTCCCTACATCCCATCTATGACAGGACCAGCGCCTACTGAATCAGCTGGTAGGCAATTCGAGCCTAGCAGCTTTTCTGTTCATGCACATGTGATTGGACTGCACAAAATACAATAAAGCGCTATTTTAATGCAAAAATAAATGCTTGCTTCTCAATACATTACTACTTCCCGTGACTCCTCGTAGGCTTGTGTATGATAATATCACTCATATCACTACTTTAATTTAGGTTTTTTTTTGCAGTGTTTTCCATGTCTACTCCATCTCAGGAGAGAGAAAAAAATAGTTTGGTAGCTGATAATGGAAACCTGACTTCTAATTCTTATGTGACAGAAAGGCACACTGAGGAAAAAAGAGAATGTTTAGGAATGTACTCGCTTGACTTAAGAGAAATTAAAGTTCAGAATTCAGCTATCATGGGTTCCCTAGCTCAATTCTTCAAATTTTCATGGATAATTTACATATATTTTTTCTGTTGTTTGTTTTTTTTTCTACAAATACATAACATCATTATGTCTGTGGGGATTCTGACTTTTTAAAGATTTTCATCTATTGTTACCTTTGTGAAGACGTAACAACATTACTGTGTATACAGGATTATTAAATAGGATTATAGTGATTATTAACTTACACACTGGGTTGTGTTGATTGTTCATTTTTTGCTATTATCGGTTGTTCACCGTCTTCTGTCTAATAAAGTAATAAAGTGTTAATGACAATAATAAGAGTAGAAAGGTTCAGCTTCAGCATGGAAGTTCTCCACTGAAGCAAGTCAGAATCAGAATGTGCAATTTAAGCAGCTGTGCAAAGGGCTTAAGCCCTTTACAAGCCCAAGCCAAGTAGCAAAATGTTTTTTTATAGGATATTTTTCATACTAAATGGCCAAGAATGCTTTTTCCTTTTCCTTCTGATTCTTCTTTCATCATTTTTTTTCTTCTTTTTTTCTTCTTCATTCACAAAGGACAAAAATTTGATCATTTACTGTTTAAATTTTTTTTCATCCACATGATTGCCATAGTCACTAACCTCCGAATGGTTCTTGAGATAAATTGTCTTTGATCAGAACTTCACCAAAATCTGGTGAGTTTATCTTATGAGAATAAGTCTGGGCATTTACAGAAGTTTTTTCTTTTGATAATTCATCTCAAAAGTGCCTTCCATGGAAAATTCCCAACTACCACTAGCCAGACATCTGGAATATTACTTAGAAGCATTTGTATCTGGAATGAGTGCTGAACCGTGAGAATCAGAGCAGTGACCTTAAACCTAACCCCACAATCCAGCTGCACATCCTGTGGCCACAAATCTCATGTAGGAACTAAGTCTTGAAACCATCACCACTATTCCCTATGCACCTACTTACATTAAGAGGTGAAGAAACTATCCGCTCCCTGTGAGGCACTGGGACAAAATTATGAGCTAGGTACAGCCAACAAAGCAAGGTTTTGTCTGCCTTGGCAAACAGGACACATCACTGAACTATAGAAGCATTTGGGTTAAACCCAAATTCTGTGAGTCAGAAAGAATTATGAACATGTAGTAGTCACCGTGAATTAATAAATAATGGAAAAGTCCACACAGTGCCCTGGATAAATACCCTGGTTTCTACAAGTGTGATTTATTTTTGCCATGGAAACAAGAGTAGACAGAAGGAGGCTTCATGCTTCCTGCTCTCCTGTTATCTCAGAACAATGTCAGAAAATTTACAGCATGAGGAGAATGTCCACATCCAAAGACAAATCTTGCAGTGATCATCACATTATTAATTAGCTCACCACTCATCTTTCAGGTCCCTTCCTCCCAGCAGTCAGAAGAATATCTTCATAGCCTTCTAATTAAAGTCGAGCTTATATCTTTTTGCCAACGTTCATATCATGCTTTTGTGCCCTGCAATTTTTTGCATAGCAGGCTGTTCTTCATGCTGCGAAAGATCAAATCCTGGTAGCTTTGGAAGCCTACCTTTACCAGTTATCAGGATTTTACTCTGGTACTAAATTAAAACAAGAAATGCATGCTATCTGAAATAATAACCAACCCTCTGGACAACATCTTTCTTCAGAAGAATGAATATCCATCAAATTTTTCAGACCAACTGCTTCTAGAAAGCTCTTGCTGTGCACCTACCCCTTATATCCTCATGACTGCAATATAATCAAAAATAGCGTCACAGTAATGACTGTAATATATAACTAGGTATGATAAAATCCCTTCCAAAGAATAGGTGTTGAAAATAATGGATGTGGTTTTAGTAATAATGATAAAGGTTATTATTAAAATCAGACAAAAGGAAGCACATGAATTAAAATGATTGGAGGGCTGAGGAAGGTTTGAATTTTCCCTTAAGGCAGCCCAACAAAATCTACAACTTCCCAGAAGCCTACAGAGATATGCTGCAATTCAGATCTGCTCCTCTCACTTTCCTTTTCCTATGACAGGATGGCATCAGGAACCGAAGCTCTCTCCAGAGAACTGACTTTGGACCACCACCTTCCAAGCATGCTCTCAAGAAAAAGCATCAACCATTTCCCTGAGACTTGCAGTTCTGAGGGATACCCAAAGGAGTAATATTGTCCAGACGTTGGTAAGCCTGTCAAACTAAGTACCTTTGTATGGGCTTGTTCATCAATTTTTAGACAAAATCACTCTTAATTAAAGTGTTTCTTCTGTGGAACTGTTTCTGATTTTTCCTTTTAACACAAGGAAATTTCTTATTTGCAGTTATCCATTCTGAAGTGGGGCATTCTATACCTCCCCAAGGCTGATTCAGACATTGGGTACAAGGCGAAGTTGCTAGGAGACCGCAGACGGAGCTAGAAGCATCACCGCAAGCACAGCTCCTCGCACAGCTGACGGGAATGCCTGCATCAGCAGTCACCCTTTCAACAACTTAAAACAAAACAGACAACCTGTTACTGCTTACATAAAGATGCACATTTGGTGAGAACCACTGAGTTGCTATAATGCTAGCACGCCACAATCTAAATTAAAACAAGGCAAGACACGCTAAAAAGGACTACGCAGATAATACTTGCTGAAGTATTCTCCTTCATGGAATGTTTGGGAATGGCTGCTCCATTTAGAATCTAATAAAAAAAAGCATATATTCAAGCAAATGTCAGCACTTTCATTCTAACTATGTTCAAGCCCAAGCGCCTTATCACCATCATGTGAGAGGTAATACTTAATGAGTAAGCAAAAGTTACAGGTACTAAGATTCACTGCCCATTACCATGTGTCATGTCTCACCATGGACATGAGCCATTACAGCACATTGAGCCCTTTTTTCTCTTCAGTATGCTTACTCAGGAGCCAGAGCTCATGCTTATTAATATTTACCACTTAGCATGCAGAGATTAGAGGCTGATAAGTTCACTGTTCTAGCCATCATGAACAGGTATTTAATTACATAATGCCCACCAGAACTAATGCAGTGGTATGGCTCTAAAGTCTGATGGCTTAAACTTGCTGCAGAAATGGCTTCACTTGCAAAACACTGTCACATACTTTGTACGTATAGGAAGCTGAAGTGTAGAAAGTCTTATTATTATCTAATATCTGAATGGGAAGGCTGTGGCTGAACAAGATTTGAACCTGCGTCAGTCCAGCTCCCTTCACTGGCATCATTCATACTCCTGAAATCTCGTTAGTTCTCAGAGGTAAGGGTATTTGTCATGCTTATCTGACAAACACTCATTCAAATATTTCATTATGAAGTAACCACTGACAGTACGTCAGATGAATACAGAATAAAATAGCCATATTTTCTCCTTTTACAGAGTAAAAGTAACGAGACTTGATGCATTTGTTTCCACTGCCAGAATTCAAAATTAGATGAGGTTAATCCCAGTCTTGATATGAAATGCTCCCTCAGCTGTGCTGCCTTTCCTTCCTTAGCTGACAGATAAAGACAGGCTTTGTGTTGGGAACGTTCATACCAGACTACATTGTTTGAGTGCAGCTTATAAAACTAACAAGAAAACAGGTTCAGTAATGCACATTTGAAAGCTACAAGCAGCAAATGCATCAAGCATGGTATCTCAATATCAGAGAAACTGCTGAGACGAGAACCAGCCTATGTGCCCTGTAATCCCAATGAATGCAGGGTCTCATCTACCTCACCTGAAAGTTAATTAATCCAGTTGAAGCCAATTTCAGCTGGAAAACCTCTTGGATTACTCTGTTTGATTACATCATCATTAGCAGGTAAGGAGATAGAAAACTGAGTTTTCTGACTGAAGTGTTTACAGGCCTAGATCTCGCATTACTGTAACAAAACTTGAAAGATGTTTGACATTTTCAGCTGTAGTAGAAAATCTTCTAAAGCATGTTTTGAATTACTGTGATAGGGCCCAATCTTCATGTTTTAGACAGAAGCACCCGTGCATAACAAATCTAAATCACAGCAGCTAATTTCAGTAGCTTCATGGAAACCATTCATTTGTCCTCAGTTCATCTGTTCATGACTTTACTAAGACCACTTTCACACACTGGTAAAAGAAGCTGATAATCTTAGAGAATAAGCTCTCAGGAAAATCTCATGAGTCAAAATCAGTTATGTTCTGCTAGCCCAGCCCCTTTGAACAACAAGCTGCAAAGGAAGATTTTCTTGTCTTTGGGATGCACACTGAATAATTGGGCAGGACTTGAAGCATGATGAAAAGGGATGCCAGTGATAGTATCTTACGAGCTTAAACACACTGAATGAGATACATATTGTGACCTTTGTTTCTAAAGGTCTACGCTCTGGAGAATTCTTCTTACAGTATCATCACTAGCTGTTAAAATTAATATACTTCCACTTTATCTAAAGATACAGTAAAGCATGATAAATATTGTACATTAAAGTAATGCTCACTTAAATGTAGAAGGCAATTTTAAATCAATATTTTCAAACGACAGTCAAAGGGCACTATGTATAATTAGTGGCGCAGAAGCAAAATCAAATCAGAGCTTCCTGACCAAAAAGCATTTTGCTGAAAGGGTATAACAAGTTCTACATGTACTGTGTGAGCTAAAATCCCTTCTTTATACTAAGGCCTTAACTCAAGTTAAACTAACGGGATTTTGCCTCAAATAGAAATGAGTAAAAAAAATATCATACAGGGACCTGGAGCTTCCATCACTTACATGAGAGCAATCAGTCCATTTTCTGTTACAAATATTTATCTCAGAAACTTCAGACCATGCTACAACACTGATTATAGGACTCGTGCAGGCTGCTAAAATATAGCCCTCTCTGTCTTTCTGTAGAATTTTTTCATTACTTTGCAAATCACAGTTCATTCATGTTGCTATCAGGAGTGCAGGCACAGGGTCTCCATTCTGGCATGCATTTCTGCTGTGTTTGGCCATGCTGGAAGCAACAGCTGTCTGAGTACACAGCAGCTGTACCTCATGGTTCCCCCAGCAGAGCACTATGTGCTCTGAGACACAGGGTGAGACCACGGCTGTAAAACAGACATGCTTCATGCACCTTGCCACCATCCGGAGGTCCATCGCTGCTTTCTAGTCAGGTAGTCTACGTGTATTGCTCTAATGGGCAGGTTTTCATAAAGTGCACAATGAATACTTCCATATATATATATATATAAATAACTGTAAACCCAGACAATAACTTTTATTTGATTGCCTCCTAATACTGAAAACCCTACACTTAATTCCCCCTTGTGTGATACAGTATTTTTACTCCTTTTTCATTCCTTTACTTTTTCTCCCCAATTTACTGAGTAGATCTCTTAGACTGTCAGCGTCACTCAGTAAAATGCCAATAAGCTGCTATCACAGGGATGATCACTTCAAGCTGCACAAAAAGCAAACATTTAATTCAGTCCTGAGATGACAACAACATATATTCATCAAAGTAATTTAGAAAATATATGTATTCCATAAACTATAATCATGAAGTCAGAGATGTCTAATTGAGTAATCATCAAATAAAAAGCACTGCATTTCATAATTGCAGTTAGGTTTCCCTAGAGCTGAAATCTCTGCGAGCAAGATAACCTAGAAAGACACACAACTTGAGCCTGCCTAAAAGACATCACCTTCTGCAGTAATGAGCCATCTTCAATGTGTGTCACTGCCAGACAAACCCTATAAAATAGCGGGTAATTTCTGAACTCTGTTTCCAGTGCTGATCTCCATTATTTTAAATAAGACTGTGTATCTGGAAGAGAAATCCACTGCAAACAAGGAGATGTTAGCATGTTTGCTTCTTATTAGAAGATGCTTTCAAAACAGAGTAGCCATGTGGTAATAGTTAGCCAATTAACAAAAATCGAAGTTCAAGTTAATGTGGTGTCATTTATTATATAAAGTGGCTGAGAATAAATTTCCTCCTATTCACTCAATGCTTGTCAGGCAGTTTCTGGAGGGAGAAAACACAACACTGTTGTTTACTCCTGAGATCAGAGAGGCTCTTATATTTACGAATTATGTTCTGAAAACTTGCCTCAGAGTTAGTGAAGCTATCATCTTATTTTTTCAAAATGGATACTAGATTATCCTGAGGAGTGAAGGCCAAAGCTGAAAACTGTGAAAAAATGTAAATAAAAAGATTTGGGCATGGGGATAACTGCCCTCTGATTTCAAGCTCTCAAATATCCAAACACTGATATCAGATATTCAACATGAGTAAATAAAAGCTGCTTTTAGTATTCTATATTCAACACATTTGGCAATAACTCAAGGAATGAGAACAGTTCTTTGTAATATGAATCTCTGACAAGAATTAGTCAAAATACTGTGCTTGTTTTGCCATCCATATCAACAGGACCAAGTCAAAGTAACCACATTACAATACTTTATAGTTCATTGTTGAGAGGTCATATCACTTCATGTCTTATTAGTTTGCACAGCGTACACCCTCATTAATGTTCATGAATATATGAAATATTTTTGTGAAAGTGCCTTATAGCAAAGTGTATGAAATTATTAGTCTCTTATTAACGGTATGGAGCTGAATCTATTTTTATACAGATCTAAGGTTTCCTTAAGCTTCAGGTGGATTACATGCTCAAAGCATTTGTTAGTGAAAATCTGTGTCGCAATGAGCACCTTAAAACCTTTGCAGGTGAGAAACTAACAAAAACAGAGATCACTCCATCCAATTCAGCATTGGCTGGAAGTTAGTCATGCCAATTTGATTTAGAGGTAATGTATCTGCATTTAGAAGTGACGATAATTGACATAACTACTGAGAAAACTACGCATTCTTTGCCATTTGTAGGAGGGTTCATCTGACAGAGTGAAGAAGCTCACAATGTAGATTCCCAAATTTAGGCTAGATCTACAAAATTCACATGCAGACAACTGAGAAAATACACATTTTTAGGGCGTGATTCATCTCACCCCTGTGTAGATACCTAAACTAGGACAAATTAGAGCTGACTTCTATGAAAGCCCTTATTTCTATAGTTTTACATGTTATATCCCCAGATGAAAGGAATCTTCAAATCAGTGGCGGAATTCAAGCAGCATTTGTACAATATCGCAGACATCGCATTTGAATTCTGGGTGGTCCAATGCAGAGCCAGAAGTTGGATTCAATGATCCTCGTGGCTTCCTTCCAACTCAGGATATTTTATAACCCAGTGCCTCTATAAACTTTCAGTACAAAGCACCAATAACTTTCTAAGGATTTTGTCACTCATACTGTTTGGTATCACCAGGTCTCCTGCCCTGAAATCACACTTAAAACTGAAAACAGGATAATCAACATCCACTAAGGAGCTTATCAATACCTCTACTTTCAATATAAGTTATAATAAGCTGACAGTTTTTCTTCTGAATTTAAAAGGAAATTCATTAGGACTTTTTGAATATATGCAGTTATTCTTAGCATTTTTCTTCTTTGTAAGCCTCTTTCCTGTGCACTGTCTTTATGATCTTTCTTTTATAGGTTTCCATGTGAAGTAACTGAAATTATAAAGGATTTTCTGGAAAAATGTTAGTGTTGAAAATATTCACTAACTGTGACTGTAAGAGTAAAATACATTTAAAATTTCCCTATGATTGCAGGAAACATTTACTAGAATATAAACATGGAGTGATCTGGAAGGCAGCTCTCCAGCATGTGGCAGTGAAGCTAGAATGTATTGATCAGCCATATTCACTGGAAAAACAGAGAACTCATCAAACAATCTAGAAAAACTATTCTGTACTGTGTAAGTGAATACCAATTTGAAACAGTCCTAAATCAAAACTAAAAATCTAAAACATCTTCTGATATCTTCAGAAAATATTTGCCTTTTAATGATTATTCTGAGTTCAGTAAATGACAACGTGAAGCTTTTCCAGTTTTTCTTCAACATCTGTAGCCCCAGGTATTTTTGCATAAAGTTGGGTTTTTAAATATGTGGATGTTCTGTGGTAAATAAACATTTTCTGTTGTCATTTTAAAGAAAGTTTTCATCAGAAGCATCAGTACCAAAAAATATAAATATTTCATCAGAACTCTATATTTTCATTTGAATATTGTATTTCTGTATTTTCTGGAGTTTTTAGCTTAGCTGTCCTGAGTACACTCTCTCTTTCTTGGGCATACCAACTAATTTGGATTAAATCTGTCTTGAAAGAGATTAGTTGAAACTCAGGAGTATATAATTTCACTGCTCGAGGTTCATCACCAATGCATCATTTAATATTTTTTTCAAAATCACAATTAATTTCTGAAACCTCAAAAATTTCTTTAGAAACTCATTGACACAAACCCCCCCCAGAAAAAGAAAATAATAACAACAACAACAAAATGGTTTCAAGCCTCTCTTTTTAGTATATATAAGGAAATGCAGTTTGCAAAGTGCAATTCAAACAAGATGTAAATCCTAAACGTTCTCATCTAGCTATATATGGCTTTTACTATTGGCTTCAGACAGTGTTGAATAATTCCTCTAATTAATCTTCTGATTTTCTTGGAAAATGAAAATAACAATTTAACCAAAACCAGAACAGAGTAAAATGAAGATAATATGTAAACTGAGCCTTGTAAAGGAAAGGTATGTATGTATCTCCACAGATTTTCTTCTCAGCTGAATTTCCATTTCATACTTAAATGTTACCCATTCCAAGTGCCAGTGGTTACAAGGTTATAGGATCAAAAGAAGCAGAAGGGCAGAGAGGAACTTTAAAAAGTAAGACAGGACTTGCTTTCCCACCTCCTGCTGCCCCCTGTTCCAATCTAGGAGGAAGAACTGGCAGTGTGTGGGAAGGAAGAATAGTTATCACTAAAAAAGAACAAGCAGTCCACACACAGTTGTGTTCAAGTCAACAACTGTTTAGAAAAAAAAAAACGTGCCCCATAGGGCCACAGAACTACCTGAGTGCCTCTAATGTAGTGCTGAAGTTCAGGAGCCTACTCCTGAGGTCAGTTTCCCAAATACCATTCCATGCTTAAGCTTACAGCATGGGATGGTCCTGGAGCATATGAATCTTCTTCTCACACTAACTGAACTGGAAGTATCTAGGAGTGCACCTAGTGCCACAAATAGACTGTCAGTGCATATAAGAAAGTGATAGGTAATACAAAGCAGACCAACATACAGGCCAAAATGTGCACTACGTGGATGTTAATTCACCTGTTGTGCTTACAAAACCAGGCATGAATGCTGATGGGCACCACTGAAATATATAAAGTGATATCTTGATGCAATTTTTAATTCTCCTTGCAATAGATTTCTACTGACACAAAACTGGAATTAATCAGGCCAATGTACTACTGAGAATAAAGAGCAGAGGGTTTACCTTAATAGGGCTCCCATCTGGAGTGAGAACCTCTTCTGAAAGCTCCATCATCTTCAGTGCCATCAGGGCAATGGCTTTAGCATGGCTAAGGCTTTTCTTGTGGAGCCCTGCTGCGACACAGTATGCATCACCTATTGTTTCCACCTGCAGCAATCAGACAAATCAAATGTTAAAGTGAGGTAATGAGAACAGATCACTACAACTAGTTATCTGCAATGAAATAGCATTGCTTAAAAACATGTGAGCAAAACATCCATAAAATAAGCAGTTAGACAAAGGAGCATAATTAACCTGAGTTTGCAAACAGGTGCAGTCAAAATCTGACACGTGATGGCATAGTGCTTTGTCAGTATTGCAACCAATGAAGATCATTACATCTAGAACAATGTATGCCATCAGCTGAGATATGACATTTTCCCATAGCAGTAATGAAGAAAAATCCATTATCGTAAATGAGAAATTGCTTTCAGCTTTGTTTGGCACTATCTTAGTTGAGTTTGTTGTTTGGTAAGAGGAGTTCTACATGATTATAATTCATAATTATTATCTGTTCTGCTAGCAAAGTACATTAAGAAGAGAATTAGAAGAAGCAAAATGTCACCATAAAAAACAGTGAAGAGTCTATGACTGCTCATTAGGAGACAGATCTTCCTGGTATAGGGGAGAATTTAAAAATAGATGTTGCTGCTACAGACTTTTGACTGCATCTGTCTGTTATTTTCAAATGAGAAATGCTGTCTCTCTGCAGTGCAGGCTGAGAGTGAACTCCCTGCCTTCAGGCATCAAGTGCAGCAGGCTGTTCCCTCTGGTCTTTTCAGACAGGACTTCTTTATCTCTCATCCTTTATTTTCTTTAAAGAAAGCTGTCCCTCAGGAGGAAGTGGGAGCAAAAGAAATTATGGAAGCCCTCTGGCTCTGGTTGAAGGCAGCATGAAAAACACTGAAGCCCTTGAGTTCTGCAGCTTTATTGACAGCAATGCTTTCTAGTCTGCCTGCCCTCACATCTGCATCACATTCTGCACAAAGCCCATTAACACATGCCGGAGCAGACTCAGCCCTCAAGGTTTTTTGCTAATCTAACTTGGCATTCACCCTGCCCTCAACACTAGAGGAATGGCAGAAAAAGCATCAGCAAATGTTAGGATGAGAAGAAAGCAGGTATTGAGCAAGGAGTCGCTCAAATAAAAACAGATGATTCTTCTTTCTGCATGGACTCTACTAATAGTAGTAGACATGGACCTTCTTAGTTTAATTTTCAGTGCAGAGAAATAGAATGAGAGGATCTGTTTCAAAAAGTAAGTGTTATATGTAAACTTATCTAGAGCATGGATCTAGAACAGCAGCATGAGAAAGTGCCTCCCACCATCAGACATGAAGAAGCTGTTACTAGCCCATTGCCATGCTCAGCTCCCTAGGGTTTCCTGGTGACTGTACAGGAGGATATACAGCAGTGACTTGAGGTTTCTTGTGAGCTGACAAGAAACAGATGGTAAAAATTTTTCAACTACAGAAGGAAGAACTAGCTGAAATCCAAATAGACACTGTCAGCCTTAAAACTGTGGAAGAATATAACCAGTTTTAATAGAAATGAAGGGATTGCTACAAAAAGAGCTAAATCTGTGATGCCAGATACAAACATACCTATTCTGCTCTGTATTGAAAGATTTCATTTCAGAATGACTGTTCCTCTAAAACTTTTCTTTGCATTACATCTCTGTAAGTAAGTATAGACTGGGGACGTTATACTGTTCTGCAACGTTCAGACAAATCTACTTATTTTGTTAGCATCTTCTCATTCCAAAATTCCCATAACTGTGTGAAGCAACATCTAAATTACATTCACTGAAAGAGTAGTAACACCTGAGTTGAACTGTATACATCTGTATACCACTAGGAAAATGGAACTCAAGCTGTCTCATGTTAATCTTACTCTGAAAATAAAAATGATCATAGTACCACTGTGGGATAGCCTTTAGTTCCTCCAACATGATTAGGAATGTTTAGGACATGTGAGACTGACCATTCAGCTGAACTGACTTCCAGCTGAGGTGGATGCGATAAGTACTGATAGTTCTGATCAGGTTGTCTAATGATACTATCAATTATAGTTAAGTTTCTAAATGCATCAAATCCTGAAGGAACTCTCGATTTTTTCTTTTATTTTAATCATCAGAAGTATTTATTTCTTTTTAAGTATGTGTTCAGAATCTCAGTAACCTTAAGTTGGCAATAAACTTGAAATATTACACAGTTTCTCTATACTCAACAGCATCAAAAGTGTACATGCTATCTTTGGCTGAAAGGAAGTTTATTACCAAACCGCTTCTTATCACTTATGAGCAGTCTGCCAATAGCTGCAAAGTCTGTTGCTGCTGGGAGATTATCTATAAACTTATTCTATAACAATGAAAAAATGACAAACAGCAGTTGCTATGATATCAGTTTCTTCTTTAAGAGTTTCAGAATGAAAATACATAAATAAGCAGCAGGAATAGAGATAATGGCCTGGATAATTGTAGCTTCATTCTTTTTCCCTTCCTCACTTGACTTTTTTCACCAAAACATTTAATTCTGCTAGTTTGCATGTGATTTTTTTCTCCACATAAAAGATGATAATATTCCATCTTAAAATACTGTAATCTCTCCTCTCTTCTAGGCATGTTTCCACTCTTCCCCCATATCAAGGCACATTGTTCTAGGTGCACCCATAAAGTACATAATCCTTGTATTTCAGGACATAAATCTCAAAATGAAAGGCTAAAAAGAAGACTGCAAAATGTAACTGACATTTCATAAGTAGCTATTTTAAGAGTCTTCTATACTACTTCAAGTTCCCACACTTGGATGCGGTACCTTGACATTTAGATAATTGAGGTTACAGTGTAGCCACTGTTTTTCCCCTCATTACTCTATGTTTTAATTTCAGGATGAAAAATTAGCTTTGCAAATTACAATGGAAAAAAGATGAAGCTGAAAATTACTGCCACTTTCTCTACTCTTTGTGATGTAACATATAAACTGCTCAAAGAAACATTAAAAAAATCCCCCCATTACCAATAATGAAATCTGTTGGATTTTCTTTTCTTTTTATTTTTAATTTTCTTTTATTTTCTGACTTTTAACTCTCTGAAGGAGAGGAGAGTAAAACTGCCACCTCAGTTTCCTTGGTTGATGAAATGTTGTTTATATTTCTCTTGTTACCTTCTCTTCTTAGGACCCTTGTACACTCCACTGCCTCATAGTCAACCCCTGACATTACCAACTGTTCCCATGGGACCATGCAGTGCATAGCTCTTTCAACAGCAAACATCACTTCCATTTGTAAAACTGAAGGAAAGTCAAGCTTTGAACTAATCAGTAAAGTACTCTAAGGCACCTTATTGAGAGACAGCGTAATGCTTGGTGGTGATGGGAGTTACTCCAATGCCAGTATGACATAAAGCAGTGAAATTAGGAAAGAAGTAATTCTGGATCGACAGTGATTGCATGAGAGAAATTAAAATGCAGTAAACTTCATTTTAATCAATCAAAATACACTCCATGCACTAAAGAATATGAGATGACATTAAAGAATATCACATGATTAAATAACTACAACCTCAAATCACATGAAAAGAAAGAAGCAACATACCAAGCACATAGCCTGCATGTCTATAAGGTGGAGACTATCTGGGTGAGATTGGCTCACCTAACCAGAGACATCTATAATGTAGTTCATGCAAGCTATTCATTCACAGTTCTGTTTATAACCAATGGTCAGAAATGGAGATTCTAGAAGCTGCTGGGCTAACCACCTCACACAGAAGAAGATTAATCTCATATGAAAAAAGTTTCATGTTCATCCTGTACTGTCATACATTTCTCTATTTACGGTGAGTCTATATGACTAGTTATATATTGCAAATAGTATAGTTTCACATTCACTATCCCAGAATGATGTAAGAGAAGTTTCTAACAAGACTATAGGAAGAGGAAGAAGAGAAGACTTAACATGGAAGCCCATAGAGGCAGCTGAATTTTCGAAGTAAAAGAGGTCAAGTTTGGGGAAACAAAACAATTCTTCAATGAAGCTGATCCCTAGAAATATAGATGAACAAGTAAAAAAAAAAAAAGTGAATTCCTAGAAAGATAGATGAACAACTGGAATGCCTTCATATGCTCCATACATTGGGCTCCTTTGCACACAAAGATAAATATAGGCTTGGAACAGAATATCTTGAACAATACTAAGCTTAATTGGCTTCTGTGATTACATTAACCAAAAACCAAACAAAAATTAAATAGATCAAAACAAATCAAAACAAACAATTGATTACTTTAAGTTTATTAATTTGTTTTGAAGACCTGGAAGAAATTTCTCAATGAGGAAAGTCAGGATATGTTCCTGGCTATCTCTTAGATAAGTTCTATGCATACTTCTCAGCCTGTACTTAATGGAGCACATCTTTGCTTCCTGCACACTTAGGCTGCATTCCCATGGGAACACATAAATACATAAGAGAGTTGTCTCTTAAGTGTCTTCTCAGCATGCTACCAGGGTTCAAGACAGGAATGCACCTGGAAATGGATGATGGAAGTGTTCTTAGGTGCTGCATTTGTTATCCTTTTTAGCTATATTTCATTCCAACTGCAAAACTGAACTGCATAATACCTCAAGACAATGTATTCATTTTCTGCTTAAAGGAATACAGCAAAACTCAACCTTAAGAAAAAAATTCTTGCATTTGACTCTATAAAAAAAACGTTTGAAGTCATCAGTATCTCCCATTGGGTTTTCTTTCATCTGTTTTCTGTCCTAAGTTGTAGAACTGAAGACTTAGGGAAAAGCTACGGTCTATGACAACATGGTGCTCAAAAACTGTCATTTGGACATCATTATTCCTGTCCATTACTTCTAATTCATCCATGAACAGAATACCTTTTTAATTAGTATAGTACAAAGACTGAAGAAAAGGGAGATATCTCCATTCCTGTTTTATACTGTCAGCAGTTTGAGCATTCACTATACACAGCAATTTATTTAATATCTGTATTCTACCTCACGATGATATTGAAATCTCCTGTAATTTCTTCTACTCTTCTCCCAGATACATCTCAGCAAACCACTAATAAACTTACATAACTGTCAATCAGGATGGGAAAAATACTACCCAGCTTCAGCCACACAAAAATAAAGCCTCTAATTTAAGCTATTTAATTACAAATTTTCTATAGTCAATGAAGAGGAAAAAAAAAGTCCATATAATGATTTACTCCACTGTGAAGACTGGAAACACCATTTTTCTAACCTACAGCAGGACTCAAATCTCCACATCATGACTTAATTTACTAGAGTACCTCTCCTGTGTGAGAAGGCTGAGAGCTGCAACAGCTCAGCCAGGAGAAGAGGAGGCTCAGTGGGATATCTGCAGTGCCCAAAAATACCTGAAGAGAGAGAGCAAAGAGGATGGGGCCAGGCTCTGCTCAGTGGTGTCCACTATCAAGACAAGAGGCACTGGACACAAACTGGAACATGACAAGTACCTTCCGAACACCAGGAAACACTTCTGTGCTGTGCAGGTGACAGAGCACTGGCACAGGCTGCCCAGAGGCTGTGGGATCTCCTCCTTGGAAATCTCCCAGAAGCCACGTGGATGTGGTCCTTGAGATGTGGCCCTGGTGATGTTGCTCCTGGTGTCCCTGCTTGAATGCAGGTTGGGACAGAGGTCCCTTCAAACCTCAAGTATGCTGTGATTTTGTGATTCTGCGATCCTGAGGTAACTTCCAGACCTACATTTCTATGTCTATATAATTAAGGCAGAATGCTGACCTTTTTCATACTGACTCGTTTGTTATCTTTATGTTGTTTGAACTGAAATCAAAGCTTAGTTCTGTTTGCGTTTTCAAGCGTCGTCTATCATTACCTGTTGCACAGAAAGGCTTTGAAATACAGTTGAATTGTGAGATACTGTGAAGCTTAAAAACATCAGTTAGCTTAAAATACCTAGGGCTGGTTTGAGTTGTTAATCATTCTGTGTTTTTTTTTACCAGAAATGAATTCTACATGTTGGATACATCTTATATATGGATCCATCAATTCTTTGGGATACTTTATAAAGCTCTTCTTTTTTTAAACGCTTTAACAATTTCAAAATAGGATTTGGGAGTAATCTCATTTAGTTCCAATCTCAGTGTTTGATTCTCTTAGCTTCTGCCTCTCAACTTCAAAATTAACTCCTAAGTAATGAAAATTCATGCCCCATTTTCAAGGTAACACTGCAATGATTTCATGATGCTGAATTCTGCTATTGGAAATAGTTCAGTGTGTGGAAAACCCTTCCCACATAAGAAGTGAATTCCAAGTGTCAATCCATGAAGTTCAGAAATCTCTGGTTAAGCTAAGTATCTTAATACAAATCCCAGTTCCTTTCCCAAGAGCCTAATTATGAAGCCATTGTTTTACCAGACCTGAGGGCATTTTATTTTTAGTGACTGCCACATGCTTGCAAGTTCATGTGCATTTTACAGGAAGAATTTTATTCCAACTTCTTTCTACAGCATGTACTTAGCAGTCTCAAAAATAATCTTTCACTATCCATTTCATCTACATGTTTATTCACAGTCCTGTTTTTCTTATTAAAGGAAAACAGACAAATAGTTCCTGCTGTGTAGAACTAACACCTAGCATTTTAAAAGCTGTTTTGTTCTCATTAGTTACAA
Organism: Callipepla californica brunnescens; assembly: GCA_023055505.1. Taxonomy (NCBI): domain Eukaryota; kingdom Metazoa; phylum Chordata; class Aves; order Galliformes; family Odontophoridae; genus Callipepla; species Callipepla californica. The sequence goes on along the minus strand of JALIRH010000001.1, from coordinate 109,753,422 downwards.
TATAGACGTGCTAGAAGACTTACGGTTTACATTAGGCTAACATCAGGTTTGCACACAATAGTCATGAAACACGTAAGTCATATGTAAACAATTTATTTCTTCTGTTAGGTAAGAGTCAAACTGCAAAACTTACATTGAGTGTTTATGATGAATAGAAAATGCCCTGGTTAGCATTTTGCCTTATCTGAGTTAGTTGTAATATCAAAGTTAAGAACTGTCTAGCAAAATAAGCACATGTTAAAATAACCGAGTAACAGAAAAGAAGCACATTAAAGTTTAATGTGACAAGCCTTGTCCTCAAGTAAGAAGGTCTTAGTTTGTTGTAGCTACCCCTGGCAGTATCCCCTAGATCTGATATAACACCGATCTTTGAAATTAATACTCTCCAGTCCTTCAGAGAGACTAAACTGTTAAAATGTGACAAAAGCAAACAAAGTATTCTAGTATGACTGATGGTTTTTGTTGTTTTTTTCTTAAACTTAGCATCAGGGAGCTCCGCATGCTGCAACAGGGTATGCTTTGGGGCATAAGTCTTCTTCAGCCACTATAACTGGGCTTTCTTCTCAGAGTGGAGAAGGGTGCCCTAAGGAGGAATAAACCTTTGAGTCTTGCCCAAACAAAAAGTCAGGAAGTAGCCAGGGCTCACACACAAATGGAAGTCCTGGGAAGCAATCCCACAGACTGCAGGTTGGACATAGGCTCTAATGCTCCCAGGCAGCATGAGAGAAATGGAATGGGACACATAAATGTGTTCTTCTCAGGCAAGATAAAGAGAAAAGAAGGGGAAAAGAAAAGAGTAAAAAGAGAAGCACATAAGTAAACCTATACAAGCATGGTATTCATGAGGAAGAAATCATATACAGAAGCAGAAGTCCTAGATTCTTTAGAGGATTCTTGATTACTTGTATAGAGCAGGGGAACAAGAACAGATGTTTTAGTGCTTTGTGAAGATATGTATGTATATAAAGTAAAGAATCACTATTCTGGAACCTGAATGTCTGTTAGCTTTGTTTGCACATCTCCCTAAAGACAAAAAATGTAAATCCTCCACAAGGTTGAAGCAAGATACAGGCTAAAAGTAATGGGAAGTCTTTAAATATCTTGGAGGTCTCTGGTGATAATACTGCAGATCTGCAGGGCAAGTTCAGATTCAGAGAGGAATCTTTAGTAGGTTTTCCTTTGTTTTTAAGTATAACACCTCTGGGTTTCCCCCAAAACATAGGTGACCAAGCTTGGCCCAAACTTCATAATGGAGTGTGACAGTGAAGAATGCATGGCCAAAGGAACAACCACAGCTTTTTCTACCTTTATGCAATAGTTAAAAGACAAGGTAGGGAAAATGGATCTTTTCAGAAAATTAACACGGGGAAAAGAGCTGATAAAGTATACCCAGGCAAAAAGACAACAAAAATATATTAAATGATCCTATGTCAAATACATTAATTGGAAGGAGAAAGAGAAGCTGCAGGAAGCTTGAACATGAAAGATTTCAGTCTCCAAGGGAAAGTTTTAAATGCCAGCTATGACTGCAGCAAATCTAAATAGCTTATTTAATAAAGAGATGGTTTAGCTGAAGCATCATTTCCCAGCTCTTACCACTTAACAACATAAATTCAGATACAGATAAAAATGGGACAAATCAAATACACAGTCAGGCCAACCAGAATATATTTTATTCAATGCATTTATTTTTTTTTTATCTGCACGTCTACAGACACTAACTTGCAAAGCATCTCTGGTCTTCAGATTTGCATCTGCATTGCTATGATTTGCACTCCCTTCTTGAGCGCATCCTTCTCTCCCACTTATCAATACCAAGACAAATAAGATTAGCTCAGATAGTGAACAGCACTAGTTTCCAAAGGCATTACCAGGTCTCAGTTCTCTTGCATTCTCTCCCCTTTGTGACTACCTCACAAGTATCACTATTCATGTTCTCATCAAAGTTGAACTTTCTTCATACAATTCTAGATTTCACTCAAGAAACGTAACTTGCTAGAATTGACGCCTGTGCTTGTATCACAATGCATCTCAGTTACTGCACTGTTCTCCCTCAGCCTGTAGAACTGTAATCTGCCATCTTTGGCATCCATTCAAAATGATGCTGCTGTGAAGTTTATTTTCCGAGCCCATCATTGCCCTGTGACATTCACACCTGTGCATCCTTCTGCTGGATACCCTTTCCATTTCTCATCAGTTACAGCTCTGTACGTTTATTTCCAAGGAATTTCAAATTCTAATTCATCCTCCTTCAGCCCTCTTCAAGAATTTCTTATTCTGTACCACCAGCTCATTACACTTGCCTTCCATTTTCTACTTGCTAAATACAAATATCTCTGCTCTTTAGTTGTTTTTCACATTTTACTGTAAATATTCCTGAATGAATAGTATGAGACAACTGAAAAGCATTACATTGATTGCCTGACTCCAAAATTAGAAGCACTGAGGTTCTGAATTCATATTGCTGTAATAGTAAATCTGGGTGAATAGCTTACAGCATGAAGTTTATTTAACGATTTTTGCTTAATTTTCTGTTTACAGAATGATGACTTTGGTATTCAGAAGTACTCTACAAATAACCTTTGCAAATTATTTTTGCCACATCCCTTAAGCATAAGCAATTTTGAAAACAGTTGTGTTTTGATGTACACGATAAATTTCTGTAGCCTAGTTACAGGACTATGTCTTAAAAGTAGGCTGTTGGTATAAATACTGGTGATGACATATCTAAAAGTCAGTGCCTGATATTAACTTCTGAAATAGCTGTTGTGGTGGTGATCATCCCCATTTATAAAACTGGCTTCTAGAATACTGTCTGAAAAAATAAATGAAAGAGATATGAACACACAAGTAACTTTTATTTTAAAATGCAAATGCTTTTTCAAAAGAAATTGTGATTATATTTCAAGCCTGATTCTCTAAGAAAATGAAAGAGGGTTCAGTGCCTGAGTTTTCTGTCTTCTGTAATGCTTGAGTCACATTCACTTAATCCCATAGTGGCTTTTTTGGACTCCTAGTTAAAAGAAGAAAAATAAATGGGGAAAAAAAGAAAAAAAGTAGAGATTTCAAAGACCAAATTCCTTCAGGTTGAGAGAAAATCCATATCTGGATGAACGTGGCAGATTCAGAACAGTGTCCCCAGCTGCAGAATTGGCTGTCATGTGAACCCAGCAGCAAGAGGATCTCATTGGCACTCTGGGCTCCACCACCAGTAAGCACAGCACACACACACACAGGTCCAAAACAAGCACAGTACACACTCTATGTGTGCTTACTCATTGTGGGTTTAAAGATTGTGGTCGGAATTTGAAGGCAGGATTGGTCTGTAGGGATGCTCAGGGTGTAGGGAGTAAGGAGATGGAGGCAAACCTGGGATGATGGGATGAGGAAGAGCCACTAGTTCTTCCTTAAGGCAGTAACAGTGGAGGAAGAACGTTTGAGATCTAAGACATTCTTAAATAGGAAAACAGGCTTTGTTTATTCTCGTGCTCATTACATGGGTGTCTTAGTTGGTTTTTTTTTGAGTACTTATACACATTCTTGATATGTAAATCTTATCTTGCCTATCTCAGCAGCCATCACCTTGCGTAACTGGTCAGGGCAATATTGCTATGCAGTAATTTCTTTCATCTAAAGTGGCAGAAAGACAGGTGAAAGGCAGTAATACATGGTCTAAATGACCTAATATTAACAACTAATGTAAAAATATTCCTTCATAGTGTTCTCAGAGGACTCTGACAACCTGACCTTCAAACAGAACAGAGATTACTAGATACTTTATTTCCTATTGCTATGCAACCGTAGGTTTTTTTTACAGAATGTTTTGAATGCCTCAGAACAGATAACTAAAATTAAACATCTGGGAAAACACTAACTACATCCAAGTACCAGATACAGCATATGCTGTGGAGTCACAAGATGCAGCTTTTAACAGTGGATCAGAAGCTCCTCAAGTGTCACTGTCTGAACTAGACTGAGAACCAGCACAATAACAGCAGACTAATACAAACCACGATTAAACTTTCAATCTTTTCTAGTATGAACACTAAAAAAAAATTCAAATGAGCATTGGTACTCTCCATTCTAGTCTTACAGCATGACATTTGGCTTCCAAGCATTAGTAATACAAACCCATAGCAGAAAACTAATTTAAAGCATGATGTTTAATCTTCGTAGTGTCCTATCAACTTATATCTACATAACATACAGTTCTACCCATGGTAGTCATTAAAATTTTGCAGCAACAACAACTGTTACTATTTAAGCAGAGAACTGATATTTTTGGATGCCTGTTAGAGTGTAAAAAAAATGTAAAGCAATACCATTCTTGTGAGGACCTCCTTTCTACAGCCTATGAACAAATAATATTTCATGCAAGTGGAAAACTGGTGATTCAGTTTGAAAGCCTCAGGTGGAAAATAAAGTCAACATATAATTTTAAAACTATGATTTTTTTCTTTGATGTATTCATAATTATAAAAAGAAATTTGTTCTGCTTTTTGTATCACAAAATTAAAATGTATGCTACCTACAAAACATATTTTCTGTAGATTTCACAGGATAATTACACAGGTAGTGTTTTAATTATACTTATTAAATTCTGTCTCCCTTCTTTTTTTTCTCTCAAATACCTGGAAACTAAATCCTCCCAAGAGAATGAAGGACCTGCAGTCTGTAACAAGGACAAACAGTGTGACAGCTCCTTCTTGCAGAGCAGTAAAGGACCAGGGCACTCCTGTCATCTCGCACTCATTCCCTTTACTACGAATTGATAGATGCTGTGGAAGGTTAAATCTAAACCTGAAAAAAAAAATCAGGTTCTGCTGAAACAGAGAATATTTTAGTGCCTTTCAGGAGCTACAGCCTGGGCTAAGATCATCACTGCGGTCTTAATCACCCTTGGTACACCATGTCTGAAGTGTCACTAAAAAGAAACCAGACTATGACACAGAAGGTGTATACCTCTATAGGATAGAAGGAATGTTAGACACACATTGCCATGGGGGAACCATGATGATAGCTCAACATCATAGTATTGGATTTCAATTAATATATTTCAGATCTTTTCTTTCTTTCTGTGAATCAAATAATTGCCTTTCATAGTTTTATTGGGAAGCTACTGCCAACTTTTTCTATCTTAGTTTCCATTATATTTTACTAACTTAAGGCTTCCGCTATTACCTTGTAGATGTCCAGAAATCCACACTGATGGTCAAACCGTGTGTAGAGTTCATTCAGCATGCTGATTACTTGCATGGGTGTGCACTGCGCACAGATGGCTGTGAAGCCAACAATATCTGAGAAGAGCATGGTGACATCATCAAACTTCCTGGCCTGAACCTGCTGCCCCTGCCACAACTGCTGAGCCACTTCTTCGGGGAAAATTGAAATAAGGAGATCAACTGTTTTCTTTTTCTCCTCTTCCAGGGCTTGGTGTGTGCGTTCTAGAGTTGCCTTCAATTTATCCATTCTTTTTTTCAAGCCATCCTGGGCCTTTGCTTGCTCCCCAACCAATATGACATCACGAGTAGCATCGTGGATAGGTATGTCTGAAAGATGGAGGCCTCGGCCCATCAGTTCATCCAGCTTGTCCACACAGGGGGATCCCAGGAACAAAACTGAATTTGATTCTGGCACATGAATCATTTGTCCTTTAACTTCCATCACCTGCAAAATTAAACCAGATTTTAGAAAAGCAAAGAACAGATGATAAGTGGATTTCCCTTTTAACTCCTCCCTATTTACTCTTCAGTTAAAATGATAAGCATAAACTGCAGCCTTTTAAGCAGTTGCAGCTTACACACAACTGCTCAAGTAAAGCGACTCACATAGTCTACTCAACAAGGTAAGTGAGAAAATAGTCTACATTCACACAAAAATATTTCCAAATTATGCACTGGACTCAATTTCAGCACAATCAAATAAGAAAGCAGCCACAGATAACATTTATTTCTCAGAAAGATTGTAAATAATCCTTCTAAGTTTTGCTACTTGAATGTAGCTAGCCTTAAAAGCAAATTCAAGAGTAGCTTTTTATCTGCTAACTAGAAACAAATTTTAAAATCATAAAATTAAAAGGAATTAAAGGTTAACTACAACTACCTGAAAGCAGACTAAATGGTGAAGTAGCTTCTGTTCTTTTTAAGGAAACTGCTACTAATTCAAATGCACTCATGCTATAGAGGAATCTAGTGAGAACAGACATGAATAAAAACTCCCATAAAGTTATTAATACCATGTAAAATGTATCAGTGCTCCTATTTCCCATCTGCTTTCCCACATATGCAGAGTACCTGATGAGTGACATTCTGTTAGAGTTTACAGGTTTCTTCCTGATAAAGATCCATACAATTTGTATTTGCAGATTGGAATAGAAAACAATAGAAAAGTACTATCAGAAAAGATCAGGTGGTACATCGTACTTCTGTACAGATTTTGCATTTAGCTCTTACATGGCTATACATGTCACTTTCTGAGTGCAGTAGTTGGTATGGATGAGTCCCTGACTTGTTACCTCTTGTTACCTTTTATTGCATTTGACAGAGTTTTTTTCTATTTTCCATACCTAGAACATCACTGGTATACAAAATAAATTTATCTCGTCACTTTCCTTTTCCACCTCCAGGTGAGAACAGGATGTTAGCTCTAATGAACATGACCATGACCCCCAGACAAGCCTGTTGTGCCTGGGCTGCCCAGAACTGGAACAGCTTTGCTGGAGGTGTTGTCAGTGCCTCATCCCTGGAGAGATTCAAGGTCAGGTTGGAGGGACTCTGAGCAACCTGATGGAGCTCTAGGTGTCCCTGTTCATGGCAGGGGTGATAGAGCAGATGATTTTAAAGGTCCCTTCCAATTCAAATAATTCTACCATAATCAAGCCAAATTACTGAGATTCAGGACTTGCTTCTCCTGTAAGCCTTCTGCTAGATAAGAAGAAAAAGAATGCACCTCTTTGTGTTCCTGCTTCCCTTTTGTCAATTTTAGGTGTCAAACTCTTTAATGTGATCTCTGTCCATGTGAATACACTATGCCAACATGGCCGATGTTTTCTACAGAATGTTGAGAAGATAATCTCAGTTTCATTAAAGCGTCCATTGTGCTTTAACACAAATGCCAGCTTAGTACCACACAGTCATGTGCTCACTCCTCTCCAGTGGAAGGGGGCAGAGGAACAGAAAAATGCAAGTTTTGTGGGTTGAGATAAAGACAGTTTAACAGGACAGAATAGGAAGGGAAAATAATAATAATTAAAAAAAAAAGAATATACAAAGCAAGTGATGAGCAATGTAATTGCTCACTACTTCCATACTGATTCCCAGTCAGATTCTGAACAGTAGTAGCCCTCCCAGTCAACCCAGTTTTACTGCTCAGCATGTTGCTGTATGGTATGAGATACCATCCTGGTCAGCATAGGTCTGCAGTCCTGGTTCTGACCCCTCCCACCTTCCTTTGTATTCCCAGCACCACACTGGCAGGACTGCATGAGAAGCTGAAATGTCTTTGATTCTACTGAAGCACTGCTCAGCAGCAGCTCAAAAATCAGCATTATTTTTCTCCCAAATCAAAATGTAGCATCGTACAAGCTAATGTAAAGAAAAGTAACTCTATCTCAGCTGAAATCAGGTCAGTGTACTGGTTCAGTTTCAACTTTACTCTCTAAACGTTTTTATCACCTGCCCTGCCTAACAGGAATTGTTGATATTTTATATAATTCATTCATGTCATGTTAATAATTCTTGTGTCATGCTCAACCTTGATGTGTTTTGTTGTTGTTGTTGTTTTTTCCTATGTTGGGAATTTGGTGTTTGTTTTGTTTGTTTTTATGTTGTTGGCAGTTTTTATTATTTATTTTTTTTATTTTTATTTTTGGGAACTGGTTTTTAAGTCTCTTTAGACAAATCATAATAGCAGAAAAATAGTTACCCCAGCTTGTTATCCCATCTTCTACCTCGGGAGAAACATGCATTTTAGAGGGCTGGAACACCTCCTCTATGAGGACAGGCTGAGAGAGCTGGGGGTCTTCAGACTGGAGAAGGCTCCAAGGGGTCCTTATAGAGGCCTTCAAGTACCTGAAGGGGGACTTCAGGAAAGCTGAGGAGGGTTTTTTATAGAAGCAGAGTGACATGATGAGGGGAAATGGTTTTAAACTGGAAGAGGGTGAGACGCTAGAATAGGTTGCCCAGAGTGGTTGTGAATGCCCCCTCCCTGTAAGCATTCAAGTCCAGGATGGATAGGGCTGTGAGCAACCTGGTCTTGTGGGAGGTAACCCTGCCTACAGCAGGGGGTTGGAACTGTATGATCTTTAAGTTCCCTTCCAACCCAAACCATTCTTTGATTCTATAAGGCACAACAACAGAGAAGGGTAAAGCATCTTTCTCGGTCTTTGCAAAGACCTTTTCCTTTCAAAGAAGTTTCAGAGATGATTCAGCTCTATTCCAGTGGGCTTTGAAACGTAGCTATGATTCAGCATGATCCTCATCTCCTTCTTTTGGAGTGTGCTGCTTCTCAGACCCCTCTCTGTATATTCAAGTATAACTGAACAAGATGGGACATTAGGTTTTCTTGAAGCTAGTCATAGCCAAACTGCACTTCTGGGAAGCTCTTCAGAGTTGGACAGCTTTACACCCAGAACATGAGCTTATAGGCAATTATGATTACATCATCTATCCTTCTTGTAAGCAGGGAAAGATTGAAACATTCCTGTCATCCGTTATATTTCATTACTGCTACATTTCATTGCTTTCCCATCTCTTTAATTATCTTCCCACAGAATAAATTAGAACAATTCCACTGTTTTCAGAGGACATTTTCCTGATATACATAAGTAAAACGGAACACAAAACATTCTGAAATGAACAACTGCATCTCGTTCTTTACACAATTACATTGCCGCGAAATGATGGAACAACCTAAGCAGCTCTAGGAAATAAAATAAATCTCTCATCTTAGTTTCACTGCAAAGAAGGAGCACACAGAAGAGTTCCTGGCTCTCCAGGATTCTTCCAGCCTCCCTCTCCCAAAAGATCCAACCAAGGACAACTGGAAAACTCTAAAGCCATTGAAACAGTGAAACAATTGAAACATGAAACAATCTCCTACTGTGCTGTACACCAACAGCTACTTCAATATGTCACTTATGCTCTGCAAGCTCTGAGTTAACACCACACAAAATTAAATATGAGTCTACTGGAAAATACCAATGGGAACATGAGAGAGTAATTCTAAGAAATAACTTGGAGGCTTAAAAACAGTTCTCTGGCTCATGTTTTGCAGCCTCTGCAGATTTTAAGGGACCTTCCCTCTGACTTTGATCAGTAAACCCTCCTGAACTGTGATAAAAGTCTTCTCTTTTCAGGGCTTTTCAGTGGGAATGGGTTTGGAAAAATAGAGTAGTATGCCGCACTTCTGTAAACAGCTGACCTGACATGCTAGAATTCATATAGTGAACAAATTCACTATATGAAAGGAATATATTTTTTCAGTTCAGTAAATGTGGCAGTTTGCTCAGTACAACTCAGAAGTTTCTCAGGTTCTTGTTGAGGTAGAGCCCTGAGCATTTGTTTACAAGCTAGATTTCCAGCTCAATGCATTGTCAACACGTGATTCCACACAGCAGCAAAGTGACTGTTACAAATGTTTGATTATTTACAAAAGTCTCTGGGGTGTTATGTAATGCACAACAGTCTCCAAACCAAAGTGATCAAATGTATCACTTTTTGTGTGTTAGATCCTTAATGAACCCACAACAGCAGCAAGAATATTGTCAGGAACTCCACTTTAGGAAATCTGAAACACTGGTGGAAATATATTCATTTTTCCATAACATAAAAGGAGGTGATAATGTACTATGGAATCTTAGAACACTAAAATGGCTTGGGTTCGAAGGGAACTCAAGGATCATCAAGTTCCAACTCCTTGCCACAGTCAAGTTAAGTATGCTTGTCTGCTCAACTAACTCTTTAAAACTTTGTCTCTCTTCATTTGGGGTGGAAATTATCACACAGAATAGTGCAGTGACCAGCACCCAAGAGCAACATAATACTCAGTACATCCCACTAGACACAATTTTACAAAAATCAAAGCACTTGCAGAGAAATCTTTTTATTATATATGTCAATTATAAATTAATTAGAACAATGTGACTGCATTTCAAAGACATTTTGAAACAAACATGTCATTTTATTTTTATATTTTGTTTGCTTCACTCTAATCCAGCATCAAAGTCCTTTCAATTCCTTTTGAATTATTTAAAAAACAACAACAAAAAGAATATTTGAGCTATGCAACAACTGTTGACTGAAAGACACCAAAGGATGGGATTGATCCTTCTTACAGCTTAAAATTCATCCTGTCCCACACATCTAGGCCTTTCATTTTTTTGCTGGTTCAGCTTCCATACAGCAGTGTGAAGGCATGCCAGGGGAATAAATTAGCTAGAGTTGAAAGTACTCCGGAGACTCCGCTCTAAATTGGGCCTCTTCTTGACAAATGTTGTGCAAACACACAAAATCATACTATTCTTGTTTCACCACACTAAAAATACAAAATTCTTGACTTTATATTCAGGATAGTATTATCATCAAAACTATCACCCTGGTAAAAAAATCAAAAAAGTTTCATGTATTCGTGTGATCAAAACTTTAATTACTTTATGCTTTAAAGGTTTTCATAATTGAAAACTAATAGTTGTCAATTGCCTACAGAGAGATTTTTATTGATACCTATAAGCATCAGCCAAGCAAGATTTCACAGGGATGTGCCAGTAAACTCTGAAGGTAGCAGAAAGGCTCCCATTCATCAGAGAATTGTTACCATTTGGATTGGTTCCAACAGTTTTCACCACAAGACAAGCATGAGTCCATAAACCCATTCTGCACCTAACCACTCCATTAGTGATATTCAGCTTCTAGCAAAAGCTTCTCATTTGAATTTGGCCTGTCCCAGTTACCAGAAAGTACTCCTGCTTATTCGATGATATCCTTTGCCAAACATCTTTCCTTTCCAGATTCATATATTAATTTGTAATACTTTTTAAAATGTCAAAATATTGTGAAATGGTTAAATGAGAATATAGGTTTATTCATGAGAACAGCAGGCAGTGAGCAGAAGAAGCTTTCTCCTTTGATCTATGCAGAACAGATATAAATAGCAACCATTAGGAGACGTGACATTTCATCACCAGCCTAGGTATCTTAAAACTCCTGTGATTAGAAGATCTTCGAACCCATTCACTAACCAGCTTGAAGACATTTTTCTCCTTTAGGATTTATATGTTCCAATTCCTTTTCCTGTTCTATTTCATCTTTAATACATAACTCTGCTTCAAATTCTGGCCAGCATCACACCAAGAAAATTGATAAGATGTAGAGTTCTCTGCTGGTATTTTTTTTCTCTCTTTATTACCCCTCCTATCAAATACTTTTGTGGCTTTGATAAAAAGAAAAAAAAATCTATCATTATAAGCAGATATGAAGAAGAATCAATTCTGCTCTCTTGGCAAAATATAAATTTTCAGAACACCAGGACAAGAAATTGCTGTTTTTCCCAGTCTAATCATTCTAACAGTATAATTGAAAATGATATTTCCACCTCTTTCTGAAGTCTCTGAAAACACCCTCAGATGATTTTAGAAGCAACCGTACTAAGAATTCTGAATTAAATTTTCTAAGTTTTTCTTAAAAAGGTTAAATTTCTTTCCATGTGTTCAACAACAATGCCTCATACTGTTATATACTTCATCAGTAACTTTCTATTAGTTACTATATTTGACCTATACCAGTAAAAGAAAATCTCTGTGTGGAGTCTTTCCCAGGCCCTGTAAATGATTTGAATTTGGAAAGAATGCATGCATAGTCCCGGGTTGAGGGTGTCTTTTTAATGATTTCCACAACGAATTTAGTTTACAACCCATAAAGAAATAAAAAGCAAACAAAAACTTTAAAATGTCTTTAGCTAAATAATGAATAGAACATAGACTGCGAGAAGCAATAGCCGTGATGTAGTGAATATACACCTCTCTGCATCTGTTAAAATATATGCTTAGCTTCCACTCTGTTCATTGCAATTAATTGATTTTCTTTGAAATGAAAACTAAGTAAATTAAAAGAATTATTCAGAAAGTAGTATTTTAAAATAAAGAAACAATCTCAATTGCTATATTATTCTACTGTTCTACTACAAGATGAAGAAAGCAGCTGAAATAATTTTCTGTGGCCAAGGCTGATAAGGAGAAAGAAACAGAACGATGTCCCCAAAGTTTTAGCTGTTTAGCATTGCTGTAGAGGGGCCAACAAAGCCTCGTGGGTGGGAAGGAGGGAATGTTCAGGTTGGATATCAGGAAAAATTTACTGTCAGAGTGGTGAGGCATTGGGACAGACTGCTCAGGGAGATGGTGGGGTGGAGGCTTTCAAAAAAAGTGTAGATGTGTCACTGAGGGACATGAGCTAGAGCAGTCACAGACATGGGCTGATGACTGGACTAGATGATCTTATTGGTTTTTCCAACATTAATGATTCTATAATTCTCTGATTCTCTGATTCTATGCAAATGAGACACACAGCTGTTACAGAGAAGGGGGAAAGTGATTGTTCCATAAATGTCAAAAACTGCAGCCTTAGGGAGCTCCCCCATCAGTCTGTAGGTTTCTGTCCACAGACATCTCAGGGGAGGTTTGCACATTTAGCCATTACTTGCAGTGGATGGGCAGACCACAGCCAGCCCATTCCCAGAGGCCATAGCTGCCCACAGCACAGTGCTCTGCCTGAGCTGAAGAGCCCTGCTGAGGAGGAGAAAATATTTGCTCAAGCACAGCGTGTTGCTAACACAGCTACCTGGCTTTTGGATTAGAGCCAGTTTACCCCTCACAGACTGAGAAACTGAGCCAAACTAATCTGAAGCTGTCTACCAACACATTGACAGGACCACCTTCATCTAATTTATGCAGATCCTGACCTGAAGCTAATTTGGAGCTGTGAACTCCTAAACAGTAGAATACGTGAAGTGCAACATAAGCATTTTGACTCCTATGATTCTTTGAATATTAAAACCCTTAAGCATAAAATCCCGATGTCATAAGTCAGTTTAAAGAAAAGGATCTAGTCACTTTTAGAATCTCACCCTTTATATTTCTGTTTCCTACAGAAGAGTCAGAATCATCTTGCTTCTCATTTGTGACTGCTGCAGCAGTGATCCACCATAAGTCTCATTAGATTTTATTAGTAAGTTTTATTAAACATCTATCGTAACTAATTCCTTTGCCATGTGTGTTTTCACTAATTACACTGCACTGTATTTATTTTACATAGCCTGATGTTGACTGAAATAAATTTACATGGCATAGTCTTATTTCTTTTACATATACAAACACACTTGTAAACACTCAGCTTCTTGAGCAGAAGTCATGATCTACGTGGATACAACAAGCCACTGGTAGGCCCCAGTAACACACAGTTTTGTCTTCATTTAATGCCATAGAATCACCATAGAAAGGTTTAGGTTAGGAGGGACCTTGAAGGTCATCAAGCCTGAACCCCATGCATGGCAGAGTTGCCACTCATCAGATCAGGCTGCCCAGGGCCCCATTCAACCTGGCCACCCAACACTTCCAGGGATGGAATAAACACATTATAAAACTATCTTTTTATTTAAATCAACAGGACTACTTAAAATTAATCTGATTCCTTTTTTTTTTTTTTTTAAAGGAGAAACTATTACTGCATTAACGTGTCTTGTAAATTAGACAGTTTACATTTGCTGAGGAACAAAGAGAAGATTTAGATAATTATCCAGCTTCAGGTGAGAAGAAATGGCACAGAGAAGCAAACCAACCACTATTCCTGCATTAAGACACAGATGTTCCACATAGAATGTTGCCTTTTGTTTAGAGAAAGTTTCCAACAGCTTTAAAAATACATGGCTCTCTGGGAGGGACTCCCTTGAGCAATGAGAAGGCCTAATCTGAGTTGGATGAAGCTAATAGGGAGGCTGTTACCACTGGCAGTGCGCTTGAGGAGGGAGAGTTGTAAATGTGTGGAAAATCCCTCTTTTCTTAATTGATCTAAATACATCTTTTTTTGGAGGGAACAAAAGATTCTGGGTTATTTCTACTAACACGTACAATAAAAATCCATTGTGTCAGTTTATTATAACAAATTGAAATTGTCCAGCATGAATGGCTCTCTGATAATATTTGTGATAGCTAAACAGTAGCCATTCTGCACAATTTCTTCCCACAGATTTGTGAAAGGAAATAACACACTTTGCTCAACACAACACATAAGAAAATAAGGCATTGTTTACCAAAACTCATTTTGATGGATCAGTGATTTGTGAAAAGATGGGAGAATTAAATCTCTTTCTATCCTTTCTGCTTTAGTTGAAGGCCTGTTCATCAAAAACACCTTTATATTTCACACAAAACAAAACAGTTGAAATATGTTACATGTCCACAAACCACCAAAGTACTTCAGATATTGCTAAGTCTATGGAGTAAAAATCCAGATCTACTACAAAAAAATTGATAAAATCCAAATTGAGTAGAGAGAACTTTACTGCAGTTTCTTCTCTTTGCTACAGTCTTATGTAGTATTTAAACATTAATGTTTATACATAAAATAGATCACCTCTACTTATAGCGAATGTACACAATGTCCTGATGCCTGTATTTCATAAAAGTAGCTACCAATTGAAGTCAACAGAGGTATTAAATCAAAGCTTTTTATGTGAAAGTTTGATAGAGAGGAGTTTCCGTATTCTCAGAGATGTATTTCTGTCTCCAGAATACCAGAATGCTGAATTCTGCAGAGCAACATCCAATCTCGGATTTACGTGTATAAATCACCAGTCAGAACTCTCATAGAACTGCACAAGAAGAAATTACAACATATCTGACTGACTGTGCCTAAACATTTAACCTTGCATATCATGATATTCTTGTTACATGAAGTAAAATTCATAATTTTGCATTGGAACCAGAACACAGAAGAAAGGAAAAGTTTTATAGAGTTAACATTGTTCCAAATGTTTTCATCTTCCAGAAATAACCTTAGCATTTAAATTCATTAGTAAAACAACCTGTGAACTAATCCTTCTGGAGTGAGAATTTTAATTTGGCAATACATGAGAGAAATCTATTTTTAACTTCACATTTTGTTACATTTGGTGTTAGTTTTATATTTAGAGACATTATAGCCACAGAACTCAACAATGCTTACTTTAACATTCACTTCAGTCATCCTCAAATACAGTTCATCCCTGAGATAAGATTGGTAGATGTAACCTTTGTTCTCACAGTGACAGTAGCTGGCCAAAAATACCCTGGTAACAAGTTCTTATGTCAGGGAATAATGATTCAGGGAAAGCAAAATATTTATTGAGTGTACATTAACTAAACTAAAAGGTAAAATAAAATATGTATCTACACAGATTCAAAGTTCTTCAGTTCTGTCATGAGTAGAACTAAAGTGATAAGACCTAAAATGAATTGCTTCATCTTCATTGAAACAGAACCTTTCAAACCTACTGAGAGGAAAACACTCTGTTTACCTAAACATTTTGAAAAAACAAGCTGTATTACTAGCTTTCAAAGGAAAAAAATAGGAAATGGCAGAATTTTCTCTTGCTATGGAATCTGAAGTTTTAATTAATTCTGATGAAGATAGGTCATTAAAGGGTCACACTATCCAGACATTGCACTATATTCTGAACCATAATTAATAGAAATTGTATCCTGTTCAGGAGTTATTAATTAAAAAAAAAAAAAAAAGGAAAGGAAAAACAGGCATTTTCTATGAACAGATAGTTTGATTTTATTAGATTGAAATTAGGACTGAATTGTAAATGTTTAAATTAAATCTTGGTTTGTGATATTTGGGTCAAGAAGAACAGAAATCTTCATGACGCAGCAAAGCACACTTACAAAAATTCCTCTGAGATGAATTCCTTTCCACTAGCTATTCTTTACGAACCCCAGTGCCATGCTGCTAACAGCAGCTGACTCAGTTGCTTTGGCTATATGATGCAGTGCCTAAAGGACACGCGCTCCTCCTCTCCAAGTTGATCTTTGTTCACTTACATAGGTAGTATTGGAAAACATTTTTCTTGGTCAAAGCAGAAAAATTACAAGCCACACTTCCTTAGGCTGATGCTTCTGTAGTGCTGAATTCTGGTTAAGTGGACAATTTCTGAACAGTCTGTCTCTGGCAAGCTGGATTAGCTTTACAAACTTTTAACAAGTCAGGCTGAAATCCTAATACAGAGGTAATGATTTTCCTGTCCTTCTTTATACATCACTCTTGGAATACAAATTATTTTTAGAAGGAGATTGATAACGTACTTATGGTACTCTGATAACAATTACCATACAGAAGCTGCTGTATTAGATTAGTCCATGCTGCTTCCATTCCTGTGCCCAATATCTGCCAGTGACCAATAATGACACACCCATGCTAGGGTCGCTAGGGCTGCTGATACATGGGTGAGGGGAGGTGCTTGTTTTTTAGGATTTGTTGTGGGTTATTTTGTTTGTTTGCTTGTTTCTTGTTTTATTCTCAGAACTATCTTCAAGAATCCTTAAAAGTAACTGCTTGAGAAGAGAAGGAAGAGATCAGGGCATCAAAATGATCTCCCAGGAAATTCAAATTCCCAGTGATGGGATGCTAACCACAAAGA
Source organism: Callipepla californica brunnescens (assembly GCA_023055505.1). Lineage (NCBI taxonomy): Eukaryota > Metazoa > Chordata > Aves > Galliformes > Odontophoridae > Callipepla > Callipepla californica. The sequence continues at coordinate 109,736,754 of JALIRH010000001.1, read as the reverse complement.
CACAGTAGGAACTCTGGAATAACAAAACCCAAAACTTGCCTCCATGTGAAGCTTTGCTGTGAGATGTTCTCAACTTCACTGCAGTTCATTGTTTAGTGTTCTGTAATCCGGTTCTGATTTGCCAACTAATTTCTTCCCCTTTCTCATAAAACCAGATGGTGAACTCAACAGCATTACTGTTGTTAGCCTTTGTTCAGTAGTGGATGAGCTTCATCCTGGCTCATAGCACTTAAAGGTTTCCTAAAGCATGCAGAATATCTAGTTTCATCTCTTTGATTACTGACTTCTTCACATGATCCAAGGCCAATTTCCAAATATCATTTCTCATACACCAGTGACCAAAAGCAGTCTGCTGTCTGCATCATTTCACAAAAATATCTTTAATCTAGAAAGAGAGCTTTTTAACACTATGCAGTCTTCATACTTGCCTCCAGCCTGCCTTGATTTTTTTTTCTTTATAAAAATCACAATACACAGCAGTACCAAGGCAAAAATAAAAAAATAAAAAAATAAAAAAAAGGTCAGTAATCTTAGAATATTTACTGTAATCTCTAGACATTTGATCAAAATGAGATTTTTTTCCCTTCCTTTCTTTTTTTCCTTCTTAGTAAACTTAACCTTTCTCTTGAGTGATGTCAGAGACAGATGTTGGTGTACTGCAGTAGGTGTTGTACCTTCTCACCAATATTCCATTATGTGTTGTCACTGTGTGACAGATAACAGCAGAGGGGCAGTCTGATCAAATTGCATCTAATATGGAAGTACCTATGAAGCAAAGCTGTGTCACTGAAGTCCTCCACAAGAAAAAGTATGACACCCACTGACATTCCTTGACACTTACTGAACATCTATGAAGATCAAACAGTGGATGTGAGCACAGTGAGGTGGTGGGTGGTGCGCTTCAGCAGCAGCAACAGTGACAATAGACACTTCTGCTGGCGCAGACTTTTACAAGCATAGTATGCAGGTTCTTGTTCATCTCTGACAAAATTGTAGAGCTAATGGAGTTACTGTGCTGAAGAAGAGTTTTCTCTATCAAGAAGAGTTATTGTGTTCTTGTAGTTTCCATAGAAATAAATAAGAGGCATTATATTCAGAGTGACCTATGTATAAATGTTCTTCAGAATTCTGATATTTTACAGGATTCTCCTACTTCTTTCTACTTTCAATTGCTGAGCACAGAAAGTTACTTATTTAGTGGATCTGAAACTAAAAAGCACAAGATCTATTGCTTTTCCAGACAGAGATTTCTGTTTTCTATTACTCTAGAGACAAATCTCATTTTCCTACGAGAGAACACATGCCTCTAAAATGAAGGTGGTCATAAGCACTGGAATACAAAAAAGAAAACATCAGCAAATAACCACAACTCCCAAAAGAAACTACTTCTGATGACTAACACTGGAATTTATCAAGGGATATAAAATTTCATGGGATGAAAATTAAGGCCTTTCAAACATGTCTTGTTCAGCACCTACCATCATACCTGCGTAGCTTGGTCGTACTATCCACTGTTTTTTTAACCTCAGGAAAAATAATATATACCCAACACTCCCCACAACAGTGGTCTCAACAGAGGATTTGGGCTGCCTCAAAGCTAAAAGATCACAAAGTAATGCAATGTTACATTTTTTCTAGTAAATTATTCTGGATTTATATTCTGGATTCATAGATTCATAGATTCATTAGGTTGGAAAGGACCTACAAGATCATCTAGTCCAACCATCCTTAGGAGCACCTACTCCTTCAAGCTTAAATTTTAATATTCTTTAGAGAGTCTTATTTCAAGTATGAAATGTTGGTGATAAAGAACATAAAATAAAAAACTGGAAATAAAATTCACTTCATCTTCCTCTCAGAAAGGCTCCCGTATAGGAAGAGAAGACAATCAATAAAGTGAATTTATAGTTAGGAATAGTCAACATATTTCTGTGTTTTAAATTATATAAGCTGCTTTGGAGTCAGTAATATATGTATAAATATATATATATATATATATATATATTCTAAGTCCAGTAGATATGAGTGTTTGTTTTATTCTGTTTTCCAGAGGAGAGAGTTCTATACAGAGAAGAGCATACGCTGTCTTCAGAAGAAAGTGGTGTAAAGAAGAATTAAATACAATATAAACTCCACCTCCATGTGCCTAGGACTCCTTTCCTTTCTATTTTGTATGATTCAAGACTATACTTAGTTTGTTTTCCTAATCTTCCAGGATAATTCTTCCTTTTCTGGAACCTACGCAATATCAAGTGTAAACAGATATACTAATAAAAAAATAAATTTCTGACGCATTTGAACAACCACATAAAAAATCTAAACTTGGCTCAATCATCTTTTCTTGACATATCTTTGCATATCTTCCTAAAGCAGCCTCAGTAATTACTGACATCATATGGCACAATTATGGACTTCAAATCAAAACAAAAGGCAGCAGATTACAATAATTTTAGTTGGTAATGAATCTACTATTAGATTATCAAAACTCTAATGAGAACTAAAGTGATTTGAAATTATATGTTCAAATCAGAATTAAATTTTGTATTCCTTTTGTAAAAATGAACAATTTAAACTTCCTGAAAGTGTTATAGAATCTAAGTGACAAGCAGTAATGTCTCTTCCCTCACAAATAACATCAGGAAGGACGTAAGTTTAATTTATGTTGCATAAATTCTTGGAACACATGCACATCAGTGAAAAACAAACAGATAAAATATGAAGAAAAAACTGTCAAAACATGAAAGAGGAGCGAAGCAGACAAATCAGCATCACTCTTAGTTATTTTGCATATCAGAACTTACTAGAACAGATCTGTCAAAACATAAAAGAGGAGTGAAGCAGACAAATCAATGTTACTCTTAGATATTTTGCATATCAGAACTTACCAGAACAAATTTATTTCTGAGCACATATCTCTGAGCTCAGTCTAAATGTGGTTCCTTCTTATTTGGAGAAACTACTTGCAAAAATAAATACGCCAAGGGTCACATGAAAAAGCCATGCCTTCTAAGTCCTTGGCTCTACAGTGTAGTAAATCAGCTCTCCTGTAAGCTCCCAGATTATCACAGGACACACTCAAAACAGATTTTCCACAAAGTTATCAATATAAAGGTTCTTTCCAAGCTATTATATTGAATACTGACTAGGAAAGACCCTCTCCTTTCCTGTTTACCATTAACTATAGTCAAGAACATTTTTAAGTTAAACTATACCTTTTTTCTAAAATCCCTAAATCTAAAATCCTTCAGAAATGCAATGATTTTTCTTTTTTTTTTTTTTTTTTTTTTGCAATTTAATTAACTAGAAGTCATCTAAGATTCAAATGCTATGTTTCTTCACCTTCTATCTACCTTCTGAGTGAGACAACAAATGACTCCTTCAAACAGGTATGATTCTGTCAGCAATCACGATGCCTAGAACAGTTAAGAAACAGAAAATGAGCAACTGATAGCAACATGTCACTTTGCTACTATTTTTTTAATTTCAGGATGAAAGAACAAAGGCCCCTGATAAGGAAAACAACTTGGTTTTTCTTTTCTCTAATACTTCAGCTTTCATATCTGTTAGCCAATATTATATATTCCGTCTGTTTCCACGCACAGACTTAAAAAGAAATCAAACTCAGTCTTACTGATAGAGCCAATTATGTAGTACATTGCCGCACTAACAAGAAATATCAATCCAACTGGGACAAATCCTTCTCTCATTTTTACAGATCTATACAAAAATAAACTCATTGAGTCAACACATTTACACCAGATTTACAGCATTGTGATTGAAAGAGGAATTATTCTCTGTTTTGGATGAGAGAAAGAGGATTTGGCAGGAAAAAAGGAAATTATCATACAGCAAATTCCAACCACAGCTCTCTTCTTATTGAAGAATTCTCTCTGAATTCAATAGAAATAGGATCAAAGCAGCATTCAAGCTTGATCAAACTGTTCTTTTTTTAATGTAGCAATTATTGTCACATTATCTGAAAATAAAACAGCTATTAAAAGATTACAAATATTCAAAGGAAAATTATAAAATATAACCTCTTCAGCCATACAGAAGGAACTACATTTTTCTTTAACCTAAATCTCTTCAAAAAAAAGCTAACGAACAAAAAGAATAGCTTAATGAATAAATATACTTTCCCTCAGATGCTAATATTATCGACATTTTTCCTCATGACTGAACTCTGAATGTAAATTTCTACTTAGCAGACATAATAAAGCAAAAATTAGAAATTATATCATTACTGCTAGCCAACCATGTCCAATTTCATACCAGTTTTCATACAGCAGCAAGTGTGTGCCCCTTAAATTAAAGAAATTAACTTAATTTGGCACAGCCTGTAACATGCCTTTTGTCTCCGAGGACAATGCTGAAACCATCTACTTCATTAGCCAAGGGGTTTAAAAACCCAAAGACTGTTGGATCTGTAGTTCAAATTGAAAAGCCAAATTAGAGAGTAAAAATGCATGGCAACATGGAGACTGCTTTTTAATAGCCTGCCATTTATAGTACAGACTGCATGAATGGAATTGTATTAAAAAATACATATGGATTTTATTATAATATCTCCTGGTTTGCCCGCTGCCAGCACTTTGCAGAATTGAACCAAGTTGGTTTTTCTCAGTGTACATTTTCCCTCCACTCTACTATAGCTTGAGATGTGATCTACAAAAGACCATATACTCCGTGATTCTTTTATTATTATTCTAATTAGCCAGAGAGAACCAAGAGGATGCTCCAAATACAGGATTTAGATGCTGGAAACGGGACTTCAGCATCCCTCCTGAACAAGTCTAAGCTAAAAAGTAACTGGTCTCACACACCAGTAAGGGCCACAAAGTTCCCTGAACATCACTCTGCTGGCCTTAAACACCTGAAGTTTTCTGTGTATGCATCCCAGAGATGCTCCAACTGGGGAGCCTCCGAAGATAGACTGGGGAGATGAAAAGCAGTAGAGCTCACCATACATCCCTGCAGAGCCTCACAGGACAAGTACCTTTTTAATACACCTGATGTCATGGACAACATTCTGGTTTCTAAATCCTAAATGGGCACTGTGTCTTCTTGCCTTTGATTTATGCCTAGAAAGATGAGGCATTTACAACAGTGTCCTGCAGTCTTCATTTCCTATTGCTTCTCAGCCTTACAGCAAAGAGCTCTCTGATTCTTCTTACCAGAAGCCCAGATATCTCTCCCAGGTCAGGCTCGCTGGGGATCAAAGATAAATATTACCTACAAGTCAATTGTTTCACCACCTCTTTTCCTTTTCACAGGGCCAGTAGGGCTACTCAGCAATTTCCCCCTGAGCAAGCTGCCCGCTCTTAGGTGGGTTCATCAGGACACGAGGAAGAGAGCTGTGTGCTGGCTCTACTCTCATCTGCATGTGCAGCAAGAGTGGGATGAGCAACAGAACAGACTGCACCTATTTTTGGTAATGATAAGTTCTTTCTAATCCAGTTACCATGATCTTGTGTGTGAGGTAAATAAAAATAAATAAATAGATACCTGTTTCTAGCTGATAGGTCTGCTAATTCCTAGTATTAATCAACCTCTAACTACTCTTAGCATGTCACTAGTTTTCACTAGCCAATCTCACCTAATTTTAATATGCAGTTCTCCAGAGCTAATCAGGATAATTCATCAAACCAAGCTCCTACGAAGGGAAAATAAAAACCTTAGGTGACAGCGCTTTTATGGTACATTTAGCAAATGTATTTCAGTTTATCCCCACTAGAACAAATCCAATATTCCCACAGATAACAATAAAGATTCATTACAGCCTCTGCTACTCATACCAAGCCTAGATGATTTTGTAATGATACCATTGCAAAAAGTGTATTTTTTAAATGTCACTATTTGGATTTGTTGTGGAAGTGAACTATACTGCAAACACTGTCTCATTCCATTTACTCTTTGCAGAAAATGAAATATGCCAGGCTGACACTTTCCAAACCTGATGTACTGTTTGATTCTATCGTTAATAACAAAGATTGACTAGTGATCTCTTAACAAAAATTCTATTATCTTTTCTGTAGGAAATAATTTAAACATGCTCTGATCTGTCCAGTTGATGAAAGAGTCAACAATTCTCCTTTCTGTAATGAATATATTTTGAAGACAATGTTATCAGTGGTCAGATCCCAGAGTTTTGGTGCATTCAGTCCAATCCATCCCTTTTCAGAGAACCAAGTAAGCATGTGCCAAGATTCAAGGAGGCACTTACATCTACCAGATCCATTAATGGGTAACAGTACTTGACTGAAATCAATATCAGACTAAGCAAAAGCCAAACTGAAGCAAATGAATAGATAGATGTTCTACTTTTCGAAAACACATTTAAATGATCAAATGTTTAAAAAATCTTTGTGCCTTCTTCTATCACTTCTATCACTTAAATCCAAAGAACATCAAGGAAGTCTTCAATCTTCATGATGTTTATATTTGAATCTTAGATGATTATAAACACTAAAAAGCCATTACTCAGTATCTCAGTGGTTGATTTATGAAGCAAATGTCCTAGAAAGGGAACAAATGAAACTCTAATATTTTATATCTTTAATATCTTGCAACTCCAATATTAACAGATTATTAATGAGATTATAGCAAAAAATATTTTTATGAAATAAATCCTTTCCTTAAAACAGTAAACTGCTGCCAACAAGGATAAGAAATAAAAATAGCTAGACAAGACTCAGAATCTAGCACCAGAACTATTACCATAAAGAAGACTCTTCCAACTTACAGTTTAGTAAGGAAAAATCAAACTGAAGGAAAATATACATGCATATTTAATTAAAAAAATTAGTAGCTAATAGCTACTAAAAGTAGTTACATGTGAAAAAGACAGAAATGAAAGAGGTGTTTCAACAGTCATGAATATGGCAAATCCCCACTGCCTATTCAATCCATTGCATGGTGAACCATCATCACCATGAGGTTTTATTTTAGGTTACAGGAGTGTGCAGTCATTATTTCACAATGGCCCACTGCTGTTTCCAACATTCCTAATTGTACAAGACTTGGGTTGTCAAGCAAACAAGGACATAAATCTAATCATCATGGTGCTATAAAGCATATAACATAGTGATTCAAACTCTGATATAAAAGTTTAATTCACTGGCTATCACATTGGCATTAACAATTGTGGTGCCCTGCTGTACCTGGGCTTAGTATTCCTGCTCCAAAAGAGTGCAGGTCTCCCACACTTCTTGACAGTTCTGTGAGGATTTCTTGTGGTCCTTGTGGGCATCGCCAGAGGACACAATGTGGACAACTGAATCAAACCCTCGGTGCCAATCTATCTGTATAGTATCTGGCAAGATGCTTATGCCCCAAGGAAACAATTGAGAAGCCTGTATATTCAGCATGTCACTAGACTGCAGGAAACAGTGACACAGTTGAAATGTAAGATTTCTCCTGTTTGCAGACTTTCCAACAAGGTGTTTCAGGATTCAAGAGCAAGCACTCAGATTTTCTGGAAAGATCAGGGTTCATTTGAACTAACTTTCTGCAACTTTCACATTGAAACTGGAGCTTGCACAGAACAGAATGATAGGTTCATATGTCTCATAGTTAAATTATTAGTAGAAAAAATGAATGTATCTTTTAATTGTTTAAGTTAAATGTTAGATTCAGGACTGCACTTCAGAAGCAAGGACTAGCACTGTTCTCCAGAGTTTCCCCTCTGAATGCCAGCCTCCTCAGGGCAACCAGCCCACAGGATCAGACCAGAGCCTGTCCAAAGCAAAACCCATAGTAACACAAATTATGTAAATACAAAACATTGATTGTTTTGCTTTTCAAATATGTTTCTTAGTGCCCCACAATGCTTACTAGTGTAGTTGCAGTTACCTCTCATGATTGGTTCTGTTTCTAATCCAATGCTTACTTAGAGTAAAATACCCAAATAACCTTGGAAGCAAATCTCACATACGCCAAACTGTGTCCAACATGCCCTTTTTGGACTCCTGAGCTATGCCAGTCTAAATTTATGCCAACTTGCTAGCATATGTAATTAAAGATAAACTTGGAAACCAGCTACGAAATTATCATGATCCTGATTGTTCCCTCCCTGGAAACCCATGCAGTCATCTCATTCAAATGTTAATGAATGCAGCACATTCCTGATGGACTGAATGTCACTTTACCCAGGTAGGAATTGTCATGAGTGATCTGCAGCACTGCAGCAACAGGCCCTGTGTCATGTCTGGTTGTCAAATAATTACATTTTAAGCTGCCACTAGCTAGAGCTGCTTATCGACCACAAAATTGAGCTACCTTAGAAGACTATCAATTTATGAGATTATTGTTTTCTATTTGTTTTACAACACAAATATAGGTAGGATTCTCAAAAGCATGTTTATTTAGGAGTGTAACTCTTACTACATATCAGTTTGCTCTTTGTTCTTAACCTAGCAGCTTCTCTAAACTCTGTTGTGTTACTATACAGCATGCAAGTTTCAGGCTTTACACTCAAGTATCAGTTTTTTACACTACATTCTTTGGCTGCAAATAATAAAACTATCAGATATAATCTGAAAGCCAGCAAGCTCTGCAATTCTGAGTTTTAATGAAGGTCATTCTAAAACTGTGTTATTCAGTCTTTAATATTTCAGCCCTTTGGCAAGGCATCAAGTTGAGACACGGTAGAATATTTTTTCCACATCATATACAGGTTCATTTTTCAGTAACAGGAATCCAAACAAGTTTCAAAAAATTATTTAAAGAAATTATAATTCATCTTCTGTCTCGTATGCTTTTATGCTTAGTTACAAAAACCCAGACTTAAAACCAGACAGTCTGCTTCTAGCTGTGCATTTTACTAAGGCAGAGTGGGTATAAAATGCTTGTGGCACATTCTGTGCACTTTCTAGTCCTTTTCATTAGTTTGATTCACAGATCATTAAGGATCTGCCACTTAATTTTGCCCATTTCTCTGCTGCTGGAGACAATCACATCATATAGTTCATTTTCCTGAAAGTATGAAGTGTCATTTCTGAACCACTGAGATTTTTGAGCATATGCTGCATATCAGCTCCACCTGCTGTGGCACTACAGGAGACCCAAGCAAGCTCAGACATGACAATGGTTCTTGCCACCACAGTGCCAACAGCCAGATATGCCCACAACAGATGGCAGGCAGCTTTCCAGATCACCCAGATGAGTTTCTTCATCCTCACGCTTCTATTTATGGAAGGAACAATGAATTAGTGATATGATTAATGTTAATAAATATCTAAATAAAGGTGAGAGGTAAATGGGTGAGGTCAGACTCTTCTCAGTAGGCATATGTCAACAGGATAAAGAAAAATGGCCTAAAACTTGAATGTAGGATGTTCCATAGAAACTTCTTTATGGTAAGGGTGATAGTGCACTGCAACAGGTTGCCCAGTGAAGTTGTAGAGTCTCCTTCTATGAAGATTTTCAAGACCATCTGGATTCTTCACCATGTAACCTATTGTAGGGAACCTGCTTTAGCAAGGGGGTTGGACTCAATGATTTCCTGAGGTTTGTTATAACCCCCACAGTAATTCATAGGTCTACTAACCCAGCACGTGCTGTAAAGTATACAAAATTCTTCACTGGATAGATTAAGGACACTTTAAGTGAGATGATGTCTTTCTAGCAATTTTCACAGAAGGGGTTCTAGGAATACCCAGATCTAAGGATCACAATTTGAGAAAGATATGTCAGAAGAGTTGGCTCTGAAAAAAAAAAAGGATGGTTACGTAGTAATGGTCAGTAGGATGGAGAGATGCCCAGTCAGGGGATCTGTAAGCTCTTAAGATACCAACTTTTAGCTGATTTCAGGAAGACATTGATTTTTTTTTCTCCTGTTTTGTTAGCAGATCAGTCAGATAAAAAGCTTTGTATTTAAGTACTGTGAGTAAAAGTTGGTCTCGGTTGTAGACCAGTTCATTCATTTTGAAGAGAGTTAAACGAAAATGCTGTACAACTTGAGAATTACAGCAAAGTAAACTGAACAGTTCCCAAAGAAAACACAGTATTTTTGAAAGGAACATGCAGAAAAAGGAGAGAGAATGTATAATATTTAAAAAGTCCTTGGCATAAGTACTTGATGAGGAAATATTACTGATGGGTAATGTAGTATTCTGTCTGAAGCAGCATAAGGCAAGGAATGAAAATTAGAGAGTGGTCTGTTTTTAAAGGAAGAACATTAAGAAGGACTTACATTTGGTTCTTTCCTAATAATTAAGAAAAATATTGATATTGAGGTGGTAAAAATGCTATGAAATAGAGAAGACAGAAGTGCTGAAGATCTATAATATAGACACTAAAGGTATTGACCTTCTATGTTTAACGCTCCTATCTCATAAGGAAGGGAATATTTAGTGCTATAAGAGAGAGAACTAAAACCAGAAGAGGGAATACATATTCTTTTTATTTAACACTGGACAACAGACTGGAAAGGGCTGTCAGAAATCTAACCTCACACCCTCAGAGACCTTTGTGATGGGGGCACAACTCAGAGAGGCCCAGAGAACATGCATCCCATCTCACACTAGGCATCACATAACACTGCTGAGCTTGGGTCTTTCTCTCCTCAAAATAATGTCTCAGGAAAAGAGCAACATGGATGAACAATTTGGCCACAGGGAGATATGAATCTGTTGTACTACTCTGTATCATTTTCTAAGCCATTGTTTCCATCCCAAACAGACATTTTAAGCTAATGTCAGGGTCCTGGTTTCAGCTGAGATGGCATTAACAGCAGATGGTGTTAACAACACACCAATGTTTTGGTTGTTGATGAGCAATGGGAACAAACCCACCAAGCACAGCCCAGCCACTTGGAGGAAGAGCCACTGTCTTTATGGCATGGTGGCAGAGCAGAGGCAGGGCAGGTAGGCTGAATTAGGCCAGAGATCATTCTGTACTGAATGAGGGCAGGCAGAAGACCATAAAGTCATGGGTGTTGGCTGGGAGTAGACATTGTTCAGGGGTTGACCGAGTGCCAGTCAGTGGGAGATGAGATGTTGTACTAGTATCTGAGCATTGTTTGGCAGGCAGTTGTATTGTCAGATAGGTTTGAGGTGGAAAGAAATTGCATGGCAGACATATATGTGTGTGTGTGTGTGTGTGTGTGTGTGTGTGTAGTTATAATTGCAATTTGTTTCCATTTTTCTTTTCTGTCAGTAAATATTTTTTATCTCAACCCATGGTTCTATTTTGTTTCCAGTTCTCTCCCTCATCCCATATACAGGAAGTGAGCAAAAGCACTGCTGGTGCTGAGCTGTTGTCAGCTGAAACCACAACAGTCCAAAGCAGAAACAAAGTCATCACAGACTCAGGTATGGAGCTCACTGAATACCTTCAGTGAATGAAGGCATTGCAGTGAATATACCACATACACATACACGTGCACATACTGGCTTGCCAATGACCTTTTGTTGTTGTTTTTTTTTTGAAGTAAGGAATTCTAAGTGTAAATGTTAACTGAGCTATCAACACATAATTACGTGTTTGTCTGCCCCATAGGGAAAGTGTTTTTCTCATAAATGTAACTTAAGCAGATGGCAAAGGCTATATCTATTTAACTATACCTGTAAAGAGCTGCTCACTGTTATAAGCAAATGCCATCTAAGCATTTCATATGCATTACTCTTCACATTATGAAAAAGCTAAAAATCAGTGTCAAAAAGCTATTCTGTTCGTATCATAAACAACAATACAAACCTCTCTTCTAATAAAGGCTGACAAACATTTCCGATTAAAAGATCTTAGTTTTCACTCTTTTTATCTTTGTCATATTTGAACCAAACTCTAGGTTAATGCAAACCAAACCTAATAAGGTAGAAAAAACATTTGTTACATTCATCATTTCTAATGCTCTTGTGCATAAGAGGACGAATTTGAAATGTGGGATCTGTACTGAGCATGTGGTCTTGCTATTCTGTGTTGACTCATACAAGGTAACAAATGCAGAGACCCTTAAAGAATGTGTTTAGAAAGCTGGTAGAATATTTTAGCAAATATCTGCACTCTGTCCTCTACCTCACAGGACTAAACATATTTTCCTGCAGTTCCAGTTCTGGAGTACTGGAGAGGCATTACTGGGAGACAGCTTACCTTGCCCCTATCTATCTTTTTGAACCAAAGAGGAAAAATGAATACAGAATCTGTTTTCTGTTTGTTCTTTGTTTGGTTCTTTTTTGTAGTATACAGTGAAGATAAAATCTACTTCTCTCCAAGCCAGTATTTATAGACATAATTTTAATTTACTTAGGGACCCTACTTATCTTGCTCAGTAGCAAGTTACTGCTCTTACAATATCCAAATTTAATTTGGATATTTGGTGTTTAATCAGGCAGTACTCTAACTTTCAATTTTCTGTCACATCACAGAGAAAAGCACTCCAAACTGGAGTCATTCACTGAAACTCTTTCCAGGCAAAAGAATTCTACACTCAATAGCAAGAATAGTAAAAACGAAGAACTGTTTCCAAAGGCACAGTGAGGACCTACATTAATTCCAAGCTTTCCACTTCAGTTTTGAAAGATGTTGGGTTAATAGATTTTATTTATAGCAAAGATCTATTTCAAAACACCAAATCATAAAAATATTTGAGAATTTTAACAGTAACACTATTTTTGGAGATTTTCCCTGTTAAGTAGTCACTGTGCCCATTTGTACTAAGTCTCAGTCCTGAAATACAGAAATAATACAAAATATTAGCCTTTCATTGATTGCAAAAATAATGCCTGTGTTGTGAAATAGAAAGTCACTTCTTCCAAGTGATCAACAAAAACAACTAGCAGTTCAAAATTCCAGAAGTAATCATGCCACTATCCACATACAGACTGTTCTGCCAACTGGACAATAATTTAGACATTCAATTCTATGATGCACAATCTGTGTATTGCTTTTAATTTTCCATAGTTTGTCTACTGTTTTAAGAGGTTCAACAAACACATACACCCAAGATGAAGAAAAAAAGAAAAAAAAGAAAAAAAACCCTGAAAAAATCCCTCTCAATTATGAAACAGGACAGAATTTTAACTGAAAACTTAACTGTGTTGAACTTAAACAAGTACAAAGCTCTTATGTAAGCATCAGTTGGAACAATGATTTCCATGTGCAGTGCTTTTAGCACCACAATATATCTTCAATAGAAATCATGAAAGACGGATAAATAAAGATGTAAAAAGAATGAAAGAATTGTTTGAAAAGAAAGAATGAATAGGAAAAACTGGATATCCATACCAAAACTGGTATAAGTACAGTACTTTGCCATGAGAGAAAACAAAGTAGTTACGGTACACTTGTATTTCACAGAATGGTTGAGGCTGGAAGGGATCTTTGGGTCCATCTGGTACAACACCCAGAACACAACCCTTTTGTAGATCTCCAAGGAGACTCCTCAGCCTTCAGGCAACCTGCGTTAGTGCTCCCTCACTCACACAGCACAGCAGTACTCCTGGGGTTCAGAAGGAACCTCCTGTGTGCCAGTTAGTGTCCACTGCCTCTTCTCCCGGCACTGGGCTCCACTGAAAAGAGCATGAATCTATCTTTATTTGACAGTGTATAAATAAACAAAACTGTTACTATGCTGCTGGAGGAATGCTTATTCTGTCTCTTAAAACACATAACAAACTCATAGAAAGATTGCATTTGGAGACAACTCAGGTATAGGGATGACCATCACAAAAAATTACCACATGGAAAGCAAGCTGACATACAGCACTGCAGTCCATGATTTCTTCAGCAGTAACTATAAGGCATCAGTCTTAGTACAAGTTGTCCAGATTACCTGACATTTCCCAGAGTCTACAAATTGGCAGGTGAACTGTCAGGTTTGCATAGTGTATGTCCTACATACCAGTACTGTCTGTTTTCCAGTATTTTCATGAAGGTGATTCATGTCATAGTGTAGCTGATCCTTTGTACCTTTTTACTATGGTCCTGGAAGTAACATGATCTACTTGCACTGTAGTAAAGACTTAAAAACATCTAAAAAGTTAAGAGCATTGTCATCTTCTATAGCATGCCTCTTGTATCAGAGGTGTCAGCCAATGCACGGAATTATCAAACCAGAAGTGAAGGAGTATGGATAGAGCAGGAGAAACTGACCAAGAAGTGAAAATTCATATGTACTGAAGTTTAATGAAGACCCTTTTAAAGTAAAAAAATGTAGTGAAAATGCTTTGTAAAACAGATACACATCAAAAAAATTTGTTTTAGCCTTACTCTGAAAGAAGCTTGGATAAGCTATGATACCACCTTTTCTTCTGAAGGCACAGATGACAGAGGGCAATTCAAGGCACACAGAAAGATATTTAGCAGTGTCACCATGGGAACGATTCTGCAGAAGTGTGTAGGAGCAAAAAGCCTGACTGATGGATGCAGTTGGAAAAAAAAAAAAAAAGAACAGTAAATAAACCTGAAATGTAAAATCAGTTACAATGTACTTTGACTGGAAGACAGCACCACATGGTGCCTGATGCATGGGCAAATCAAGATTAGAACAAAATCGTAGTTCAATTCAATGTAAAGACATTGCAGATGCACAGTGAAATATGCAATCATCACAGAAGGAAATGTAAAAGCAGTCCATAAGAGTACAAAATGAGAAAAAACTAAATATCTTCCACACATGGTGAAACCAACTGGTAATGGAAGCAAACTGTTTCCTTGGAGACATCAAAACAAAAGTTACATGACTTTCAGTCAGCAGTATCTTTCAGCAGTGTAGTAAGAGCTATACTAAAGGCTTGATCTCAGGGTTAAATACATTTTATGTAATGCAGAATAATTTTTCCAAAATGAGCAGAATGACACTGTTATAAAATCAAAAGGAAATCAAAGATATGTTCTTCAGATTGCAAATATGGAATTAGTTTTATTCAGAAATACTTATTATTATTATTATTTGTTTTTTTTTAATGGATCTTTTCTAAGCCTTAAATTTTGTAATTATACTTCAAATCCAAACTGAGATTTTTCAGCGTGTATGTACAGCAGGTCAAATCACATTTCTTTGTTTCTGAGCTACCATGCATCTCACAGACTTCAATGTCAGAGCAACAATTCTCAGCAAATTCTTTTTAATAAAAAAATAAAATATATGCATGGAATTATGGACTTCATATCATGATAGCATCCAAAGAAGCAACATAATCAGTCACAAACCATCTAGAACGTTGGACTCATTGAACTTCAGTTTCTGTATACATCATCTCAAAGCTATCAGACTTCCACAGACTTTAATGTGAGATACAAACAGTAAAGACTAAATGGTTATTCTTTGATTAAACAGGAGAAAAAAAAAACAAAAAAAAACCAGCCCTATTGGTCTCATTTCTCATCTAACGATATACTACATTAATGAAATCTTCCTCTGCCTAGGGCATGGCCATTCATATTTCCTATTTATAAGAGAGTTCCCTAGCCATCTGGATCTAGACTACTGGGGGTTAGGAGTAGGAACACTGCAGAACAATAAAGGCACGCAAGTTAACAACAGATACATTTAAACAGGAAATTAGAAAATATCTCCAACCGTCAAGAGAGTAAAGTGTTGGGAAAGTCCTGCAAAGGGGAGTGAGAGGTAAAATAAAATCTAATTGATTTCAAATGGTACTTCATCATTTCATGAAAAATCTGTCTGCAGTCACAGGAAATTGGGCCTCTAGGCCCTAAAATGTGCACTGCTACTGGAATTATAATGTAAAACTATCAACATAATATGAAAAGACTTTTTTTTCAAAGTTGGAAGTATTGAAAAAACAGAATTATTATAGAGGATCAAAATGGAAAACTAAAACACCTAACAACACTGGAGAATGAGTAAATTACAGGCTGGTGTAATAAGAGTGGATAAAGGTACTAAAATAGCTGAATATAGCCAAAAGGATGAAGAAATGAACTGAACATAGTACTACAGTCATTTAGATATGTTACTTACTCACCTCACAGCAACTAATTTACGCTTTCCAAATTACAGCTTTTTAAAGTACAAATGGGACTAAAGTCCATTTTACTACATCTGAAAAGCAGCTAATGTCTTCAGTGTGCACCAGTCTCTAATCTGCTACAGAGAAAATTTAAAACAAAATTCCAGATTTTAAAAGGAAGTGTTGTTAGTTCTGAGTTTTTGTATGTTTTTGTTTTTGTTTTTAATAAAGCTATTTTACCAAAGCATTAAGTGCATTTTACATCATAAAGATTTCCATGGGAAGGGTTCTAACTGCTTTACTGCCTGAAAAGAACAGAGGTAAAACACTTGCTACATCAACTGAGATTATTAAGAGCATGGTTGTATGATGACAATTCAAAGCAATAAGCAACAAAAATGAGATATATTTTTGAAATGTGGCCAGACCATATATCTCCTGAGATGAGGGTATGACAAATTCATAAATACTCTTATGAAAACTGGTTCAAATGCAGGTGCAAATGTGGTAAAATGAAATCTGAATGGGTGCATTCAACAGAGCAGCACCATTCTCATGGGTATCCCCAGTGAGAACAGTTCCACCCCAGTATGTCACATCCTCATACCAGTTAGTCAAGGACAGCTTGCACTGCTAGTGTACATAAATTTTGGTATGAGGGTGGAAATTCTTAAGAAAGACCACGAAAGTCCCTCTTACAAGCATGAAATGTAGGCCTACATTAATCCAATGTGGTTCAGTGAGGTCAAGCGCACGGTGGCACAATCCCAGGTGTGTGTATAGACTGGGAGAAGAACTCACTGAGAGCAGCTCTGCTCCAAAGGACTTAAGGGTCTTGGTGGAAGAAAGCTGAACATGAGCCAGCAGTGTGTTACTGAAGACCAGAGGGCCAACAGGATCCTGGGCAAGGAGAAAGGTGGCAGCAAAGAGATGGAGGTGACAGTTCCTCTCTGCTCTGCCTTCTGGAGGCCCCACCTGCAGTACCGCATACAGGCCTGGGGCTCACAGTACAGGAGGGATGCAGAGCTGTTGGAGGGGGTCCAGAGGAGGACCACAAGGATGATCAGAGGGCTGCAGCATCTGTCCGACAAAGACAGGCTGAGAGAAATGGGCTTACTCAACCTGGAGAGGAGATATCCTTCCAGTTCTCAAAGAGAGCTTATGAACAGCAGGGAGACCAATTTTTTCACAAGGTCAGATAGTGGTAAGATAAGGGGAAATTATTTAAAACTATGAGAAAGGAGATTTAGGTTAGATTTCAGGGGAAAATTATTTACTCAAAGGGTGGTAAGGCACTGGCACAGGATGCCCAGAGAAGCTGTGGATGCCCCATCCCTGAAGGCATTCTTGGCCAGGTTGAATGGGGTCCTGGGTGGCCCTAATTAAGTGCCATATTTAGTGATTGGCAACCCCACCCATGGCAGGGGGGGCTGGAACTGGATAATCTTTGAGGTCCCTTCTAAGCCAAGCCATTCTATGATACTATGACACCTTCCCTGATTCTTTTGTTTCATCCATTAAGTTTATCATTTTTAATGCTTTTGCATGACTAGGAAGCTAATTAGTTAGACTTCTATTTTGTTGTGCTTCAGAAAAACAGAGAAAAAGATTATGCTTCCTCAAAAAAATGTAAATATCATATTGCATCTTTTTTCTCTGTTGAATATGAAGCTCATGATTTGATATTAAATTCTATTTGTTCCTTTGCACTCTTTCTGAAATGAGTCATGCTCCACGACATCATAAATTGTGATTCAAAAATAATATTTATTTCATTAAATCAATTCAACTTGAACAAAGAATTAAAGGAGAGATTTCAGTTCCAGCACTTCAGACTTAGACTAGAAAGAGCTATGAACAGAACTTGGTTTTATGCTAAGACAGTCTCACTGTAGTAACACGTCTGAGGAGACTTCTTTGAGGAGCTGACAGGGGCTGTCTCAATAGGGCTGTGCCCATACAGTCTAAAAAATAAACAGAATTAGCTCACACTCTTCACATTCTCAGTGCAAACTGAAAGCTGTAATTCCTCAGCAAAAAAGTTACTACTTCTAATATGTCCCTGCTTTGCTGAGGGGTTGGACTCAATGATCTCTGGAGGTCTCTTCCCACCCCTACAATTCTGTGATTCTGTGATTCTGATCTTTGTATCCCTACTTTATCCCTTTTAAAAATTCACACTGTAAGAAAATTCCAAGACAGGATAAGCATGGGTTAGGATAATAGCTTTATAATGCATAAATGATAAATCGGGACTGGGTAAATCTAGACTAAGAACTAAAATCCAGGCTAGGAACAGAGTTTTCAAGAGGAAAAAAAAAAGATGTATGTATGTATGTATCTACCAGCTCACATTACTAGTTCCACACACTCGGCCAAATATTCATGCAAGAACACATCATAGCATGTTGTTGTGATGATCATGATTTCAGATGGTATTCTGCTTTTAAAGGCTTGTCTATTCAGACAAACCTACAAATGCAAAATACAGTGATTATTCCTCCTTTAGATTTTGAAAATAGTAGATACACTGTTATTACACATTCATTTCCTATTGTCTTTTCTTCCAGCAGATTCTATTCAAGAATGACTCTGTATAGCAGCCACTTAGATAAAATGTATTCAGCCACTGCCATGCCTGTCTTTTGCATTTGTTACGTGCTACTGTTTTACAATTGTGCTTCTTTGTTCCAGCAGCATCTTATAACATTTTGAGTGTTGGGTGTTTTTTTTTCAAATACTTGTTTGCCATTGAGTTTAAAGATAAAAATATATATTTTATATATATATATATATATATATATATATATATATATATATATATAAGTCTTACAGTTTTTAATATGTTAAAGTTTTCTTCGATAGTATTAAGAGTTTTATTGGGAGGACTTTCTATTGCCCAGCAATAGATTCAGTTCAAGGTCTTTGCTAACTGAATGTGAGAACAAATTTCAAATGCTTTGGACTATGAAAATGAAATCGGGACTGCTGGTTTGGCCTTATGTCAACACATAGCATAGCTTATCACATGATGTTGTATTTAGCCAACAGTTTCATACCAAAACAAAGCAAACATTTTGTTCTTATTGGATTTCTGAAATGGACAAACATCAAGTTGCTCAAACTCCATATTTATTACTGCAGCTTATCTTCTCTGTGAAAGACTTCATTCATATACAAATAATACTTGTAGAGTAACATCATAACTAAACAAACACATTAAATATTAAATGGAATAACTTTAGCCATCGAGTTACATGAAAAAACTTTGTCCTTTAAAACAATGTTGTCTGTTTTTTCTTTTTTTTCCTTCCTACTTACTGCACCAATTAACTATTACTGAGGTGAACTTCTAAGCTTCATGGCACAAGGCAACTTATGTCAAACCTGTAATATGGGCATAAGGAAGTAAAAAGAGAAACATTTTTCCTTCAAAACCTCAGCTTTCTTATTTGTGGTGTAAAGTGCCTGTAAGCCATGCAGACTGAGCCCGGGTGCTGAGAATCTCAAGCTTCCCTAAAGCTAGAACTCTTCTCTCACCAGTCCTTGCTCAAAAAATCTCCATGAAGAGGCTCAGAACAAGTCCGTCAAATACAGAATATTTGTTTATATCATAGTTTAGATTTTAAAAATAAAGTTATAATAGCTCACTCTACTTAGAATGGGGCAGTATCTGATACAATCAGCTTTTTAGTGTTTTACTCAAAATTTGACCTTTTTTCAGAACTTCAATCTGCAAGAAAAATTGTATGCTAAAAATGTATCTATACCACTCAAGAGACTTGTGTTAAAAAAAAAAAAAAAAGAGAGAGAGAAGAAAACATTTTAAATTTCTAATTAAACCTACCTTGTAAAAACATAGAAATTTGCCAGTAATACTGCTATCAAGAAAAACTGACCTCATATGCTAACAGTGAAACTTCAAGTACACTTCCAGATTCCACAACTGCTTTCAAAAGTCCTAAAATCTTAAACAAAAAATCTAAAATGCTGTTGAGTAACATGCAATTTTATACGAGGAACACTTACTATGCAGTGCATCTCAAATGGCTCATCAGGTTCTAAATATATAGGAAATAAGATTTTATTTGGCAATATAGAAAGAAGCTTTTTCATTTGATGCTGACAGGCAGATATTTCAAAAATGTTATAGATGTCTAAACAGGACATGGGTATGCTACACATCCTTGCAATGTGTACTCGTAACATCTACATTCATTTTTAATTTATCAGTGCTCTTCCTGATATAAACATGTTTAATAATTATATATGTGATCACAGTCTTGTATATATTTTGTTCAGGCATTACCAGAACATCTGGAGAAGGTGCACTGTGTTGTTGTATACACATCGTATGACTACCTAGATGGTGTAGTATAAATAAGGATTGCAGGTATTGTTCCTTCTCCCAAAAGTAAAAATGGCCATCTCCCATATTTTACATCAAAACGAATTATAATTTTAAAATAGTATCATAGAATTATAGAATAATTAAGGATGGAAAAGACCTCTAAGATTATGTAGTCCCACTGTCTACCTGTGTTCACATAATTAATAAATTCTATCAGAAAAAGAAACAAGAACATTCTGAATTTCCAAATATTAACAATGGTACGACCTTGCTGATGTGCTCTTATTTACTTAGCAGAAAACTTTAAAGTAGTAAATGTAAACACTCCAGTGATAAACTATAAGGAAAATCAAGCAATTTGGTAATTTAAAGGTAAGTACAAAGGTACCCCAACAGCATTACACTGTGAGAGTAAAAATATATTTCTTCACCTCTTCTTTTCGGACTCCTGTGCAAAGCAGATAAGAAAAGCAACTGAATAACTGCCCTTAATCTCTTAAAAAAAATCACAGTAACAGAAAATCATACTTTCTGAATTACAGTTTGACTTTCTGTGTTACAGTACAGCTCTTCATTGGTTCCAGCAGTTGGCTGGAAGGAATGCGTTTTTGTCTGTAACATCCCACTGAATACCTCAGTAACAATCCTGCCTTCTTTGAAGTCATTTGCATAAATCCTGTTGCATTTAAGTGGAGACAGGACTTTGCTACCTATTAAGATTACAAGTTAATTCTTTGTACATCAGATGTCTGTGCATGTGCCGCATCTAGTATGATTTTTTGTGGCTATTGTCAACCCCTTTTCTGTCATGTAGGAACTCATTTTTTTCCTTACTATTGCATCTTATGTCCACCCAAGTCCCACTGTTCGAGAAAAATAATTTGCAACAAACATATTCACAGTAAATAGATGCCTGTATCTAGGACACATAAACTTCTCAGGTTGTTTCTGATTCCAGTTTAAAACAATTCTTCCTTTCCTGTTCCTCGAGGATAAGTTATTTTAAATCTGGATCATTTTCCTGAACAAGAACAGTGTTATCTTATTAGACTCTTCTCAAAGATCTGCAGTTGCAGATTGACAAATATCTTTTATTGATACATTCTTCAAAGTGAATAAACATACAAATGAAACACATTTCTCATTCTTTTCCATTCCCTTCTGCTAAAGGAAATACAGGTTTACTGGAAGCCTTTTATAATCCACTGCAGGATACCAGTCCTGCTCAGCAGAATGCCTTATTTCTGTTTATTTTCTCTAACAAGTAGGAAAGCACCAGGCAGCCTTTAGGTGGATTACTCCCTGCAAATACAAATGCTTGCAGAATTACATGGGGAAAGATCTGTTAAGCTTTAAACTCCCAAGGCATTTTTTTTATGAGTCAAATAGCACCTCTTTCAAAGAAGCAAACCTCATATGCTTTTTGATAGGAATTAGGAAGCATCACTTTTTTAATTCTATATCAAATGCTGATCATCTGTACAGTTTTCCGCTCAGCAGCAATTAACATATGAAGAAATCCTAAAAACGTTAATAACATTCCAGCTTCTTACAAAATGGTTCTGCTTTTCCTCTGCAGGCAATCCTTTCGCTCTCCCAATCATATGCAAAAGTTCCGTTTCATCATCAACCACTAATGTTTGCTGTAATAATGCACCATAGAAAGCAATTAACAGAGGGAAGCATGAGGCTGTTTCTAATCTGGTCGCTAGCTCCTGACATGAGTTGGAATGTTGCACAGACAGGAAAAGTGTAGCACTCAAGATCCTTTCAGAAAGGGCTGACTGCAAGAATCGAACTGCAGAATCACAGAATGGCTTACGGGACCTTAAAGATCACCAGCTCCAACCCCCTGCCATGGGCAGGGCTTCCACCCACCAGGTCAGGCAGACCAAGGTCCCATCCAACCTGGCCTTGAATGCCTCCAGGGATGTGGTATCCACAGATTCTCTTGGCAAAGAACCATAGCAGTGTAGTGTTCAAGCAGAACTACATTGTGCAAGAAAGCCTTGTGCTCTAAAGGGAGAGGACTCCTCTCTCCAGAAAGCTGGTGAAGCACAGATAAGAGGTTAGAAGGTGGTTAAAAAAAGAGAACATGTCCCAGAACATTTTAGTCAAAAACAAGTGGTAGTTCGAAGTGACACTAAAAAGAAAGTTCTTGTCCTGAGAAATTCCGTGCCTGTATGCCTTGCATTCCTATCACAGCAAGAGGACCTACACCTTCCAGGCTTCTTCCCTATAGATGTAAGCACTGGGAGGCAGTGTGGTGGCTCAGCCATCAGCTCTGGGTGTTTCTCTCAGGGACAGGCAGAAGGTACTAGAAAAGTAAGGGCTGTGGCATTTTTGAAAACAATAACAGAGCAAGTTGTATGTCAGAAATTGAATCACAAATGACTGTTATATACAGAATTGAAGCAGATCAAGCTTAAACTGCAAAATGAACATATCTGTGCTCAACCATGACATATGAGAATGTTCTGTTTTTTTCCTACAGAGTATCTGTCTGCTTAGAATCTGAGCAATCTGATGCAGAGATCGCATCATCCTACATCCTACATATCTACCTACAGTCATGATCCATAGCATCTTTTGCATAATGCTGGAGTATAAGCATGGCAAATAGAAAAAATATGCAGAGACACTTATCTGAAAGACTGAGCCTCTCCCAGACAGCAACATATCCACTTGCATACACTTGAAATTTAGACCAAAATTTCAAACTGAAAGCATTTAGGTAACATTGCCAGCACACAGATTGCCCAGTACTCATCAATGAAATCCTGAAGACCTCCACAAACAATTTAACAGTGTGTCATCATCAAATTTTGTACTGAAGTAGTCAGGTGTTGGATCTAAAACTGTATACAAACCTACCAACAACATTTTATGCGCTGTAGACACTTTTGTTTTGCTAGGAAGAAACTTAGTGTGATGGGAAGATAGTACTAAAGAGCCTAATGGACTTCTCTAGGTCTAGATAAGAACCAACACTGAACAGCTGCAGCAGCAACAGTGAGGTGGGATGGTCTGGGAAGAAAAAAATTAGAATCTGAAATATAACAAGAACAAGAGTGTAGTAGCTAAAAGTGATGTCTCGGACAGACTGTAACTGACTGTATGTAACATTTGTTCTCAACAGGTACAGTGCCAGGGACACAGAACAGCATGATTGCAGAGAGGCAGGCATGGAGATAAGACGTCCCTGCCTGCACGAACTTGCCTCCACAGGGGCAGGCTGAAGCTCAGCACGTACTGCAGATCCCATTCTTCCCAGGTGTTTCATCAGGAACTCCTGGATCCACGTGTCTGAACTCCTTCACTTTTCCATATGAACAGGTCACACGCAGACTCCTCCTAGGAAATATCCACTGCCCATGCTAACTCTTGACCTTTGCTCAGGAAATGTTTATGAAAGTATTAACTGGCTTTAAGCAAAAATCATGCCAAGGAGCATCTCACAGTTACAAAGAATTCCTCACAGAGTCCCCAGACATTTTCTGGCAATGCTCAGATCAGTAGCCCAGATACAGTCAGTCAGACAGTAAAGAGCAGAGGCAGGAACCTGGTCAAAAACGTGGTCATGCAAGTGAGGACGGCACAAGAGCAGGTGAGAGGGAAGGCACAGGGTCCCACCAGGGCACAAGACAGATATGTTTGCTTCACGTATAGACAGTTCATTTACTGATCAGTACAGTTCATTTAAAAAATTACTCTAAAATACATACTTATTCTCCATCACATTTCTGCCTTTTGAGAGGACGTAGGATTAGCTATTCGCCAATACAGAATAGGACTGATTTGCTTCATGGATGCTCAGCTGTAACAAGGCTGGGACTGGCAGAGTGGAACAAAACACTTGTATAACAATTGGACAAAAGCAACACTGCTACAAGACAGGCAGGCAGCAGTGGTCTTCACTCAGCTGAGACAAAAATGCCTCAGCTCTAAAGTGGAGCCATCAGCAGGAAAAACTGTACATCCAGATCTACAACATCCCTTTTCTGCCACAATCAGCCTGGAAATGACAATGAATTTCTAAGTTTATTCTCAACCAGCTGCTCACACTCTGGGAGAATTTCCGAAAATTTCTGTGCCTGGGACCCTTGGGAAGTTGCTTTCCTGCTGACACTGTATTGGCTGCTGTCCTACAGTGGTGTTAATCTTGCAGCAGCCATTAGCCAAACAGACAAAGTGAATTCTACAATGTATACTTCTACAGTGACTACAGAAATGAGCCTTCAGATGTCAGTCAAATTAGCACACAGAAAAACATACAGTTTATACAAATTTTAAAGTCACAGTTTGTTAAGTAATAAATTAATTTCATAGAGAAAAAAGGTTTTTTTTTTAAGGGATAATTATTTACTATAGTCTCTTCTAAACTCTCAAAAAGACCGTACAATATACTGTTGATGAAGTTGAAGACTTCTATTTAGAAATAAAAAAGTCTAATTCCCTGAACACACCATATGGACAACTTCTGTCACCAAAGGAGTTTCATGCTCAAGACATTTGTAAGAGCAGCCAACAAATTTATTTTCTGTGATTTAATTTCAATCTAAAGGCTATATTTTGCTCTCCTTACTCAAAATAATACTTATCCGAAAGTAATCCTATTGAAACCAGGCTGAAGAAAAATGATAAGATAAATCAGGAAATCAGAGTTTATTTCTCCCAAACACCTGTATAAAATTTTTAGCCAGTAGTATCAGGATGGTATACCTGGATTAGAATGGTAGTTTGATTTAAGTTACCAGTTAGGAATCAGGAGATTCTGACCACATCTGCTGGCACTTCTGTCTCTTTGGCAAACGTCTCTACACCAACGATCATCAAGTGAACTGTTGTTTCTGTTGTTACAGTTGTTCACAGAATATTCTACTAAAAGCAAACTGTAATTTCTGGACAGTGTAGATGGTGGGCTAGTAGGTTGGTCTAACCACTTCCACTAGTTCGGTCTGATACCCTGGTGGGCTGAACACATTCAGTGAACCCATATATGACTATATGACATCATGGGAAAAATCAGAATTGGAGTAAATAAGTCAGTTATTTTTGAATACTGTTTATGGATTTGTCAATGTTATTCCCATGTCCACAGAATTCTCTGTGGAGTTCCATCACCCAGAATGGCTCTGAAAGCCTTTCAGTACCCTCTGGTGCTGTTGAACATAACTAGGAAATCTCTCAGATGGGTCAGCATTTTTGGCTGACAGAAAATATTCTCAGCTATTTTATCCCCATATTCCCAGGAACAAATGCCAGAAACGTGATGTTTGAGATCCAAAACAGAAGTTATCCAACAACTGAATTTGAAGCCTCTGTGAACAAAGAGGAAACAGACTGAATGAGCAGTCCACTGCAATGAATGAGAAAATTCAATATCCTTTTAATATGTTTTATGCTTTTTCCATCAGAAAATTAAACACAGTGCACACATCACTGCAGTTGTTGGTATTTCACAGTGTATTTTTTCCTTATCGTAAGAAAACAAATACAACTCTATAAAGGTGAAAAATCAAAGTTCTTTTAGTATGAAGTATCTCCTTTAATATTTGCCAAGCAAATATTTTTACCCTTGGGTTTCAGTAGAGCTGAAATACAGCCTTTCCTGGTAGCTCTCCTTTAACTGGCATAACAGAACTCTGAGAATAGGCAGGAGATCTCTTCATTCTTTTTGCCTGACTTCTGCCAAGTGCAATGCCCATTGAGGCAGAAAGAACTTTCAAAGGGGAGTCATCCAAAAACCTGCACTGCAAACGACTCAGAGCAACAGAAAGCATGGCTGAGAATTATCCCCAGGCATAATCCACTCAAACATTCCCTCTGCTGGATGTCTTTGAGGTAACACAGCAGAAAATAAAGAAGGCTTTGCAAAAACAAAACAAAAAGGTATAAGCTCTTTTAAATACAGGTAATGCATTTAAAATGCAATTAGTTTATAATTCATCGATCGTTCCCCATGAAGTTTTTGAAGTAATCAATAAATCAGGTTTTATCAATGTTAGTATCATTCCTTCCTAAGGAAAAATAATGCAGATAAAGAAAAACTGCTTGATTAATTAAATCATTCAATACTTTTGGGGGAGAGGATTAATAGAAGTATTTAAACAGCAAGTCTTTGGCATCAGTGGAAGTAGGGGTCACACTTGAGCCCCAAAGTCACATGTCATGGCTCTTCTGCAGTGTCACCAACCTTCTCTTCACATAAAGAACCAGGACAGCAACATACTGAGGTGTTGGGCCTATCCTCTTCTCACACTACACAAAAAAAAAAAAAGTCAATTTGCATAGATTTTTCTTTCTTCCTCTAGCCAGTCAGCACACCTTTGCTTTTTCTTTTGTGACTAATATCTTATCCCCTGAGCAGCCACAGTAGAAAGCTTCTAAAGTTATCCCCACTTGAATGTCTTTGCCCAGTAGAATATCTGCCTAAGGAACAGATTTTTCAATAGATTGTCCTCAAATTCTCCAAAATACAGCAAAGATTTTCATGCCCCAAGCTTCTGTTTTATGAATTTCAGAAGTAGTTATCTTTGTAATCTGTCAACATAAGGCATCTATTAAAAAATTTTTCATAATAGTATCTGTACTGTCACATGAAGGATACACTAGAACAATGTTTTCATTAAAACATTTCTAAAGCTATTGGTTCAACATAGGAGGATGGAAATACTAGACTCAGATACTCAGAAATGACATGATCAGATCCTACCATCTCTAGTCACAGCAGTAACCTACTAAAGCCACTGGCACATTCCCAGGAAAATTCTGTGAGAAAGATATAGCAATTCCTTGCTAAAACCCTTATTTATGCAGATCAAATCATATGCTTATGAGAGATCGTTATAGGTACAATACATTTATACCTATAGGTAAGACAAAAAGGATTCAATCTCTATATATTTTCAAAGAAAGAGAAAGGCAATGCAAAAATGAAAATATGTTTATATTCCCATAAGAGCTGCACAGAACCTGCTCTGCCAGTGATCTCATAGTTAAGTATCATTACAAAAAATCTGCTGTGAAGTGTGAACAATCAAATCAATTCCACTTCTTTGAAGCAAAGAAGGAGAATTACAAATATCATAAAGTAAATTCCACTCACAAAGGAATTAGACGCTGTACTCATTACAGTGTTAAACACAATATTTGAGTGCTTCTTCACCCAAGATTGAATTGCATAATGTTTACTTCCATCCAAGGTGTCAAAGAAACAAACGTTTCTTTTTTTATGCGATCACAAAGAAAAACAAGTTAATTCAGTTCTGAAAGAATATAGGAGGAAAATTTGTATTAGGAATATCTCACATGCCTGTTCTGAGTCTGTGGATAAAGGATATTTAACAGGTTTTTTTCAGATACTCATTCTAAATCCTTACTGACAAAAGCCAAAGGTAGAAACAAATAACATGAATAATATTTTATGGATTAACTGATTTCATTTTCTTTAACCAAAATGTTATTGATTTTTTTTGTTAGTTTTTTAAAGAAACTGCATCACAGACACTTTTAGCTGAAGAGTATGTGAATATGTACAGTTAAAAAAAGCAGATTACAAAAAAAAAAAAACATCCATGAATGAGACAAACTAAATTCAAGACAGCATATTACAGAACTTTGTATTTTTGGTTTTTTTTTCCCTTTTAACAACTTAGCATAGGCAGAAGTACCTTGGCACATATCTGTGTTCTATCTAAGCAGTATTTTGTGGTTTATGTTACTCCTACATCTAATATATTGGGTACTGAGATAACTTCTGTCTTAGCACGTCCTATAAACCCATATGTGCTGGAGAAACATATCCAGAGCAGCAAATCTACAAACATTAAAGCACTGGTCTGCCTGGCTGGGCTACATGCTTGGATACTGACTCCATTCTGCAAAGGAAAGGTTCGCCCTTCCAGAGAGAATACTCCTGGCTTCCCGAACAGGCTATTTCACTGCAGCAAAAGGTGTGCTAAAATGCACATTAGAACTGCAGGCAGGGACCACTTGCCTGGCAATAGGTGATCTGCTGTTATTGAGACTGTCAGTCATTCCCCTTGGAACACTGAGGAGAATAGAGCAGGTTAAATAGCATACATACTTGCAAATTCTAAAAGGCAGCACAACGTGACCCAGTCAAACTCATTCACATCATCACTTTCCACTACGGTTTCCATTATTGCTCAAAGATTACAGAAACACTACATGTATGTATTTGGAAATCAGTACCTGGCTTTTGCAAGTCATATTTTTAAATCCTGGCTTTCGCAAATCACTGTTCTCTTACTCTTTCATACAACCACTAATTATTCTTAGTGGAGCAACATGAAAAATCAGCTAGGTGTTGCATCATGGAAGCATCCTTGCTCTGAGTTTCCGAACCCCAAATTGATGATGTTTGATTCAGTTACATTCTTAGAATGAAAAGGGAATCAAAAAAAGGAACAAATCACATGAAAAAACAATTTGCTGTTAGCTATCTATTCTGCTCAGGTCTGGCTGGCAAAACCAACATTTAGTGGAGAGTTTCAACAATTCATACCTTTGCCTTAGTGGAAATAAAGTACGGTCTATCCAGGACAAGATGCATGTACAGTGAACATGAAGAAATTACTACATTGATGACCAAAAGCTAAAAGTCTAACACAAGTCCCTACAAGATCAAATAGGAGGGGAAGACCACTGTCCTTAACTGAGATTTCAAGGTAAAACATAATGTGGAGGGTAAAAGTAGGAAAGTGCTGTTCTGCTCCCTGGCTCTTTGGCCGCACAGTGCTGCCCTGTGGGTAACCTGGAGTAACTCAGACAAGGAGCATGCTGGAAGAGCAGGGTCACAGAATCATATAACCATAGAGCTGAAAAGGCCCTTCAATGATCAACGAGTCCAGCTCTCACATTCAAATAGGACCACCTAAAATTCCAACCCTATGCCTGAAGGTGCTGTCCAAACACTCCCTGAGCTTCGTCACTCGGGGCCATACCCACTGCCCCATGCATCCTGTTCCATGCCCACTGCCCTGTGGTGCAGACCTAGCCCTAACCCCCAGCTGCCCTCCCCTGATGCAGCTCCATGTGGTTCCTTCGAGCACTGTCGCTGTCATCAGGGCTCCCCTCTGCCTGCTCTGCTCTGGGCTCAGCACACCAGAGGCCTCAGCAGGACTCCAGCTCAGCAGGAGGCATTGGGCATGTGCTGCGTAGAAGTGACCTTGTGACTGAAAACTGCTGACACGGAGTGCCAGGCTCACATTCACTGCACCACGGAGCAGTGAGCTGAGTGTTTGTGCTCAGAGGCACACTCAGGAGTTCACACAGCCTCTGATTTCCTATCATGCTCTCGTGGGACCTCGCACACAAAACCCATCAGCACAGAGAGTGACACTCAGGCTTTTACCCTTCATTTTACAGGCAATTCAGCCTTTGTGAAAAGCCACAGAAAACAGCTCAGCTCGGCTACATGTATTGCCCAATAAGAACTGTCAAAGGAAGGTAGAGCCATCTAATCTTTTTACTTTAATCCAACCATGCCAAGGAAAATGGCTTTTTTGATATCACACCTACTCAGATTAGAGGACTGTGATGCCATGAAAAGCACAGTCACTTGAGAACTCACATGAGAAAATGAGGGAAAAGATAAAAATACACTGTAAATAAGCAATAATTAATTTTAGTCACTAGAAGAGAGAGGTAAAAAAAAAAAATACATTCCTGAAAATCAAAGTTCTGACTGAATGTTCTTACTGTATAACATAAAACTTAATGAAGTGCTTTTCTTTTTTCAGTTATGACACTGTAGAAACCCATTCAAATGCTTTCTATCAATTATAGAAAGATGGACCTTTTTGTGTGGAAGCAGCTTCCTTATCACAAAAAAATAATACAAATCATAAGAGGGGAGGGTCCAGTATGGAGTCAGATTGGTTTAATAGCCACTTGACTCCACAAAATAATTTCCAAGGTTTCTTTGGTTTTCAGCTAATGGAGAAGTGAGAATTTTATCTGTAGACTGATACACTTATTCAGTCCCGCCACAGAAAACATTTTAAAAATGGCATTTTCATCGGCCTACTTGAAGAAGAAATATTAAAAACTCTTGGCCACTTTCACAGTGTTGTTATAAGTCCTCCAACGCACAGCTGTTAGTGAGTTAAGAAAGTCATGTCATCTATTGTTTCTCGTAACCCATCATGGTCCGTAATAGCTGTCAAGGCAGCCAATCCAATTCATCTTGAAATCCATCAAAGTCTAAACACATTTTGACAAGCAAATGGGTGGGATATTAGCATCAGAAGAAAGTGAAGACACAGTTTGATTCTGAGAGCTCCAGGAGCCTGGACAGCAATGGGAGCTTAGAGTCAAAGGCCAACTGACAAATCAGCTCTGGGAAAAATGAGAATTTCTAGATCATAAGTGACAGATGTCCCTCATGCTAGAATGACTTTCAGGCCACTTCATTTGAATTTTATTAGGAGAGGAGGAAAAACACAGTTACAGAGCAATAGCAAAACATTTCAAAACTGTGTGTGTGGTGGGTTTAAAATTAGTCTGCCACTGTCAGGACCACTCATTTCATTCACTTGGTTCAGAATACAAATCAAAAGCAGCAGATAAAGAGTAGACTCAGTGTAAAACAAAGGGCGGTGTTCTTTGTGGATTTTCAAAAAAGGTATTTTTTTACAGACATTTCCTAATGGTTCACCAATGCCTTTGGGAAAGCGTAATGGGGAAGCAATGAGCAAGTGGACTTCCTGCACACAGGGTCCCCACTGATGTGGCTGAAAGTATCTCATGCCACCACAGAACTCTCAGCTTCACAGAGTTTGTAGTAAACAGTTTATCTTATTGCCACAGGAATCCACAGGAGCTGACTATAAATTCTTACTGGCCCAAAAGATGCTGAAGAAAATTGTGGAGTAGTCCTGTGGGGTCTACAAGGCACCACCCTCTTGGTGCCACTGCAGTAGGATGCACTTTCATCCTTGGAGAGAGAAAACTGGGAGGGTGTACTGAAGAAAAGTACACTGCAAGTTACATTTTGCTTATGTTTTTCATTAACCATCATCTGTCAGTCACTATGAGAATCAGCTTGTCTGGAATGGATGCAATTTAGATTTGATCACAGCTAGCAAATACAGAGCTGTGACTGAAAGGAAATATTTAACCTAGAGGTGGCAGTTCCTCATACCATGGAAGGACTAGAATAATTACTCCATAGTTAAACATATCAGTGGGAATGAACGGGAAAATCCTCAGCAACTTCCACAGAACCAGCTTACATTTTAAAATGAACTACTGTTTGTAAATTAGCATTTTTAAAGTTCTGGATGTTTACCACGTATCCATCTACACATTATAAAATCTAACTTTTTGTGTATGTATATATGCAGTTTTTCAATCTTGGCTCTGGACTGGTTTATTTTCATCTATTTATAAATTAATTTAAATCAGTGCTCTGGAACAAATTCCTGCTGGTGCTGTCTAGCTCATCTAGCACAATCCTCTCCTTTCCACTGACAACAACCAAGGTGCTGGCTCAGACAGCCTGCACAGTCAGAAGTACTAAGCTATAAAAAGCTGGCACTTCCATTTTGCTGGATGTTTTATCATTAAAGAGTTGGTGTTTCGTGAAAATCTGAATAATATGTGGCATTTGGAACTTGCAATATAAAATGTTAGGAGGACTGTATTTGTCAAAAACAATGTTTCATATTTTTTTAATATTGTATTATAATTTGTAATAAAGAAACCCTTTCCAAGTAAAAAATGTTTAAATAAGTGAACAAAATAACACATAAAAAGGCAATTATTTTCCAGAACATTTTTTCTGAATTCCAGTGGAAGTTGTGATTTTAGTAAAATGGCATATTCAAAGGGAAAATACTCTGACAGAAAAAATCTGGCCACCTTAGTTAGTGCACTTCTAGGTGCAAGTTTTATTCTTATACAAGGTCTTGGAATTAAAGTGTAAGGAGGCCCTACAACAAAGTCAAAAGCCAATGAAAATGCATATATGAAAGATGGAAAAGAATTGTTAGTCTGAAAGAGAGCAGATCAGTAGTATAGGGAAAACACAGCTGCAAAATGTCTGGCAGAGGCTCAAATTTCCTTCATCATTCACTTTCAACCTTCTTTTCTCTTTAAGCTAAGAAAGCAGTAATACTTAATTGAGCTTGTTTTTAGCAAGCATGTCAAGTCACAGTTTCAGGAAGACAAGTCCTGCAGAAGCTCAGATGGCAGAGAGCGGCATTGCTACAACAAAAATCTAAGTAATGCTTAGAAGTAAAACATTTAAACAGTCTTGTCAGCACACTCAGGGTGATAGAGAGGGAGAGGATTGTTTGCAAACATGGCATTTGCTTTGTGCAAGCACCTGGATGTGCTGCCAGGGAGGGCACAGAAGTGTATCCCAGCTGGTTGCTTAGGTGAGGGGATCTGCCAGGGACTAGGCAGGCAGATAAAATTTGTGATCTTGTTGGTTAGTGATAATATCCCTAATACAGAAAATGTGACTGCATGCAAATGAAGTTCTCGGGAAGGGAAGGGAAGGGAAGGGAAGGGAAGGGAAGGGAAGGGAAGGGAAGGGAAGGGAAGGGAAGGGAAGGGAAGGGAATTTGTCTCTGGGTACTGAGTTAAGGAAAGATCATGATTTGTTACTTACTTTCATCAGAAAATAGAGCTGGAATCATAGAATCATAGAACATAGAATGACTTGAGTTGGAAGGGACTTCAAGGATCATCATGTTCCAATCCTCCTGCCACAGGCAGGGCTGCCAGCAGCTAGATCAAGTACTAGAGCAGATTACCCAGGGCCCCATCCAGCCTGGCCTTAAACACCTCCAGGGACACGGCATCTACCACCTCTCTGGGCAACCTGTTCCAGCACCTCACCACTCCCCCCTAGCATCTAAATCTCCCCTCCTTTAGTTTAAATCCATTCCCCCTTGTCCTATCGCTATTGACCTGTGTAAAAAATTGATTTTCTTTCTGTTTATAAACTCCCTTCAAATATTGGAAGGTTGTAATTAAGTCACAGCTTTCTCTTTCCCAGGCTAAACAAGCCCACTTCCTTCAACCTGTCTTCATAGAAAAGGTGCTCTAGTCCTTGCATCATTTTCATGGCCCTCTTCTGGACCCTCTCCAACAGCTCCACATCCTTCCTGTGCTGGGGGCCCCACACTTAGACGCAGTACTCCAGCTGAGGCCTCATGAGGGCAGAGTAGATGGGACAATCACCCTCATCTCCCTGCTAGACACTCCTCTTCTGGTGGAACCCAGAATACCACTGACCTTCCAGGCTGCAAGTGCACACTGCCGGCTCATGTTAAGTTTTTCACCAAAACCCCTAAGTCCTTCTCAGCAGGGCTACTGGAGCACTGAAGCAGGCTGCCCAGGGAGGCTGTGGAGTCTCCTTCTCTGGAGACGTTCACGACCCGCCTGGATGCCTACCTGTGCAACCTGAGCTAGGGTGCTGCTTTGGCAGGGGGGTTGGACTCCATGATCCCTTCCAACCCCTACAATTCTGTGATTCTGTGATACTCTCAAGGAGTTATTCTCCCAGTTTATATACATATCTGGATTACCTTGACCCATGTGCAAAACCTTGCCCTTTACTTTGTTGAATAAGTATTAAATTAAAATTATTTTGTTATCCTTTCTAACTGCAAGACTGAGAGAAAAAAAAATTTTATGCACTGAAATAAAAATAAAAGTACTATGAAGAATGGCTGAAATGTTGATTGTTTACCGCACAGCCTTTTGAAATATTTTTTTTCTTCTTGGAAACCATTTTGATATCTAAGCAGCTTAAAATCTGCAGCAGTCATCTGGGTTGCATCCCTTCAAGTGCCATTTAAAGTAACCAAGTCTGAAAAGTTATGAAATCAGAACAGAGTCTTCTAAAAAAAAGGAATTGCTTTAAGTGGGTCACAACTCCAGCAAAAACTAAATAAACATATGTGAGAGAAAAATAGGGAAATACGTAAACTAGTACTGCTGACTGTTTCTGTGACCCTGTTCACAGCACTGACCTACTGGTCCAACACTTAACTTCCAAAGAAAAAATGAAAAGAGTTCCAAAATGAGATACTTGAGTGACCTGAGATAGGGAATACAGCACAGCATGAAGTTTCCAAAGCTCAATCTAGTTTTTCTATCCAGTAGAAAATTAAGGACTTAAGCATGAGAGGACAGTATTGCCATATCACTTCTCTCAAAATCTATGAAAGCAAGGCAATTATGACCTCTCTGAGACTGCAACCTTTCATTTTGGGAAGCAAAAAAAATTGAGTATCTAGCAAAATCACACTCTGAGCTTTGTTTAATTACATAATTATTCACAGAAACTTTTGGAAAGTACTTAGAAAATCAGTGATTCAGAAGAAATTACCTCTACATTCTTGTTCTCAAATTAATTCCTATACCTGCAGCACAAGGTTTACACCAGGTCTCCTGCACCTTGCCATCAACATTTTATCTCTCATTTACTGTTCAAGACACAATTTTACTCCTACCTACTGGCAGACAAAAGATTTCCTTTACTGACCTTTCCTTTTAATTGCTACTCAAGAAATGAAAATTCCCATTGTGTTAGTACATGGGCACTCGCTGATCAGGGTCTGACTCTACAAAGCTTTAAGGCAGAGAGGGTTACTCTCCTGAGTGGCAGCTCAGGCACTACACTGACTGAATTTGTAACTTGCCTGTAATGACTCGGCTTGATGGTGCAGATCAAGTTTTTGAAAGCAGTTTCTTCCTATGTAGCTACTAAACCTGTCACCAGCAAGCTCCACTCCCTGCCATCTCTCCTGTGAGCAAACCACAGGTATACAATACCTGTCCAGGTAAGAACGTGAGTTTGTTTGATTGTTAATGTATAATTAGGAAAACTATGACTCAGCATACCAGAAACCTTCCTCTTCAAAGTGATTTACAACACATTCAGGAAGAGCTGAAGGTTGTCTAGGAGCTGGGACTGTGTCCCAGGGCAGAAGGCAGCTGAGACGGATGGAGAGGCTCAGGGGAGAAAAGAGCATGGCACAAACCTCTTTCAAAAGATAAATGACTGTGCCACAGGGAAGCTCAAAGCTAACACCTCTAACTCTTCATGCAAAATTTTCTTTTCATAATTACAGGCCCAGGTGACTTTGAGGATATATTCTGAAAAACAAATTCCCTCTTGGTTTTAAGTAGGTTGAATACATCGAATTCATACAAAATGAGAAGCACTAGTTTGCTTCTCTTGGGTCAATATGTTGTTTCAAGGGGAAAATGAAGCAGAAGTATTTTTATTGGTGCCAATGAGCAGTGCCAGAGAGACGGTGTTCCCTCTGGCACCGCTGTCAGAAGTGCCTATATTTTGCAAAGAGCTGTTCTGCTACCACAGGAGCTGTTCTGACACTGGTGCAGTGTAAGCAGCAAAGCAGAGGTGGAATTTCTCAAGCCATATCTAGATTATCTGAATTATATATGTGTCACCTTTAAGTAGAAATTTGGTGTGTAAGTATCCAGTGTGATTAGGATTGACTATTTTTGGTTACTAACTCTTAAAAACTCTGAAAATCAATAATTATTTCACTTAAGATATCATTATGTCCAAAGAACCCAAGCACACACTTTCAGTGTTAGCTCAAAGTCTGAATTGTGTTAGTGTATAAAGTTGGAATCTCGCCTTGCAGCAAGTTTTCCCTTAATTCAAGGATATGCAATAGGGCAAATTCATCCAAGTCTTTGGAAGTCTGTTCTAGAAGATATTTTCACATAGGATGCTTTGAACTCAGTATAGAGCACACCAGCTAAGGTAACTATCTTCTGAAGCATTGAAGGAAGAGGCAGAGTAGGAGGACAACTACTATTTCAAATGACTGAGAAACATTAAAACTAGTATTAAGATATACAGGTACCTTTTACAGCTCTGGTTCTTTGAAAGCAGGGTGAGAGATAAGAAGAAACACAGACAAAAGCATTGCTTCCAAACTGGGAAGCAGAATATAAAAGTAGCTATGTGAACCCTGCAGCAAGAGTCTTTCAGAAAATATATTGAAAGCTATTCCCCAGTTTAATAACTATTTTATAACTATTATTGTTATCATAATATAGCTGGAGTGAAATTAAGGATTAGATACAGGCATTTTCTAAAAATCCTTACTCTTCTTATTCAAACTGAACTAAGCAACTTCACTGAAGAGAATTTTCTCGATGGCAATGCCATGATTTGCTAGAACATCTCAGGCAAAGCTTATAAATAATTTAGGAAAATACTCACTTGGCTGAGAAATACCGCTTAACCCTGTTTGGAAGGCATAATTGAGCCTTCCACAGTACACAGAACTTCAGATGCTTCTTTCTGAACGATAAATCCTCTCTCATCACACACATTTACACACATGCCCTTCCAAATTAATGCTCTTACCTTATCTTTATTTTCCGAGTCAGAATCCTCAAGTTTGGTCCGAATAACAAAGGGAGTAGATAATCTCAGAAGGACTCGTTCAAATGTGGCACTGATCTTAGGAGAAACTATGTCAAAGCAGTCTTGGAATTTCAGAGTTTTGTGAGTGTCACATCTGAGTTGCTTCCTTAGACCTTCTCCCAGCTGAAGAACAAACATGTTTTGATCAAACATCAGGTGAAACGGGAATGCTCTGCAGAAGGTGCTGATACTAATCCTCAGATCTAAGGGGGACTGGGAAGTTCCTGGTGGAAGTGCTTTTGTGATATTTGCATTTTCATGTTCTTTGATAAGGAAAGTCAGACAGCTGCAATTACCCGGGTTCGTCCCTTCTGAACAGAGCTTATCATTAGTGACCTGTTCTACTTCCACTTCCAAGCGGTAAATTTTCTTTGCTGCTGCCTTTATCATTCCCACCATTGCAAACCCCACAATCTGATGTGGGTGAAAATAATGAAGCATGAGATGGCCTTCAGGGAGCTCTTTGCATAGGAAAGATGGGGATTCCAGAGTGGCCTGTCTTCCAAAAGAAGTTCTAATGTGCTCCAGCAAAGCATCAAAGCCATTGAAGAAGTCTTGAAGGGTCCCACCTACAGCTCGAAGAACTCTTTCATTCTCATCGAAGCAGATATTGAAGAATTCCTCCCCAAATTTTTCTTGCATTTCCTCAAATTTCAGACCTATAGAACAAGAAGACACTCATGTCAAATACATATATGGCTACTGCTTCACATATTCCCTTTGTTGTCTATGTTCTCAATATTTTTCCAAGTCATGAAAGTTTTTATCACTGGTTATCTACCCATGGAACCTCTGATTTCTGTGGTATCTGGGAATGCCTGAATGGTACTCTTGGAAGCCTGAAACACACTGCTTCATTCGATTTTTGCCTGCCTTTTCAATCCCTCATGCTTTCAGCTCCCCATCCCATCCAGCTAAGTGTGAGGTTTATACTTGCTTTAGCTTCTCATCCCTGCTGGAAGCCAGAATATGCTATAATTTCCCTAACTTTTAACTTTCCCTAAACTGTATGTCACATGCAAATACACCCAGCCAAGGGAGTATTCCTGCCATTGCTGACATAGACACGGAATATGTTTCTGCTTTTCTGGCCTCTCTTGTTCTCTACTTCTCAAAGGACCTACCTCTTAAAAGCTTGAACAATAAGGTACTGGGATGCAGGTTTTGGCTTTCAATTAAAAGTGCAAAATCAGACCACTGGCTGTCAATAAGCAGGGTAAAACCATACACTATATAACTTTTTGCTTTTTGTTTTGTTCCTACAGACAAGATACTTTTCTCATTATAGATACTGGACACTGCAAGACGATAGAAAGAATTGTGGTTTTTTTTTTATTAAAAGGAGAACAGTGCCTCGCTATTTTGGGCTCCTACATTCATCTATCTTCTGAAAAATCCATGCCCCTTAGAACTTTCTAAACTGCCATTAGTTGAGACAGGTCTGTTATATCTCTAAATGTCACTTCAAGTCTCCATCAGAACAATTCAAAAGGTTTTGATTTACAGAAGTGATAAGGCTGGTATTGCACAAGGGAAAGAAAATATCTGTAATAGAAGTCTCTGGATATAAATGTTTATCAAACGCTACCCCAGTTTTTTATTTACTTCTTAAACTATAAAAAAAATATATTTTTGAGATGGTTATTAAACATTTTCTTCTGTCTTATTTTAGGGAAGATATGCTATGTTAAGTCTCATCTGATACTAACCCTATATCACATAGCAGTTACAAAATTCATCACTTATATTTGTATTGTATTAAGCTGTGATAGAAGAAAAACAAGTATAAATAAACTGTATGTGAACTGCAAATATCCAGCAAGAAATAAATTACACAGTTTCCCCAGTGTACTGAATTTATTAAATTTTAGTGAACCAGTCAAAGACTTTAAAACTGATCCTGAGTTCTAAGAAAAATGAAGAGCAGCTATCTCATTCCTCAGAGCTCAATAGGCCCTTTATTTTAATATGTATTCAGCAACTTTATAACACAGATAAGATTTCAGTGGATCACCAAACTTCTTACTGTTTGTTTAGATTATATGTAGGCTTTACAATCTGGAAGAATAGTGTGATGAGTAACTTTCATGCCCAAGAGGTATAATGGGACAGAAGTCATTCATCTGTCATTTGCAGACAATAACCTCTGATCATCTCAAGGCCTGGCCCATGCACATTGGCACAGATACAGTGATCAATATTTACAAGGGTTTAGAGCATTCTATACCTTTGCAAACAATCTGCAATGAGTTTTCTTTGGATCTTCAGCATAATTGATAGCAGATTAAAATTCATAAAAGTACGTATATGAGCAGGACATCATTATAAAACAATAGTAATAGTTTGGGAAAGTTCATCTGAATGCCATTACTCATAATGAACTTTGATCACTAAGCTAGGTTATTATAATAATATTTCCAGGGTCTTTTGTGCCCACAGATGGTCAGATCAGTAGCTAAGCCAAAGGAAAGTACCTCTGGTACATAATGCCTGCTAATATCCCGATTCAGAGAACAGCATGCCAATTCCTGACTCATTATTACTACACTGGTATAAACAAAATGAATGTAACATTTTCCATAAAAATTCTCACTATAATCACAAAATAATTAAATTCTAACCATATCCAATGTCAGCACTGGATATTAACAACAAGAATTTAAGAAATTATCATATTCATGTGTATACACAAACAAACATACATACTTCTGAGTCTTATTTTTCTATAGAGTGAATTGTGAGTAGCTTCAGAAGAAGTATGGATGTAGAAATGAGCTGCTCACAAGTCTTTAGCAGGAGCACCCAAGGTTTTAAGATAGCATAGTATGGAAACAGAGCTATGAAATATCCCATAGTAATAACATAGGTGGAGGAGCTGTCTTTCAAGTATACTATAACATTACAGTTAAAAGAGTCATTTGCACTAGCACCACTGTCCGAAACTAGGGTACTCTGGACTGATAATCCAATATGCCACACTCTACTGCTACGTAGGTAAGTATCGTCTTAGAATCATTGAAAGGAGGTTTATCTTAGTATTTGGCCTAAGATTTTGTTGACTGTCTTAGAGTGGTATTGTTGTCTCTTCTAGAGGACTGGATGCTCAGTCTGGAAATAACATAGCAACTCCAAGCAACACGAATTATCCAATGAAATTCAAGTCAATGGTCTGACTCCAGGATGTGCTACTACTTCTAAAAGCATGCTAGTTCTGAATTGAGTTACACATAGTACCAGCAGAAAATTAGATTAACTCAGAATAGAAATATGTGTACGCTCAAGCTAGACCAAACTGCTGGTCTGTTTTAGACAGGAATTTTATGTCTAATAATAGACATGATGAAATACTGAGAAAATTAAATAAATACAAACAACCTCCTAAAACAAACATCCTGCATGCAGAAATGTGATGAGGAAGGCCAGGGCCCATTTGGAATTAAATCTGGCTACAGATGTCAAGGGCAATGAGAAAGGCCTCTTCCAATGCATCTGCAACAAAAAGAAAACTAAACACTCCCAAACATCTCTGAAAGACCATGGCAATCAAGAGAGGTGCCAGAGGACTACAAGAAAGCAGATGTAATCCCAGTATTCAAAAAGAACAAGAAGAAGGATGCAGGGAACTACAAGTCAGTCAGCTTCATCTCTATTCCTGGAACAGTGATGGCACATCTCATCCTGGAGGCCATCTCTAAGCATGGGGAACACAAGAAGATGGTCAGGAGTAGTCAGCATGAATTCACCAAAAGAAAATCATGCATAGCCAACCTGACTGCCTTCTACAATGAGACAGCTGTCTGGACAGATGAAGGAAGAGGAATGAATGTTGCCAACCTGAACTTCAGCAGGGCTTTTGACACTGTCTACCATGACATTATTATAGGCAAACTCAGGAAGGGCATGCTAGATGAGTGGACAGTGAAGTGGATTAAGAATTGGCTGAATGGCAGAGTTCCAACAGCTGTGATCAGTGGCACAGAGTTTAGTTGGAGACCCATTGCTGGTGGTGTCCTCTAATGGTCAATACAGAGTCCAGTGTTGTTTGACTTATTTACCAGTGACTTGGATGAAGGGGTAGAGTGCCTCCTCAGCAAGTTGGTAGAGGATACAGAACTGGGAGGAGTGGTCAATACACCAAAGCACTGTGCTGCTAGACTCTTGGTAGGCTGGATAGATGGGCAAAGAAACTCACAAAATTGAACCCTGGCAAGTACAGAGTCCTGTACCGTGGAAGGAATAACCCCATGCACCAGTACTGGCTTGGTGCTGACCTGATGGTAAACAGCTCTGTGGAGAAAGATTTCTGGGTCCCAGTGGTCAGCAAGGACCTTGGCCCAGAAATGTGCCCTTGTGGATAAGAAGTCTGGTGGTATCCTGAGGCACATTAGGAAGAACATTGCCAGCAGGCCAAGGGAAGTTGTCGTTCCACGCTATTCAGCTCTGATTAGGCCACACCTGGAGTACTGTGACCAATTCTGAGTACCACAGTACAAGAGGGACAAGTTCCACCTGGAACAAATTGAGCAATGTGCTATTAAAATGATCGTAGATCTGGAGCATCGCTCCTCTGAGGAAAGGTTAAGGGAACTGGGCCTGTTTAGCCTGGAGATGATAAGAGGAGATCTAATCAATGTGTATTTAAAAGAAGGTAGCAGTTTAAGATGACAAAGCATAATTTAAAGGTAGTAGGAAAAGCAACATTTATTTTTCAATTAAAAAGAAAATAATGTTATGCATACAGGCTAATGCTGAAGATACATTAGATACTTTATTTGGCTTGTAAGTGAGCCTAGTACCAGTATCTAATTACTATAAAAAGACTTTGATCTTACTTTATTATCATAATGAATTTATATCATCCTGGGAACACAGGCAGTATTTTTCGTATTATCATTTTACTGCTTTTATATAAACACAACAATATCATCTTATGCGTTTACATATGACTACGATGCAACTGTAGAATTTGCAATATACTTCCCTTCAGCATCATACAGGGCCCTCATAACTTACATTTCATAAAATAAAAATGAGAGTTATTGTTTAAAAGTACTCCTCATGCTTGTTCACCATAATGCCTGTTTTATTCAATTTTTAATGGGGCATTTTTTTCCTTGTTAAAGTTGTTCAAGTTTTCCTCTGACAAATTATGGTTAGAAGTATTTTATTTAAAAAATTGTGATTACTGCACTCACTGAGGATTTGATTACCTGTGCTCAGGCTATATGCAGAAGATTCTGAGCCAAATTACTGAGACAGAAAGCTCAACTCAGCTATAAAGAAGAGACAGTGTTCTTTTTCTTTTCCTTCATATAGTACTTTCAGTAGCAGCTGAACCAAACTGCCTGAAGCGTGGCAATCATTCTGTTCACCCCATCACATCTTGGAAACCTCACTACTTCTATTTGCACAGACTTTATCAGAGAATTACAATCTGTAAATTGATGCTTCCTAAGAATAAGGCAAATACAGTATTTCATGTTAACTCTAGAGATCAAACAGCAGTAAAAACAGTTTTAAATTTGCTTTTGCATTAAATCTATGGCTTTGAATCCACATAGAGAGCATAGAGATATTGGAAAGAATAAAATGGCAATGAAATCTAAAAACATTTCCCATGAAATGCAGAATCATCTCTCATAGTTCCTTACATTTATGAAAGGTTCAATTCAGCTGATTAAATATATAAATCTAATGTATATAAAAAAATATAAAAAATTAATCCTACTTGAAATTTCATTAGGCATCCAAGGCATCTACAAAACGACTAACAGGCAGTTAAATCTGCAGGATATGGGACTTATGGAAGACCTACGTGTTTCTGAAGGTTTAACACAGGCCACACTAGATACTCCACAGCACCTAAAAAAATGACAAACTCCTACAGTTAGTCAATGAATCATGCCCAAAATGTCTTCTACTTTATAAATAGACTTTTGCAAGATGGTAATGTACATCATCACTTCAAGCTGCCCAAAATCTACTGGTAGTTCATCTGCTTTCCAACAATAAATAGTTCTGGTTTGAGAAGAGCAGAAAGTTTAAGGTCATTTGGTATCAACATTTGTCCTTTTCTAATTCAGATGTATTCATCTGAGTTTTGAAATCACATCAACTATGTGGGTTTTATTTAGACTACTTTTGTATTGGCAGTGCAGTGTAATATCTGCTAAAAAAACAGGAGTCTTATGTGTAAAGCTTCGACCCCCCCCGAGGATGCAGTTCCAAGTATTACCAAAACCTATTAGTCTCTCCAGTCCTCTGGGCCATGTAACATTTCCTTTTACACCATTTGTAAACCAACAACTTTAATTATAAATCAAGCTGTGTATCCTAAATTAGTTGCATCCTAATGACTATCTGCAGTTGTTAGCTCAAAGGAAATGGAAAGTGAAACTAATTCATGTGCTTTAAATATATAAGCATTTACAATTTTCAGGCATCTGCTCAGCAGTCAGTGTGCCAAGCCTTTGTCCATCTTTTCCATTTACATCATTTATCTAATCTCATCGTAGGCTGAGATCTGTCCTGAT
This sequence comes from Callipepla californica brunnescens, assembly GCA_023055505.1. Classification (NCBI taxonomy): domain Eukaryota; kingdom Metazoa; phylum Chordata; class Aves; order Galliformes; family Odontophoridae; genus Callipepla; species Callipepla californica. The sequence goes on along the minus strand of JALIRH010000001.1, from coordinate 109,693,503 downwards.
ACCTTCTTTTTAATGTATTTCCTGTCTTCTCAAATGTAGTTCTCAAAAACGATGTGCCATTATTGTTAAATAGTTACCAGAACGATCTCAAATTTATTCCTCTTTAACTAAAAAATATGTCAAGATTTTCTCAGTTTCAGAAAGGAAACAGACCTTCCATTCTGACAAATGTACAATGAACAAAAGACTTTTACAGAAGTATATCCTTTGAACTAAATGGAGGAATGACCCTGCTGGTTATATCTAGAAATGACATGATATGCTCAGTATAAAGCAGTCTAGAGCTCATCTTCTTTGGTAGTGACAAGCCAATTTCACCAAGAGAAAAAGATTTCCAAATTTCCACATCAACAATGGATTCCACTTTCTCCTCAATGTTTCAGGGAGGTTGGGTCTAGGAACCTGATTTATCTTCCTGACAGGATAGGGCTATAGGGCAGGATTCCACATACTATATCCCCAGAAGGTCCAAGAATTCTTGTCTCCATGTCATATCATCCTTCAAATGGAAGATGCCCAAAATTATTCACTTAGAAGTGACAGAGGAGTAAAGTCCTCACACCACTAACAGAAGCAAGAACAAGAAGGCGAGCTTTATCACTAATCTGTAAGTTTAAAATATCTAACATGAAGACTTTGCTCAATAAATGTAACTCCACATTTGGAGCTAACTTAGCTACCATTGATGTGACCTGTGCATTCTTCCAGGAAAAATTAGATTTGTGCCTTAAGGTGCCTTAAGATGACAAATTTTTGGAACAGATTAAAAACAATTGTGTTGCATAAATTAGCCAACTGAATAAAAGATTGAAGGAAATGTTCTTCTGTATCTCAAGTAGTGGAGTGATGTATAGGTGAAATTATGTCTCCAGGCCTCCTTGTTGAAGCAACTATCTGATACAAGTACATCTGTAACTTCAAATAGTGTGCCCAAGGTGTTGTAGAATTGTTAATATACAGTATCTACTAATGGGTGCTGCTGTACTGGATTCTGTAGTTGAAATTGCAAATAGACAAAGACAGCATTTCTTCCATGTCATTAAAGACTAAATATGAATATCTGCTTTATAAATTCTGTACAAGACAGCAGATTTTTTACAGATATGTATGAATTTTAGGTTAGTTTTCTTTTGCCAAAAGTTACGACAGATTATACAGTTCCTTAAGTAACTGCAAAGAGACTCCAAAGGAAATACTATTTAAAGGAAAACAGGTAACTCTTCTTGCAACTCCCTTTCTTTTTGTGTAGGCTTGAGATAAAAGTGGAGTTAATGTCCACAAAGACTACATTAAACTGTGTTCAGTGCTTGTAAAAAGAGTTTTGGGAATGTGTGGTGAAGGTTGTACCATTTTTCACCTCACTTGTGCATTTGAGATGCTAGAATACATCGTCATATATCAGAACTACATAAAGCATGAGATGTGAAAACTGGGCTTTTTTTCTTGCTTCATAAAGCCCAGTAACACACAGCTGACTGGAAGATCTATCTAGTAGATAAGCAGAAGACAAATCAGGAAGGCTCTATCTCAGAAACTAAATTCCTTGTAAAAATACTGAAGTAGGAATTACAAACTAACTCCTAAGAAAAAAATTCATCCTTATTTTCCAGTTTCCCAAGTTTAACTTTCCAACTACATGGAAGTTCTCTGCTCTACTCTGACAAGCTTTAATAAATCAAAATATGCATTCTAATCTTACTTGAAATAAAATAATCTTTAATCATGAGCATAAAGGAAGTCCTGAACAAGATTTGGCCATCGTTGTTAAAATGCTGAACATACAAATAGTATTAAAGCATCTTTGCTTTGAGAATGCAAAAATCTAAACCAGTTTAAAGGATTAAAATAAATTGTTGTCTTTTCTATACAGATGGGAAATCGAGGCACAGAAAGAATAAAAACTTGCCCAAGTTCAAACAAGAGATCTCTGTGGATATACTCTCTGTATAACATACCCCAGTGTAAATTTATAGTCACTTAATATAGAAATGCAGTAGTCCTTCATATAATATGCGCAATCATACAAATCTTATCATTTCTGAAATAATTTCAGTCTAACAGCACAAATCTGCTCTGACAGTCAGCTAAAGGCATTATCTGGGTCAACAGGATAAAACATACCAGCATTTATTCTTTGTAGCATTTTATTTCAACCTAGAAACTTTATAAATGCACTCTTTAGAAGCTAGGGTTTTCCTTTTTGCCCAGTTTCCAACCTACTGTTACTTATTTTTCCTTTGGATGATATGCTTGTGACACTATAAAAAGCATGCATGCACCAATTAAAGAAAGCAGAGCCCATCATAAGCTGTCTGCACTATTATGAAAAGAACACTGAGTTAAATTAAATATTCCAGTCACAGAAGCTGTCACCACAAAGGAAAGCTGTGCTATTGATCTGGTATCAAACATGGTTCACAGCATCTGAGCATGATGGATGTGCCTCCCTTAATTACTGCAGATTAAAGCAGGAAGACCTGTATTGATGCCTAGACTTGTAGCAGGAATAACTTACCAAGAAGGTGAGAAGAATCAGGCCTTTCCACTGCAGGAAGATGGTATCACATTTTTGTCATGACTTGACAGGAGTAAAATTCATATATGATAAATCACATGCATCAAGCTAGGCATGAAGCACGCAGCAAGAACTGTGCTGTGAGCAGCGTGAGCTCTAGGACCATGGTGCAAAGCATCTGCTCACAGTCATCTAGGTTTACTAATGATCTTAGCATTTGCTCTCTTCTGATGAATAAGGAATGCCAAATGACTGTTTTAGAGGCAGTTACAGGGTCAGGAGAGGTGATTTGTGTTGGCATTATCTAATGCAAGAGATCAGGAGGTTGATGCCAAGCATCTGTAAGAATATACTTCCCTGAAGCCCTAGACAGTGAATCCTTGCTACCATTCTTATAAATAACTCAAGAGTTAGACTTGGTTCAACAGTTTCTCTAGTCTCCAACACAGTTAGATTCATTCTTGTGTCCTGTCTCAGCAATGTCAATTGCTCCAAATACCCACCTCAGTAATAATGTGCTTCTTACATAGAAAAGCTTCTCAATAACCCTTATTCAACCAGAAAAATAACTGTACATGAGAATTAATTATGCAGGCTCCATAGGAACTAACAATTAAAATGAAGAACTCATTTTACTGCTCATATGTTAGTGTTCATATGTTAGTGCTTTGCTCACATGGATTTTTTTTTCTGCTATGAACTCAGATTTGATCTTTAAGAGAAGAGGTTTTCCAAGAGTCAGTCCCTGCAAATTCATTTTCAACAAAACCCAGTTAATAATTCCCAAAGACAGTAACATCCAGATGCTGCTTATACACTGTGATCCCAATGAGCTGATCTGCCCCTGACACACAGACTGTGCGGATACCACTGAAAAACCAGCTACACATCACCACTCAGCCATGTTAACAGATCAGGACTAACATATTGATTTAAAAGCACTCTGAAGCCAGTACGAATTCGTAACTATTTTTAGAATACATATATTGTTTCATGGTGAACTGAGTACTGAAAATCTTATTTGTCAGGTGGTTATTAAAGGTATTAATATGTACATGTTATTACTCAAAATCATTTCTTTGTTTTTGCCCTGCCTTTCAATTCATACCATTTGTTTCTGAGAGTTAATAATCCATTATTTAAACATGCAAACAAACATATGCTATAATTAGTTCTGGACAAATTTACAATTTAGTGTGTTCTTAATTCTCTGTGGCCCAAACATGGAAGGTGCCAAGCACAGCCCCTTCACATGAACATGGAAGGTGCCAAGCACAGCCCCTTCACATGGCTTTGAACAGCAGCTAAAGGCACTCAGAACCTCCCTGAAGGTGCAGAATAAGGCACTTGACAAAGGAAAAAACACTGATCACTGGGAAAACATTCATCTCTCAACAAGAACACATTAGCTGTTTCACAGAATGAACAACGTCTATTTAACAGTTTGATATGGAAAAGACTGACACACAAACCAGATAACCTCAAGAAGGAATATTTTGACAGAAATATACAGTGGTCCATACTGCAAGATGGGTAGAATATGACCTTACATTATTCTCCTGACATGGAAAGTACATCATATCTTTAATTAATTTATTAGATGATCTTAAAGGCCCCTTCTAACCCAAATCTTTCCCTAATTCTATGATTCTATGAATCATGATTTAAGGTCAGACTACAGTCCTGTGTCTCCTGTTGAAAGATTCTAGCTGGATAATGCCATAAAAAGTCTACAGGTTTATCTTGTATCTATATCAAGATCAAAAGGAACTTCCAGTGAACCAAAATTACTTCTTTTGCACCTCCCACCCTAATTTCAGCAGCTTACTGAGGGCTCCAAAGTAAAAGCAAAAATTCTAAACATTAGAAGTAATGGTTAATGCTTGATCTGTAAAGTTTAAACAAGACAGACATTTTCATAGAAGTAAACAATGAAAACAACCCCAAATCAAAAACTGTTCTCAGCATCAGGCTCTGCACTTCTCTTACTTTTTCTTCTACTGTCATGAACGAACATGATTTCATGGGCAATATTGGTGGTAGATGTTACATCCTGCTCTGTGTTTCTCTGGCCTTCTATCCACTGTACCTGTATATTCTGAGAGCAACTGTTGTTCTGCAGAAATTCTACAACACTAATTAAGAAAATTCCAAGATTCATGCCTGCATAGATGTAAATTTACTCCAACTAAATACCTTTGAAAGTTCCACATTCAACTTTCAATGGTATCAACCCTCTATAACACAAGGCACCTCCAGTGAAAAAATCGGTCTGGATTGTCTTAGAGGCACAAAATGTGTGTAGAAAAGGACACAAAATATCAGCTACTTACATAGCTGCTCTCTTCCTGAATTTCCTTTGTTGGAACAACAATGCCTTGGTTCTTTGTTTGTGGTAAAATGGTCAGTAAACTTTTCAAATGAAGTAAACAAATTCCCTTTAAAATACATACCAAGCACATTAGCTGTACACTGGAGAATTCCTGAGACATCTTCAGTTTCTTCATTGCCAGAGCAGTCTGTGTAGGTGCATCTGTTTGATATATTGTGAAAGTTCTTCTCTGCATCCCTGTAACTAGAGTAAAAAAGTAGAATATATATATATATATGATCTTCTTATACAAATGCAAGATAAATAACTTTCAGAAATGATACTAAATGATGTGGTTAGCCTCCACTGTCTCTTCCCTCTTCCTATCAATCCCTTTCATGCATATTCTCACACAGATGACACTGGATTAATAGCATGTGGCATTATACTAGAATAGGGAATATTAACTTCAGTAAGAAGAAATACATGAGAAAGAAGGTGGTTCCAAAGGGTTCAGACATGAGGGTAGGCATATCTGTCATATGTCATTCCCGCTGGGATCCTCTAGCAAATTTGTACAGTAAACTCCAAGCAAGATGTTTGAGACAATGAAGAGTAACTAATAAGAAGAATAAATATATGTCACATTACATTAGCACTGCAAGAATAAAACAGCTTTCTCTGTGGACTATCTTCTGTGAAATTTGTGTTATATCTTGATAAAGAAAAATTAGAAAGAATCCCACCATTGCTGAATTGTACAGAGCTGTGCTCAGGACAACAGGAAAGAACTGATATCTAAATTATTCTGTTTGATTTAGCTTTGCTGCATTGTGTTTCCTTAATTCAACAAAAACAATAGAAACTCGTACTATGTTTAAAACAAAGCTTTATGCAGGTGACAGTGAGAGCAGAGGAGCCAACACAAGTGAAGAAATTATTATAGCAGAGTGACAATGCTCTTGGCAAAATATGTAATTGATTTAGCTTAGTGCTCAGATAGAAGATTTTTAAATGAGTATTTTATTAACAGTTTTGCTGTGCTTTCATACTTTGTTCATACTTCATAAATCATGAATAGCACTAAGGACGAATTCTCAACTGATTATGTCCTGAAAACCCCAGCGCGTGGTTTGCCAGCACCTGTAGAAAAGGCTCTGATGAATTCAGAGCTGCCCATCAGGTTATTCCAACAACAAACTGGTCTTCCACGTGGAGCAAAGCAAAGACTGATAGTGCACTCAACAGTGACAATTCTCCAGGCCCCTGGTGACAGCAGGCCATGCCAAAGGACAACAGTCCTTATCCTGCTTCAGCAGCAGGCCCCATCTTGTCCCAGAGCCTGAGCTCGAAGTCACAGCACAAAGCCACAACCAAGCAGGAGGCTAAGCCTCTGCAGGTTGCACCACAGGCTTCCTGGAAGTGCATAGTGTCCATTCCTCACATCTGCTCTTAAGCAGAACAGGAGATTTAATGAACATTTATGGTGTACCAGGTGCCGTTACAAAGATACTGGCCGTGGGGCTGAGTGGGCCTGTGTGAGGAAAGGCTGGGGGGTTGCCCCTTGCCAAGCATGGCTGAACCCAGCAGCTGTGTTGGTGGTGTCTCTGGGAAAGCGTGTTTATAGTAAAGGGCAAAAAAAAAAAAATACCTGGTGATGTGAGGAATGAGGCAAAACAATGTGAGAAACAACTGCATCAGCAACAGGGACGGAAAAGGAGGATGGGGAAGAGCAGATATTCCCCTGCGGCTGGTGGAGTACCCCACTTTGGAGCAGGGGGATATGCCAAGGAGTGTTCACGTTGGAGCAGAGCAACAGTGTGCAGAGGAAGAAGAGGAGCTGTTATGACTGATCACTGTCCCCATTGCCCACTGTCCTGCATGGCTTGGAAGGAGGAAGGAAAGGAGGTGGGGATGAAGGAGTGAAGTTAAGCCTGGCAGAAGGCAGCCCACCACAGTTGAGTATCAGCAGTAAGGATCACAGGGCAGCACAAATATAGGACAGGTTCTACTTATACTGTATTTAACTTAAGCTTATATGAATTTTCAAAAACTTGAGTCAAAGTGCAACATAAATCACAGGAATTACAGGTTTCTGGAGTGTCCCTCTTTTCATCTCTGTTCATTGAAATAAGAATATCTAAACCATATGTGGCCATAAATTCTAGGCAGCATTGGTTTTGCACACATGCTTTTCACAAGGCTCTGTCTCACCCACTGAAGCCTCCTAACATGAGGTTTCACACACTTCTTTTCTCAATTGAAAATATTAGCAGCCAGAAGGCTTCTCCCTTTCCCTGTCCCATGGTGGACATTATAATTACCTGCAAAGACTGGCTCCCTTCTCTTGCCCTCAGAGACTATCCAGACTTGCTAATATTGCAAATGTCAGCTACCAAGCTAGGGCTCCCTTTGAATTTCAACCAAACATTGAGAAACTGGTAAAGGACAATTTCCTCCAGTGCTCTGAGCTTCAAAACAACATCATAAATCCTAAAAAGACCCTAAATGCAGCTTGAAAAAAACGTCCATTACATCTTTGTAATTGAATTCAGAGGACAGCATTCCTCATTTGTCACATGGCATAGCCATTTAATGGCTATGGACATGCAGCCATTGTATTCTGTTAGAAATGTAGGTAGTCTGCAATAACACAGTACTTGTGTAGGGAAAGAAAGGGTTGTAAGGATTTGATCAACAGAAGAATGTCTCAGGTTTTCATGAAGACAGTTGCTATCATTTTATTTTACTACTCAGTCATCTCTTAATTTTCTTAATAAACTCTTAGGAGGTGATTTTCTGCCCTGCCCAGCTTCCACCCACACACACACAAAAAAGCAAGTATATAATCACACACATGTGTAGCAAGAAATTATGTATAATTTTGCAAGAGTGGTGCCTCAGCTCACAGAATAATTTTTCCAGAAATTTCATCTGGCTCTGTGAGAAGCAAATTGGAGCAGATCTTAGATTTCTACAAAAAGATTCACTATTCTCCTCAGACAATAAATGTTAATGGAGCAGTCATGATGTGATGGAATCGCACAAAAACAGGACTGGACAGCAGGTTATCACTATATCTGTATATCTGTAGTACATACTGCTACTCCACAGCTTCCCTAACAGTTTGTGAGGAAAATTAAAAAGCCTGTCAGCCCAGTCTGTGACTTTAAAAGCATAAAGGAAAGCACTGCCATGCACCTTTCACTGCCTCTAATTAACACTTACCCAATAACTTGATGCTCAAAATACTGCAGTGTCCTTTGAAGAGTTTGCCGAATAGTCTGAGGCTATGGAAGAATAAAAGAAAATAAATACATTATAAGATTACAGAAGTATAGCACAGTTTAATTAACATATTTTCCAGCACACTATTTAATTCTCCAGCTTTACTCCTCCTGATCATCTACCTGCCAGGTGCCCATCATAGCAACAAATTGGAAATATTATTAATTCCTTGTATCTTAGTTCCCCACTAACTAAGAATTATTTTTAAAATGAGATGTATAATTTATACTTCTTACAAAACTATTTGTCCATAGCAAAGGAGCCACTTCACTATTAGCACTCACCAACCATACCTGTCAATTATCTCATTACTTTAAAAAAATTAATTTAAAATTGTCTGCAAATAAATGCTATAATTTTCTGATGAATATTTCTCCAGGAAAAGGCATTGGGTCTTAAACTTTCTATGTTTCCTAGAGCATTATACATTAAAGAATATTATAAAGACATAATTTATTTTGGCTTCCTTTCCTGGCAAGCCATAATTCTCCCATCATCTTTTAAATGATCAGGAAGCTCAAGTTCATCAAAAGAAAATCATGACATGCTTCAAGCATATTGATGCTGTTTCATTTTAATAGGTGTTCACCAAACAACATATGTGCATAAGTGTGTTTATTTTCATTATTAATACTACTATAGTCTTCACCAAACAAAACACTTCCACTACTGGTACTGCTGCTGCTGTTTCTATTATTTTGAAAAAATACCTGATAAATCTTTGGATAAATCAAGAAATCCATGTCATTCTCTTTAGAATTTTCCAAGTAATTTATGACAAAACATCATTTTTCCAAAATTAACAGCATGTACCAAATCTGAAGTTTTTCACCCGTACATTTTGTCCTGGTGACAAGCAGACAAAGGCATCCAATTTGAATTTAAGTATCCTGTAAATATCCTTCCTTCTGTATCAAAGGCACGGGGATATTTCAGTAAGACTCAGCAGCAGCACCAGACACTCAAATTTTAGAGATATTTTAGTATTTCTCCACCTTTTAGAAATGACATATACTTGTTTTAGAAAGTAACAGCCAAACAGCCTGGTAATTTGAGCTATTTTGTTCATGAAAAAAACACCACTTGAGATTTCTTTCAAACCACCATCATCTTTGAAAGACTCAGATTTTGCCAACTGCTGTACGGATTCAGCAGTTTAAGACCTGACCTTTCTTCCTACAGTTGCCTGTGAGTTGGCAGAGGAAGGCACTTGTTTTGATGACAGCAGGAATGAAAAAGACTATATAAAGTTTGTGCAAGTGTAGAAACTTCCTTTTTTACTCAAATTGTAGGACTTTGTCTGTCCACTGGGATTCAAATTTGTAGAAATGCCCACACTTACAAAACTAAGCTGACCTAGATGTAAACCTTGAAAGAGACTGTTCTTTTTATAGTTGTATTAGATAAGTACTTCTCTTTGCAAGAGCTGTTTCCTGTGATATAAGACACTTTCCGCTGTTCTCCAGCTTTCTCGTCAGGAAATGAAATCTCTTCCCCAACAAGCAGAATTTAAAGCCCTTCTAATAAGGCTACAAAGGTTGCCTGTTGTCAAAGGCATCCTCACCCCGCTTTGTCAGATGAATTACATTCTTGCTCAACAGTCTCTGCTCCATAAAGACCAAAGCTCTGCCAGCAACACCAGCCACGGGGGCTGCTGAGATATATTGACTCCAGCCTGAGTCTTTCCCACTCATCAGCAGGATGAAACACACCTCACCCTACCTTCTGCCCTTGACCTCAAAGCTAAGCGGTCACATGTGATATTTTCAAGGGCTCCTCTGGCTTTATGGTTAATGCCCACATAGATGAGCTGCAGGGTTCACCATCCCAACTGCAGATGAGCCTTGGCAGCCTACATGCAACATATAATGTCTGAGCTCCTGGCAAACAGCATGCCTCCTGAGGCAGCAAGATAACCTAGTAGATATATTTCTGATCATTCAGAGATGGTTTCTGGTAACTACTACCTTCCTTTCCTTGGAACCTTTAACAGCTGAGACTCAACTGGCTCTATTAAATCAACACAAGATAGGTCACCTCTCCCACCTCTTCCCAGAGTGCTAACCCTGCTCTGTAACTGCTAAACCACAAGAGGAAATGGGCGCTCTGGCATGTTTTCAGAAGTAACACAGCTCCAGCCTCCCCCAGCTCAGGAGTTTCCACATCTGCCCCTTGACGTTGTCTCTAGTTGTCTATCCTTCATGGTAACAGGGGGCTCAGGTTCTTGGCTCTGCAAGGCCTCTATGAAGAATTTGTTCATCTTCCATGACAGCTATACCTGCTCATCATCTCCTGTAGCTCTTCTGCCTCATTACTCAGCACTGAAACCAGAGCAGGCCACTTCTGCACAGTAGCAGGCAGTGATTCTGGCCATGGCATCCCATTATGGCATCCACTGTGACTCTGACAGACATCTCTGTTTGTGGTGCCCAGCCTGCAGGATGCACTTGGAGAGAAATCTGCCCTTCTGACTAGATCCCACTGAGCCCTACAGTAACACAAAACTGACTCAAAACCTGAAGCCAGAGCAGTAATAGCTTCAGAGGTGTTTTCAAGACTAACTGAAGAAAATGTTTATGAATGTATTTGTCTAAATGATGCATTCAAGTTTTTTGTCGCCTTTTTTTAACTCAGACAACATCCATTGAAAAAGAATTCGAGTTTAAAAACACATCATCTGAAAAAAAAAATAGATTAATTTAATTGCATCTTCTTATAAATTTCTTTTGTAAGGCAATCGAATAAAAATTTTCAAATCTCTTCTCAGAAGACAAAGGCTTTAACCTCTTCCCTGCCCATTTCCCTTTACCTCTGAAATGTCTCTCATTTGATTGCAACACCTCTGGAAAAAATGGTAGGGCTCATGTGCTCAACTGTAGGTATCCAAAGCGATGCACTTCTTTGTACAGTTGGCAACTACGGAAAGTCTAAGGACTCGGTCTTTAGAAACTTCTATGTCATTTGCCTAGAGAGGATGCTGACTGATTGTTTTACACTTGCACATCTTTTTGATGTTTAAGTGAGGACAGACGAACCTCACCATGAGGTGACAGTACTAAACAGAGTATCCTAAATGACTCTGCTTAAACTTATCAAAATGCAATTTTGTATTCTCTATCCCATTTCTTTTGCATTTTATGATGACCAGCTAGTACTAGAGAAGAAAGGGACTGCAGGGAATGGCCATGTCCAAGCCAAAAGAGCAGCTAGAAGGCAAAAGAGCAGCTAGATACAGCTTCTCCTTAATCCTAACAAAGCTTCAAAGACTTTTCCTGGTAAAAGCTAAGTGGCTCCTAGCTGAGCCTCAGAAGTGCTTCAGCAGTCCTGCTCTTAAAAACTTGAGTGCTAAAAATTTTAAACATGAAAGCTGAAGAACTGAAAAGCATAATAATCTCAGTTAGAAGCCACTTCACTTCCACCCGAATTTCTTCAAGGAACTCTGTCAGGTCAAGGGGCTCCTCCACACTCCTGTGTCCTGGGGAGCTGTGTGTCCCTCCTGGAGGCATCACACTTCTGCACACAGGAGGGATGAGCTACTGCAACCTCAGCCAAATCAGCACTTGCATGCTGATAGCTTTAAGTGTTTCAAATCTGTAGTCTTCCATCACTAACTCAGCAGATGCGTAAGGTTTTAATTGAGGGCTTCACTACTGAACTGTCATTAAAGAAAAATACATGTTTTTCTGTATTTCAAAAACAATTCTAGTGAAGTTTCTGTGCTTAGGTGATTACAGATCTCTAAGCGCACATGTACCTGGATAACCTGGAAGGAAATGAGTGGAAAAATAGTTTTATTTCTGTTGATCACTGTTTTGTTGTCTTTTGTTTTTTGTTTTTAATTTTTACCCTGTGATAATGAAAGTGGTGAAATCTCTTCTTTCTGTATCCTCCTGATCACAAGAATAATGATGTTAAAGAGGCAGTAATCAAACAAACAAGGCTGCAGTTGAGGACAAACATTTATCAATGTTTCCCAAATGCCAGGCATGTGAAGATAAGTATTGAAATTGCTGCAACTAGGAAAAACAGATCCAAAAAGAGGCTCCTTTGGCACCTGACTATTTTCTGATGCTGCAGGAAGAAGGCAGGCTCCTGCACAGGTGGGATCCTTCTCTGTCCCCTTTCCAATAAGATGGAATGAAAGAGCACAGACCAAAATCAGAAATGGAGAAGTAGAGCCCCAACACAATGAAGCATTGAGAAATTTAAAAAATCCATCTTTAATGGTGCTTATGATTATGTGGAAAAAAATGTTTGTTTTATTCTATAGCTCCTGAACCTTCAGGATGCTCTCAGTATTATTCTCTGTAACTGTGAAAATCAGATTCCTCCTTCCAGAATTTTGTGTTTTATATAAGAGAGCCAACTGTTTGCAGACCACCGCAACTAGCACACGATTTGCTATCAAGAGGGGAAGATGCAGACTTCCAAGGAGGAGAGTATGGGGAGGTCCAGAGCGGGATGACTGACAGCTGGATGCAAAGCAGGCTGCCCAACAGCAGCACACGGTCACCCAGACACAAGGAAGTGAAGGTGCAGCACCTGGGTTCAGTATCACTAAGTATCTACAGCTGAGACCATTCTGCTCCTCATTTCGTACAAGCTGGGGAAGTCACAGAGACAAATATTTGTTCACATCAGTGAAAACAGTTTAATAAACAACACTGAGATCGAGAATTTTACCGCAAATTATACCATGGCAATAACAATGCAAACACTGAAGAAATAAAACAGAGCTAACTAGTAATTAGAAATTATAACTCCTGTGTCCCCAGCTGCCTTTCAACTAGAAGTATTGCAGACATTATGGATGGAAATTGCCTATTAGATCATCTAGTCTAACTCCTAGACAGTGAAGGATAAATATCTCAGGGTGCTATCCATTATAATAGCGTCTGGGATCATTTCGTTCATCTGTTGAATTTCAGCCATGTCTGGGATGGACTGAAGATCAGTTCCATGCTGCAGAAAGAAAACATTCAGTATGTGAGGGCATTATGGATAATCCACCTCTAATTCTACCACTTTATCTTTGAAAGCAACTCATACCTACTGCATAAAATCATTGGTGCTATCCTAGGTGGGAAATGAGAAGCTTTACATGTCGGTGCTCCTCAAGGAATTTCTTATGCTGCCCAGTGTCCTCAGCATCATTGGGCCTAATTTCATAGACCAAACTGCAAAGGTGTTTTGAATCCTATGAATGGAGCACAGATTTTTTTGTCTTCATTTTGAAACTTAGAGTTTGCAAACAGACACATCCAGAAAGAACTTGGATATGAGACAGAACCATTTATTTTTCCTCATAGCATAACATGTAGCCCTCAACACTAACACAAGAAGGAAAGGAAAGGGGGCTTATCTGTCGACTTAACAAGTTTCACAAGGGCTACACTGAACTGCTGTAAAGTGGTGCCTCTGCTTGAGCAGTTATGAATGAAGGACATTTGCTCTCAATTTCATGTAGCTGTGACTGCACACTGCAATTTAGGGGCATATATTGGTGTGATCCCTGCTTCCAGGCAGCAAAGGTGCCTGCAATGTAAGAATGTTTTCAAATAAATGCTTTTTCAAAGCACTGAAAAATTGAAATTTCAGTCTGGGACTGCACAAGCATTAAGAAAGCAACAGTCACCATGGTTGGGTCTCAGTACTAGATGTGAAATGCTCAAGTTCATCCTAAACAAAACTTCACTGAGGTCAGTACAAAGCTGCAGTCCCTTAGGCACAGCTAAATGATTTTTTATTTCCCAAGGCTTTAGTTCCCTTGCGTGAGATTCTTAGCTACCAATTCAATTCAACAACTTGAAGTTTCAGCACTGACACAATTAATAGCCTGCACAATAACTTAAAGGGTAGTCTTCAGGTTCTTTATTTTTTCCCATTGTCATGAAGAACGCTGTATTCAAAAAACACATTTCTTAAATTCAAACTATTTGGCAGCAGCCAGTAGCAGCTTCCTCACTAGAAGTTTAATGTCTCTTCATGGAGCTTTTAAAGGACAGTGGGAATAATTCTGCATGAGCAGAAAAATATACCAGAAGCGATTCCCACTTAATAATGTTTATAGTTCAAGAGATTTGTTACATGGGCAATTCAGAAAATAAAATGGACCAGAAATGTAAGTCAGCCTAATGCTGTGTCATGATGTAATTCTCTTTCCAGAAGGATCAGCATAGCGCTTCAGGGTACACAGCCTCCTATGAACGCACGCCCAGTCGCTCTCTGCTCCTTCAGGGTAATCTGTGCCCCTGAGATGGGATCAGAGTATCTGAGTTTTCAAACCAGTGACAAATTATTTTTTTTTTTCTGGTTTTGATTCTATTTTCAGCCTGGTATTGGATACAAGTCAAGATGGAACTGGAGCAAATGTGAAAATTGCTGCAAGGAACTAGAGTTCAGTGAGAAAATAAATGGCATTTCTGAAGAATAAAACTGCATCCACCAGTGCCAGGATATCATTCCCACATAGCGGAGCCCTTACGGGCAGAAAAATTGATGTTGATGATTTACAGCATATAGCATCATCATCGCTAGTTATAATTACTCAAAATTTATGTCATTGTGGGTGTAAAATTCATCCTTAAAATAGACACGACAATAAAGCTGGAATTAAAAGAAAACCATCGCTAAACTCGCTTGTGACGTTAATTTGGACGTGTACTGCACCATGTATTGCACTGAGTGGCTGCGTTCAGTCCCAGAAAACTCCCCCTTCACACCCAGGTGACAGGCATGGTTGCCTTGACCCTTTGGGCTGCAATCCTCAGCCCTCTGGCTGCAGCTCCCTGGGCAGGACAGAGGTTGGTGGGCTGCGGGCTGGCAGCCTGCACACAGCAGTGTGTGTAGTGCAGCTGCAGCCAGAAGCTGCCCTGCTCCTCGCGTTGGCTGCACCCTGCTCAGCAACACCCATGCAGGATGCACGGGGAGCTCTGCTCACCCTCCTCACCACCACAAACTTCACCAAGTTGTGCAGCTGCTTTGGTGGAGGGAGAACCCTTCCATTCTCTCATCTCTGGCTGTTAAAATAGAGAGGGTTTGAGGAAGCAGTTCCAAATGGACAGTGTCTTTCCTTCAGCCATACAGGCATGTCAGGAAACCTTTAAGAATGATCAGGAACATAAAATCACCCTGTTGTGACTCAGGATTGGGCCCTTCCATCCTCCGGAATAACTGCTGCAAGAAAATCTCTAAAGACACATTTGGAAAAACACATGTTGGAAGGTGCTGGAAGCAAGCAGAGGGGCTGGGTTACAACCTTCAATGTAGAGTTTCACTTTTTAACTTCTTTTTCCCCATCATGTTTCAAAAAGCAGTATTCACACAGCCACGCCACAGCTAAATTTGAGAGCAGGACTGCAAGTGGCACACAGTGCAGTTTCCACTGACAGTACAATTGTACCCATGCTCATGAACGCACTGCACAGGAGATGCTCAGATTTTCATGCACTTATTTGCACTACCACTTGTAAGACCCAGCCTGCTCGCACAGCCCCCGCCCTGGAGCTCCTTCACCCTGAGGGCTCCTTCCTGCGGTTCTCATCGAGGCTCCACGCATCCCAGAGCAGTACTGCTCCTGAAGGACTGAAACAACATCACCCCCGAGCTCTCTTTGCACACACCTCTGCACCATCAGACACACACGGAGCATTTTTATCAGTGGAGACACAGCGAGGAATTTTTACACAGCATCTCAATCCCAGCCATTAGAAAATAACAAAATTAAGTATCGGCATCAGGAACCTGTAGCATCCTTCAACTTGGAAAGTGTTCGGCACTGGGAGGGGAATGGATTGCTGCCACATTAAGGCTAAAAAGCACATACTAAGCCACTGCAAGCAATACATGCAGTATATATATTCACACGCAGTTATACATACATCAGTGCTTCTGTACTTAAGAGAGGTCTTTGTAGAATTATGGAATGAAGACATACCTGCATCTGTATAAAAGTACTAAAGCTGTTCACTCAGAAAGAACAGTTGTAAATGCACCCTTCTGGTTTGCCTTTACATTTCAAAAATAATGGGAACAACTCTCTAATTGTACAGAGTCATCTTTTTAACTTTTAACTGAAGTTATTCCTCATTTATATCAACAGATGTGAGAGAATGATCAGATTCCAAGTGTCAGACAGATGGCAACCTGACTTGTTGCAAGAACACGTATATTCAGCATCACATAAAAGATTCTCAGAAAGAGAAAAGGCACCAAAATAATAAAGCACCTGAAGAGTGATGTGTTGGAGTCAAAGAGATGGGAAATCAAACCCCTTCTCACACCAGAATGGCACCAACGTGACTTTTCCAACTTGAATGCCACTATCTGATGCCAATATGTGTAAGGTAGAATGAAGCAATAATCACAACGCTGAGATTAAAAAAAAAAAAAAAAGGAGTTTGGGAACACACTGTATCATACGAATTACATACTGAAATCAACTAAGATAAAGATTGTTACAGCAGTAAGGATTGTTGTAACGATCTCCTAAGGAAGCCAATGGAAACTGTTTTGTGGGACATGGAGGTGAGGTTGGATGATTGCATTCTTAGCAGCAGTTTCCCTGCGAGCAGGAAGGACAGAGGACTCTGAGACCTACCAAAGTTTTCTCATCTCTCAATTCCCAGAATGTGTTTATTTATCAAACAAATTCAACAATGGATTATGGCTGTAAAGCTGTAGCTGTCTTTTACAGCTTTGGGAAATAACAGCCAAAGCTGGGAAAATACAAATACTAAGGTTATCTAAAAATAGTGCACTGAGCCTCTTCAGAATACTTCCAATATTTTGGGTAACACATGCTCTAATTATACCCCTGCATTATTATCAAATTAAATAGCTTCATTTCTCGGTACTAAAACAAGGCAAGTCACCTGAGATACCGTCTATTAATTTCAGCGTGACAAGCCCGGGTTCCCAGCGGGGAGATAAAAAATCAATGGGAAAGAGAAGTGTTGGCTGGAAGCGGATGGCTGCCGGCTCGGTCACGCACTGCTAACTTCCCCCAGTAGGCAGCCTGGCTGCTCTGATCCAGCCTGTTCATGCAAGGAAGCAGAAAAGAGGAACGAAAAGCGAAGCACACCGACAGCAGATGGTGGTGAGATTCAGAAGCCATCTCCAAAGCTCAATGAGAAAAAGCCCAAAGATACTGCAATGCCACCAAATTCAGCAGATGTGATTGCCGTGCAGATGAGGCTACTTGTTGCAGTCAGCGTTCTATGCCTGGGCACATTAAAGTGTCTCAGCAAGCGACAGGCATTCCCTTACAGCTGAAACTTCATGAGGGATGGTCACAGAGACAGTGCTGTAATGCAGCACTGGAGAAGGAGCTCCAATGGCACACGCAGCTAGCACAGCTCCGGAGCCACTGACTGCAGTCACCCATAGCAGTGCCCGCACGCCTCATGCTTTCGGCACCAATTCTGAACTCTGTGCTCTGCTTCGCTGCCTCTCAGCTACAGGTGCAGCTATAGACAAAAACCATCAACCACAGATCTCAAAGCACCCTAACACTGCTCTCTCAGCAACGCCGACTCACCGGAGAGGCATAGGGAAATCTGGCGCTGCACTATTTCTGAAGGGAACACGAAAACTTTCTTTTTACCTTGTTCAGCAAAGGAAAACCCTACAAAAGCCCTGTCACCGCAAGAAGTTCACGTCTCCTCCGCGGTGAAGAACGAGCACGCTGTGCATATACAGACGTGCGTAACTTTTCATACAGAATCGCTGCTAGCACCAGCTGGCGACAAGCACTTTGTGACTCCAGACTGTAACGCCGGAACTGCCGAGCCCCGTGCCGCTCCCCACAGCCCGAGCGGGCCGGGCCGGGGCCGGGGAGCTCCGCACACCGCCGCGGGGCTCGGGCTCAGAGCCGGCCCCGCCAAGCAGCCGCCGGGAGCCGCGCGGGGGGAACCCGTCCGTGCGCGGAGCACTCACCGCGGGGGCCGTCAGGCGGCGGATGCTCTCGCCCAGCGAGTCCAGGTTGACCCGCCGACGGCGCGGAGCGCGGCGAGCCCCGGCGCTGGCCGCGGCGGCGGCGGCGGCTGCGGCGGCGGCGGCGGCGAGGGGCGGCTCGGCGGGGCCGGGAGGGCTGCGGCTGCCGTTCCAGCAGAGGCGGGACAGGGGACACTCGCCCTCCTCCTCGGGGCTGGTCTCCGGGCAGTCGGAGCCCAGCGAGCTGAAGGACTCGGAGGAGATCTTGCGGCGGGACATGGTGCCGCGGGCCGGCGGGGCTCAGCGCAGCGGCGGGCAGCGCGGGGCCGCGGGGCCGCGGGGGCGGCCGCCTCGCATGGCCGCGGAGCCCCTCGGCGGAGGGGGGGGGGCGGCGGCGGAGGCGCCCCGGGGCCGCTCCCGGCTCCGCGCTTCGCCGCTCCGCTCCGAGCCGCGGGTGCTGCGCGGCGCCGCCTCGCAGGGAGGCTTTAAAGCGGCGGCGGCGGCGGCTGCCGCCCTCCTCTGCCTCGGCCGCCCTCCCTCGCTCTCCCCTCCCCCGGCTCCCTCGCTGCTCCGCGGGAATCACGTGTTGTTTGGAAGCCCTTTTCCTCCTCCTCCTCCTCCCGCCTCTCCCCTCCCCGCTCGCCGCCTCTCGCACGCCGCGGCCCGGCAGCGGCCCCCCTCCCTGCCCCGCTCCCCGGAGCCGCGCTGCTCCGCGCTCCCTCCCGGCGCTACGCTGCGGGGATGTCCCCGCGGTGCGGAGGTGTCCCCGAGCGGCCCCGGCCGTGCCCGGCCCCGCCGCCTCCTGGCGGTGCTGGACAGCTCCCTGAGCGCGGGCTGCCGGGGAGGGCCGCCCAGGGCGCCCAACGCATGAGAACTTGGCTGAACGGCCCCGCTAAATCTAAGGGAAATGGATGGCGTTAAAAACAGGAGAAGGCTAAAGGGCTGCCATCAGTTTTCAGAGGAATGAGTTCTTTCCGGCTCTGAGATAGCGGGTCACGTCCTAAGGGAACCGAACTCATTCCCTGCGTTACAATCGAGCTGAAGGAAAAAGGAGAGAGGTGCAGGAAACAAAGCAGAGGAGTTCGGATGCAGGATGACACTCGTAAGGCGGTGTCAGGGTGCTCTTTTCCCAGCCTTCCCTGCCCACGCTGCTGGGGTGAAGGAAGTGTGAGAGTTACATGGCAGCAGGGACAGTCCCACGTACTTGGCAGAAAGATCATCAGGAAACGCGACTTCAGTGGTAGTGCTTCATCCAACCATCATGAAAGGCAACTTGTCATTAATTTATTTTCTGTTCAACAAAGCTTCCTTTAAAAGCACTGCTTTTAAGACCATTTTTACTCTCCCTGTCCCCTGTATTATGGTATACATTTTATCACCTGATCCTGTGAAATATATGAGTGCAGCCTTAACATAAACACACCTCAGAGACTGGAAAAACCCTCACAACAGCTTTGGAGGATGGCCCAAGGGAGCCCACACTCCATGCCCATGTTTGGAAGGCCAGGCAGGCAGCTCTCAGAGAGGAAAAGGCAGAAATCACAGATTTCACTAGGGCATTCCTTTCAGTGCCACCATCTCTCGGCTCACCAGGTTTCTGTTCCAATTTTCTTCTTTCCCAGAAATTTATACAGAGTAAGAGAAACAATGGACCTCCTTTTGTCACAGCACAGTTCTTAAATCTCTGTAGCTTGAAGACTGTGGCCTGAAAGGATGTACCAAAAAGCCAAGGTGGTCCGTGCTGCCTTCTGTTGTCTTACAAGTATTACACTTGGGATGCAGAGTGGCTTTCTTTCGCAGGCCTGGTAATTCCCTTAGCAGCACTAGTACTGGAGTCAGAGATGTCTTTGCTTGAAAGTTAATTCAAACATGAGCCTCCAGATCCATTGCCCTCCTCTGTCTTTCCTCGTCTCTTGTGAATAGCAATATCGTTCAGTACTTATAGTACAGAGAGAAGTCAGTTATTTTCCCTTCTTCCCTCTATAGAAATGCTCATTTTGACAGATACCGTGCAGCCTGCCTGCCCTCTGTCCCAGCTCCTGCCACTGGGGGCAGTCATCCATTTAGGCTGGCATTTCTTAGAGCTGTCATGCATTCATACAACCATTAGTACTGGGAAAAAAAAACACTAAGTTCATCTAGTCCAACCATCAGCCCATCACAGCAATGCTGACATGCGATCACAGGGTGCTCTGAGTCAAGGTGCGGACATCCTCTAGATGCTTCGGGTTCCGTTACACTTATTTCCTTCTCGTGGACTGTGTCACACAGTCCACAGCGAAGCAAACTTATGCTGGTTCCTGGCGGGTGCGGTGACAGTGACAACGGGGGAAGATGCACATAGCTCAACATTGGAACTGCAGAAGCATGTGTATGATTGTAAACTGTTTCAATATCAAAATATCAACCAGTTCCTTGTGCAGGACTCGGGGAAGCAATGTGCTTGAGGGCTCTTTTTCTTTGGTTGGGACTATTCAACCAAATGCAGTCAAGTACCAAATCAATTCATTGCAAGAATGTAAAAAACATTTCCCTTCAGCATCTGGCTACTGATCTTCACCGTTCAAAGGAAAAATTGCAGTTATGGCTCTGAGGGTTCTGTCGTTCCAGCTGGAGGAGTGCTGTGAGTAAGCCTGGACTCTCTTGCTCCTCTCTGGCTGTGCTGCTCAGCCTTCGCCTATGGAACTTGTGGAAGCAGACCTAACACCTACCTGCTCCATTACAAGGATTGGTAATCTGCCCACAGCTACACTGGTATTCATGATATAAAAACACATGAAACTGGTTAAAGACACAGGCTAGAAAAGTGCCAAACACCATCATCAGATGTACTGCGCTAAATAGGTACAGGCAGCAGGAGATCCAGGGTGTTGCAAGGCCAGGAGGTCCAAGCAGTCATTGAGACCCTGGATTGTTTTTCTATTTCCTCTGATCAAGATACAACCCTGCCAAAAGCTAAATACCACAGAGGGCTGCTTCATCAGATAGTCAAATGCTTTTGACAGCACATAGACATAGACAGCTACGGCGCATAAGAGAACAAATGTTCTTCTTTTATACATGTCTTATCAGCCTAAATTTGCATTTGGCACTCTATTGGATGAATAGCAGACGTGTCTGTAAAATGTATAACATTCATCTAAGCAGTGCCTACAAAACTTTTCTATCATATTATGGCAGAATTCAATTTATGAGTCCCACATGTATTGCAGAAAGCTCAGAGGAAAAATGTGGATATTTTTAATTCCTGTGCAATTACTACCAGACAATTGCTGGTCTAGGACTTCTTTTTCCAAATTTTTACTTGTTTTCAATTTTTTTTCTCGGTTATAGAAAGGAAAATTTACAAGACCGTGTTCAGACCTGACATAAAATGCCTGGTCCTTAATTTCCATTGAATTGCAACATGACAATTTATCATTATTTGTTCGTGAGTTTTATTTGTTATTGAGTAAGCTTTTCTCACCAGACATTACATGCTGCAGTTCTTTATATGATTTTTATTTTTGAATGTTGTATTTCTGCTGTTCAGACAGCCTTGGATGATTAAAATAACCAAAATGACTTCATCATAGCACATTTCATTGTCCTATTTGTTAAGGAAATGCATAGCAGAACTGGTGGAAGAAATTATTACAACAAATCCCACTTAGGGATTAGTCGCATATACCACATACATCACTTAAATAGTTCCTATCATTTCACCTAGGACATTATCTATCTTTTTATAACACTGTTGAGCGTATAAGTACTTAATTTTCCTTTAATAGAAAAGATTGTTGTCCTGAGATCAATGTCTCCCACTGAGAAAGTAAACATCTGTTTTGCAAAGCATTTCTAAAGCAGCAGGAGACCATTATCCTGTGACAACATTCTATTACAATTACTTTATTGCAGTCAGGCAAAATGAGTGATGTGTAGCAAATTTATTCTTTTTTTGAATTCTGCCAAACCTTTCTGTTCTTTATCCAATGACTTCCATCTGGAGTATTGCCTGGAAGGACGGCTGGGGCATTCTGCCATTTGTCATTAATGATCTGTTGAATTACGATTCGCTTAAAGAACAGATCCGTTTTATGTTTCAGCTTCTCAGAAATAAAGTTTGTCTTCAAGGCAGAGTGGTTTTGCATTGGTCAGTGTTGATGTTCTGGCAGTTGGGTATATTTGAGTCCATCAAGTGTGTTACTATCCTGTTTTCAGCTGGGACAGTGTTGGGTTTTTTTACCTTCATAGTTTCTGGTATGATGTTTTGCTTTTGTCGTGGGAGAAAAACAGTACTGATAACACTCTGATGTCTTGGTTATGGCTTAGCAATGGCTCCGCAGAACCAAGAACATTTCAGCTTATTGTACTGCCCTGCCAGTGAGGAGCTGGGAAGGGACAGAACCAGAAGAGCTGACCTAACCTGGCCAAAGGGACAGTCCAGAACATACAGCATCACCTGAAAAACAGTTTAAAAACTGGGAGCAGCTGTTGCTTGGGGACTGGCTGGGCATCCATCAGTAGATGGTGTGCAATTGCTTTGTGCATCACTCGTTTTGTAAATATATACTATAATACTATTATTGCTGTTATTGTTCTCCTTTTCTTTGCTCTTTCTCTGTTAGTAATTATTTTTTATCTTAACCCACCATTTAATTGCAGTGTTGTTTGTTTGTTCTTTTTTCTATTCCCTGCCCCATCCTACAGGGAGGGAAGGAGTGAAATGTGCTGAGCTGCTGCAGGTTAAACCACAAAAGTACTGAAGGAGCATTTAATTAATTTTGCACTGTGGGATGAGATCCTACATAATGAAGGCAGTGGAATCTGGACCTCAATGATCATAAAATGTCTTTGGTCTGTGATGCTTAGCATATTTCAAAAGTAGAATTTTCTTCTCATAACTGAGAAGTGCAGGTGAGTGATGCCTTGTTTCTCACAGTACATAGCAGATCAATATCAGAATTGGGAATTCCTCGTTGTCTAATCTGACTTCAAGACAAAGTTACTCAGAATCAATTGACTTGAATTATGACTGGCCAACATCAGATCCATTTGTAGTTTCAGGGATTTCACTATACCAGCTGCCAAAGACAGATCGAGACAGGATGTCAAAACTGTGCAAATACCAATCCCACCACTTCGACTCAGATGATTAGATCAAATTGAGATGTTAAGTCTCAGGGAAAACTTCTGACAGGATACAGCTCCAGCTAGTTGTTTGGAAGGAGCACACAGCTGACTAAACATTCAGAATTAAAAATTTATAAATTGTACAAGAAAATAATATGATGTGGCACTCAAAACCTCTTATTTTCATTTAACTTGTACCGAGTCAGATTTACTGAATTCAACGCAGTGTGAACCTTCTCATTATTTGAAGTTCTCCTGTGTCCTGAATATTTTGCCCTGAGGACAGCAGGTAACTGAGTGACTTCTGTCTCAGAGTTACCTATAAATCTCAACAAAATTAATCTAAAGCAGCAAAACAAGAAGATGCTGATGGGCTACTACATGGTCTAGAGCTGCCTCACCCCAGCACTCTGCAGCTGAGTCAAGCCACTATTTATAGAGCAGCCTCCTACACAAGTCACTTGATTTTCACTCTTGCAGCCACATTTATTCCAGATACATTTCCTGCTGTAAACTGTTTTTATGGGGGTACTGATGTCATCAATCAGATTAGAGCAATGAAAATATAATAGTATCTACATACAAGATTAAAGCCAATTTGCTTTCAGGCAATCTCTGAAGTCATAGAATCACAGAATCATTAAGATTGGAAAAGATCTGTGAGAACATCTAGTCTCACTTCAACCCATCCCAAGCATGCCCACTAACCATGTCTCTCAGTGCCACAACTCCACTTTCTTGAGTACCTCCAGGAACAGAGATACCACCACTTCCCTGGGCAGCCTGTGCCAGTGCCTCACCACTCTTTCTGAAAAGAATACTTCCTAATGTCCAACATGAATGTCATAGTGGGAGCTCAGAAAGTTTTTGAGATTTCTCCTGGAGCTCCCTGCACTCTTCATAGATGGTGAGAATCCAAGATGAAGAGGACTCTGAGAACTTCTTGTGTCCAAGTCAGAGGCTGAATTAAACCAAGATGTCTCTCTTTCCTGAAATGGCTGTTTGGGCTGCTTCATCTTTTGAGGGAAGGCAGAGTCCATGAGGCTGGCTGCTCCTTACGTACCAATGCTCTGACTTATGGGTAGAAAATCCCCTTGGTGGTCTCACACTGCACACACCACTTTCCAGGTAGAGCTGAGGTATTCACTGGACTCAGGGCAGTCCGTGAAGACATCAAGAGGCTCTAGAAGCAAAGACAAGGAACCAGCAGTTAGATCTTGGGAAAACTAGGGTAGTCACAAAGCACAGGTCAGTTTTTACCAGGCTTGTACCCAAGCCGATGGAGGAGCAGCTTGCCAGAGCAAGCAGTCTTGCAGTGTGTCTGGGAGAGCACCTAAGCTTGTACCAGGAGGATGTTCTTGACAAGCTCATCCAAAACCTGTCCAGGAGTGTGACAAATTCTCCCAACTGAGGTTAAACCAGCGTACATAGTGCAAGTGTTGTAAATGCATCTTTTTTAGTATTGGCAAGATAGTCTTTTCCACAAATGTTACACTTTTACCACAGTTCATCATTTCACTATTAACAAATTAGTGCCTTCTACCAGATATTTTCAAATTTTAAAATATCAAAATGTAGCTCACTGTTATTAATATTCTGTAACTAATCAATCTAAGATTAACACATAGTGGCATCTTGCCTGATTAGAGTGCCTTTCTTATCCTAATGACAGGAAATCACAGAATATTTTATCCAGACTTGTTTAAAAGGGAGACCTTACAATGTATGAGTGGGAACACTTTCTTTTGGAAGCGTATTTGCATCCTATAACGGATGAATTGATTAATATATCTTAGATATTGATTCTCTTCCATGAAGCACAAAAAGTAATAAAGGGATTTATTTATGAATAGTTTCAGCAACAGAGAGGGAGAGAGAGAGACAGAGGGAGAGAATGTGCACATATCTGTAAGAGACAGATAATAAGAAACCATCAAAACAACACATGAGCAATAAAAAATATCTACAGTGTCTACCTATGAGGTATTATTCTCTGAACACAGCCAAAATGTTGCCAAATGAAAAATCCTGTTGAGCTTTCAGATAAAATCTATTGTAATAAAGTCTGCTATATTTCACCCACAGATGGCAAATGATCCTGTTGCGAAGGTAATTTCTGCAAGTAGATTTCCAAATACACATAGCTCCTTAGAACGCCGGTATAGCTGTCCCATCGTTTTTGCAGCTGTAACTTCCTAGCTAACTTAGCATCACATCATGGCTTTCAGCACTGAACAGTGTTCAGGGACTTTTCCAGATGTTCATCTTTCTGACACGCTGTGCCATGTCTACCTTTATGGAAAGAATCCTATAGTAATTGGTGAAGTTTTTACAGGAGCTGCAAAATCTGATGACATCACTCCACCTTCCTGTTTATTCCAGGGTTTTTGGCATTTGTAATCTACCCAGCTCGCTGTCTTTCTGGTTGATATTGCTTAGAATGAGGACACCACTATTTCGTACTTCAAGGATTCTTGTGTTCTTTGCAAAACAGATCATCATTTCCCTAAGGAAAATTTCAATGCGGAGCGTAACGTGAATACTAATGAGAAACCTCTATACTGAGAGGGTTTAAATAGTGGATCTTCAAACATTAATGTAACTAGAAACAATATATGTATATATCATATGTATATGTGTGTGTATTCACATAAACTTTGCTTCAAAACTTATTCCAAAGTGTTCGGAGATGAGGGAGTTCTTAAAAAGAGAGAAAATATAGGTAAAAAAGCACCACTCTTTTCTCTACTCCTATTGGATTCTCAAGTCCTCTTTCATGTCAGCTTATGAAGAAAGACCTGATGAAGGTAGGTTTCTGTGGGGGAATCACACATCTGAGGGGCAGCTGCAATGTGTTTGGCATAACAGATTTCACTTCTGTAGCATGCTTCATTCCAAACTTCTCAAGGCTATTTGCAAGCAATTACAGAGCAAACATCTTCAATGTGAATATGCTTGAACAAACATCTGAGATTTCATGGTGGATTTAAAAGCATTGTGAGCCCATCCAGTAGGCACTAAGCAGTTCTCATCACTACTGGTGCTGGCTGAGGTGCTCAGCACCTTGCAGGGCACATCAGCATTCTGAATCAGGCCCTGGGTGAGTCAGTATCAAATTTTTT
The DNA here is from genome assembly GCA_023055505.1 of Callipepla californica brunnescens. Classification (NCBI taxonomy): domain Eukaryota; kingdom Metazoa; phylum Chordata; class Aves; order Galliformes; family Odontophoridae; genus Callipepla; species Callipepla californica. The sequence goes on along the minus strand of JALIRH010000001.1, from coordinate 109,667,222 downwards.
ATGAGACAAAGACTCCACAGGCAAGGTGAAAACTGCTGTAATAGGAATTGAACTGCTTGTAGCAATGCAAAAATAAGGGCTAGCTGCAAACAACATTTACTGCTAAAGGAATAATGTTTTAAAAAACGAGTCTCTTTAGATTAATGAAACAGATGAACAAAGTATTTTTAAAGCAAAGTGCCATTAAGGCCTGAAAAAAATGGAAGTGAGTCTTAAGAGAACGGTATTTAACATTTTGCTGTTGAAGCCAACAGGGAAACTGGAATTGTGGAATACTTCTCTTAAAAGGAGGAAGGAGCCCCAACCTCTCACTGGTGGTACACCCAAGCGATCAGCTTGCAATCTGAGCGACAGTACTGTTCTGGTCATCCACCCATAAAGCTTTCTGTAAAACTGTTTTTTTTTTCACTTCATTCTTCAGTAGTGAGATGCAGCTAAGAACCAATATTTTCTGCAAAGCAGTGAGAATTTGATTCAAAAAAAAAAAAAAAAGGAAGTACTATTAAAGTGAGCTTAGACTATTTTTAGTACCAATCTGTGCACAATGTGAAGTGTCTACAAAACACCATGCCCTGTTTTCACCATCAACTGAAAGGTATGCCTACTCCATCATCTCCAATTCACCACACTGGGTCTTCATGCACGTGGTTTGTCTTCAGATTGTGTCATATTTTCCAACCACTGACACTAATTTAACACTGTAAAACCCAAGATGAAGAGGGTGTCAGAAACACTGAAAAGCAATTTCTTCATTGGTTGGATACAAACTATAATGAATTTAATTTTATTGCAGCAGAAGAAACCAGGTTAGCACTGATAATACCATACTACCTCAAATGATGATCACTTCCCAGGATGCTGAGAAGCATCTTTAACTCATGCAGATGAAAAGTAGAGAATGTTTGTGGCATTGTGGTATTAAACTGTGCAGTTTATGATGTAGCATAAATTACTTGTTGATTGATCCAAGAAGTTTATTGTGGACAATATTTGTCAATGAAAGTGGAAAATGTGAAATCACATTAAATGAAATTATGGAGTCATAAATAGATGTTCTGGTTCTGTCTGGGATAGAGTTAATTGTATGAGCCTTTACAAAGAGAGATAATTCTGATAATTCTGAAATAAGAAACACTGCCATTGCCATTTGTATGAAAGGAACAAAAATGTTGCATGGTGGTGATGGGCTGATGGATGGACTACATGATTTTAGTGGTCTTTTCCAACTTTAATGATTCCGTGATAACCTAACAATGTTTTAAGGAAGTCTGAGAAGCAATTCACGAAAGCATTGCTTCACGGTACCACTGCTGTCTGTGGTATCCTCTCTCTGTTTGCTGATGCCAGCAGTTCCAAAGCATTTCAAACATCAAAATTCCTGCTGCTTCTTCTTCCTCATCCTTTCCTGCCCTGCTCTGTTTCTCCTTATTTGTCAAAAAGTCAACATATAGGTAATTAAATATGGAAAATGTATTTTTATTTATTCACGCAAGCTACACATGTGTAGAGGTATAAAAATAGCAGCAAAACACTTCTAAACCTCTTATTGATAAGAGAAGTGCACTCGCTATTATGGAGAGGAGCAGTTCCATCATAATCTAAATACTTGAGACATATCAGGGAAGAGAAGAATTTTCAGGGTAATTGGGTTTTAAATAGTGTGAGGCCTTGTGAGGAGTCTCTGTGCTGAGAGAAGTTTCAGTCTCAGTAGAATAGAAATGTAGGTATTAGAAACAGGCAGAGACAGATTTGATGTTACAAGAGGCAAATTAAAAATGGATTCAAAACATAGGTATACAACTTAACAAAGCAGAAAGTTTTGCCAAATAGAACCTCCCACCTCAAGTTCACCTGTTATGTCCTCTTTGGATTTTACTGAAAGATGCCAGATTCTAATTCTACATTAAATGAGAGCATACCCCAAGGAAATCTCTACTTGCTTTAAACAGCCAGTCATTTTACATATGTTGCTCCAAAAGTAATGCCCCCTGTTTATTTTCATGGAAAATACAACAGATAGAATGAGCACCATAACACTATTTGATAGAACAAATTCTCAGCTACAAAACACTGTTTTCAGTATAGTCACCACCATTAGCTTTGCATTTTCTCCAGCAAGGAACAATAGCCTGCATGCTGTGCTCATTAAAATCCACATGGTCATCTAGAATGTGCTTGCCTTTCAAGTCACTTTTGCCACTGCTGAAACACATCACCCACTGCCTCACTGTGCTGTTTGGTCTCCAAAAGCCTTCAGCAAATGTCAATGAGTTTCAATGGATGCCATATTTTCCACAAAGAGCAATTCAGTTTCATCCCTTTGTTTCATACGCACTTCTATTTCGGATGTCATTTTTTTCAGACCGCATCTTCTGCTGCCATCTGTCCTGTGGCAACAAAATGTAACAATATTGGTGGGAAGGTTCAACCTCTCCTGTCATACCATCATCATCATGATCTGATATTGTGGACTAACATAATAAAATAGGAGGCATTACTTTCAGAGCAGCCCTATATATATATATAGATAGATAGATAGATATATACATACTCACACACGCACACATTCTTACATTCTTCCTTAATTTTCTTGAACTATGAAGAGTAGTTAGATGAAGAGAGAACCCCAGAATACATGTTTCTTCATTGCTCATTCTGAAATAACCCCCTACCATGTTCATTCAGTCTCTGTCTGTCCCAGAACGCAGTTCCCAGTGCCTTCCAGTTGCCCACCCGTGCCAGGTGGGCACTGCCCATCCAGTATTCCTGCTGCCTAATTCACGCTGCCAGGCTCAATGCAATCACGAAACCCAGGGGCTATCACTTCAGCTTCAGGGAAGGTGGGGAAAATATTGGCATTTCTGCCTACCTCTCCTCAGCAATTTTTCTGCACATTTATGGCTATCAGATGAGCTTCTCATATCTCACACTGTACACCTCTCCTGGGAGGGCTGCCCACTACTGTGACACACACTGAATGAGGTCCTACAGTGGTAGCATCACTTATCTCAACAGGGGACATCCTTTTCAGACCTCACCTTCTGAGAAGAGAAAGTGATTGAAATGTTCATGCAGGGAAAACTTTCCAAGATCATCTTGTAAAAATAATTGTACAGAAAGGTAAAGATTTCTGTTGCAAAATTCCATTATCTGTAACATGGAGGAGTGGAATCAGAAAGTAAGAATGACCAAGCAGCAGCAGTGTGAAAGATCAGTCTCCTCTGAGACTTTATTAAGTAAAAAGAAAATAAGCATCACCAATGACCAACCATGTGTTAAATCTGATGTTTTTTCTTTCCACTTAGAAATCAGAGCTTTTCTAAGGGCACAGCAAAAGGTATATGCCATGGTTACATTTATGTGTGCATGCCCACTTAGGTTTCCTAGCTGCCGCAATAATGGAAAGTGACGGGACATATCACTTACAACTTAAAAGACATTGCACTTGAGTGAAATGGCCCTTTGCTGTCTGGGGGAGCCACAGCTATAGCATACACTGACTATCTAGTGAAACATATTCCCATTAAATTCTCTTCCCTCCACTGTGTCATCTGCCCTCTGCTATTCAGCACACAAAGTGAGAGCTCTCAGCAGAAAGTAAAAGGACAGCTCAGGGAAAGATGTGGCCCGTAGCAGTAGAGCTGGAAAGTATGCAGCCCCTCTAAGCAGTGAGCAGCCAAAATCTAGCACCAAAGTCAGCAACTACAGCAAGATTGGGAAGTAACCACATCAAACAGATCATCAGAATGGAAGTTAAGAACTGTACCTGAACTACAGCAACTGTAAAAAAACAAGAGTAAAATCCAATGTTCTGCAATTGAGAATCCTGACATTTTCAAGCAGCTACTCCAAGCAGCTGTTTGCTAGAGTAAATTTTTCAGAATGTGGCACATTTAGTGTAATGTACGGGAATCACTCAGGTTCCAAACAATCAAGCTTTTATTTTATAACGCATATTCCCATTCCTTCTGGTGGTAAAGGTTAATTTGAACCTTGACCAACAGAGAAGTTTCAAGAGTTATGGATTCCCCCACTTCCCATTATTCCTACAGGCATAATATAAAGTCTTTACATTATAAGGGCTTGTATGAATCACTTCATTGAAAACAATTTCAGGAAATAAAATAAGAAAGGATTGTAAACTGCTGAAGGAAAAAGGAAGAAACATAAAAAGTCAGAGAGAATAAAAGAGAAGCAGCAAATGAGGAGCTGGAAAGCAGAGAAGAAATGGGCAGAAATAGAGCAGACCTTGATGTGAGTATATTGCCCCAAAGCCTCAACTACTGTAATGTAAAGATCTGAGCCAACAGTAAGGTATGCTATAAGCTAAGCATCTGCTGATTCATTTGGCCAAATGCAAAAATCTGCAATGTAGACATTTGCCTTTTAGCTGGCCCCTTCATTGCTCTCTACAGACAAAGCACAGAAATAGGCACTTCTGCAGGAAGGGGGGAAATATTTTATCCTAAAATAGATGGCTACAAATAGGCCAAATGAATCACTTCTTGAAAATGCCTACTTCTCTCAGTCAACTCTGAAAGGAGACTAATATGACTTGCTCCATTGTAAATGCTCATGCCATAGGTAGTTATCATTGGACAACATGATCCTATCCCAACCACAGTGCAAACACAAGATCTCCTCTTCATCTTTGTGTGCATTCCCTCAAGATTGTGACAACTTCTTTGTGGATTGTTATTCCATCTCAAAGTCTGGATTTTGGTCCTCTGCACCTGACAGATTGTATTTAAGTATGTTTCCCAGTTAATATAAAATGAAATTTACAGCAGTCAGATACTAAAGTAGAATCTGAAAAAAATAGCATAATGATTCTGAAGGCCTTAAAGATCAATGTAAATATGACTACCCGAGCCTTCATAGCCTATAATTATTTTAATATATGCAATATGAACACACAGTATTACTGTGGTCTATATTGAGAGAGGATAAGGTTTGGAACATAATCATATTTACAATTTCTGTGTGTGTGAAAACAATGACATTTTCGGAGGATTCCAAATACTGAGAAATATTTTACTGTGTGGGCAGGAGGACAGGTGATCACCAGGAATAGCATTTGGGCAGAACACCACTGTGGTGGATGGACTGGGGAAAATCCCACTTTGGACTCCAAGATCAATCTCTGAGCTTCACATAGAGCAGTGAGTACCACAGGCTGATCAAAAACTGGCAGGCCTAATCCTCAAACCTTATCTGTGTAACTATGGATTACAGTGACCATCATCTGAAGTGATTAGTACCATGAGAAAGGTAGTCAAGGTTTGGTCAGGCTGTTATCCAGCACTGCTGGACACAGTGCAAGTAGCTTCACACAGAACCATGGCGAAGCATATTAACAAATCTGAAAGTATTTCCTACCCAATGGTAAATCCTGCTGCAACTTCAACTCATTCTAGGGTCAGACCTGCTTCCACAGCTGTGTCAAAGTCACCACATTTTCCTGTCATCTCCCTGGGCTGGAGAACTTCTGGAGTAAGACCAAGTGAATGCCATGCAGCCGTAATGGTGGAACTTGAGAATACAAAAGTGTGAAGAGCAAATTAAGATCATTATATCTACATTAGAAGGAAGACAGCTTGCTTTTTACAAAGTAGGATTGAAATTTATTTTGCCAAAGTTCATGGGTGTTTCAAAGCTGAAGGGTATGTTTTACCTTCATAAATTCTTGCAACAAAGAGAGATATTTAGTTTTCCCTTGTTACATGAGATTTCCTGGAGAAAATGTGTTATCAAGAGTTATCATTCACATGTGCCAAAATCCTTCTAAGTTTTCACCCAGGCCTCAGTCAGGCAGATAACACACGTGCCAGTCTTCACTAAGTGTTTATGTGAAACTTGTTGGGCAGAGAAGTGCTCCAAAACACAAATGATGTCATATTCGTGGATATTTTTGGCGGGCATAGATCTGAGAGAAAGCAATCATACGGCAAATGTGGATATTTTGCTGTTTGATAGCTTTTCTGGGTAGCAGTTTCACTCACTATCACATCACACACACCCATCTGGCACACCATGAATTGCCATCATCTGTTTGTCTCTGGTTGAGTGTCCCTTGCCTTTGTGTCTGACGGAGTGCAGAATACCAGCAATGAAACAAACACCTAAAATAGATTGGTCTGGCTTTTGCCTGTAGCAGCTAAAGAAAAACTGCAGAGATCTGGGAGTCCAGCAGCAGCACAACGAATCACAGCAAAACTCCCTGCAACCAGGGAGAGATGTTATTTTTTTCCCCTTTGTGCTTGGTCCTTTCTGCAAAGCACATTCCACCTGTATCTGTTTTTCACGTGGGATTATTAAAATAAAGCCAGCCAGACACCACCAGCAATCAGCAAACTATACTGGCAAGGATCTAAGAAGTGCAAATGTATTAACATTGAGGGAGGCACTGGCATCATCCTTCCACTCATGACTATCTGTTGAGCAGATGCCACATGTCAGAGGAAGACTATATCAGGTAAGAGCAGAACTCTGCCGTATGCTGTAAATGTATGAAAAGCCCCACAGGTTGGCTTTAGCAGTTAACTGGCTTGCTATAAACATGTAAAATGCCATGTGACAGAATATGAGATAAAATCCAGGGCAGCCAGCATCTGAAGGCTGGGATCAGCCCTGTTAGTCACTGCAGCACAGGCCGCTCTCCTCCTCTTTGGTTTTGTTCCAGTTTTGCTCCATGCTGGGAAGCTTGTAGGGAGGAGGAAGGAGAGCAGAAAGCCCCAGTATCTTAGTTTCAGCTGGGAAGGAACTGTTTTCTTTAGAGTGTCTGGTATGACGCTACGTTGTGGTTCTAGGAGAAAAACAATGTTAGTAAGAAACACTGATGCTTATAGCTGCTGCTAAGCAGTGTTGTACAGAGCCAAACTGGCCAAAGAGATATTCCATCCTGTATGACGTCATTGAGAAGGAAAACTTTAAAGGGGATGGGATATCATCTCACTCCCTTCTGCTCTCAGGCTATTTGTGCATTGGCCAGCTGAGCAACTTTTTGAGCATCATTTGTTATATAAATTTATATGTACATAATTTGTCATAACTATTATCCTTTTCTTCTTCTATATCTTAGTAAATAGTTTTATCTCAACTCATAAATTCTACTTTGGTGTTTTCTGGTTTTTTTGTGTGTTTTTTTTCTGATTCTTCCCCCCATCTCTCTGGAAGTGGGAGGAAGTGAAAGGAACTGTGTGGTTCTGAGCCACCTGCCAGGTTAAATCACAACACCCCACCACCCTGAAGCACTGACCTTCTCAGTGCTATGGACTAGTAGCTTTCTTTGCTCTAGAAGTGTTTTCAGTGCCCAAGCATCTATTGTTTATCTGACTTCCATGCTAACACATCAGTACAGGAGCATGAGGGATATGCTTTCTCCAGTGGAGGAGGTATCTCAAATGGGAGCTACCAAGCTCTGGTACCAGCTGGGTAATGCAATTCACCTCTCAGTAACATCTTGTAAAGCAAGTCTTGGGGCAGGATGTGCTCAAACAAAAAGAAAGCACAGACCACACAAATCCAAGAGGATTCATGAAACTGGACTAGATCCTGGGCAAAGTGCAGATGCTATCATCTGCCAGGTACATGTGACTGTGAAATGACTTACAACTTATTTTCTATTTGCAGCTCCTACAAAAACAAGAATGTGATTCCCAAGCTCCTCCACTGATTCCTACACCAAAGAGAATTTGCTCTAATTTCCCAAGACTAATAAAACCAATGCTTTGAGAGTTTGTGCCATGAGCAGAGTTTGTTATAGAAGGATGAATGAGCAAATGTAACACTAGTTCTCACTCTCCAATAAATTTCAATAACACCTAGGCAATAATCCATAGCAAATACATTTAGAACAGTAAGCTGCCCAGACTTCTTGCACATTTAGAAGCAGATCATGCCATCAAAGTCACTCATTTGAACAAAATGAGAAAAAGTCTTAAACTAGATTTTCACCTCTGAAAACCCATCTAGGAAAGTTTCACATAACAATAGCACTTTATTGGCCTGTTTTGTTTTGTTTTTTTTTTCTTTTCTTTTCTTTTTCTTTTTTTTTTTTTTCAGAAAAATAGAAATGGAATGGACAAAGGGACTTGATAAAAGAAGATAGTTTGGCAGAATAGGGAGGCTTTGCTGGTGCCCTGACTAAGGTGATGGGAATGCTGGCATCTCATACATTATTAGTTACCATAAAACTGCAAAATCAGTCTTCCTCAGTTGTTCTCCTCACACTGCCACTTGATTGAGATGAGCAGCCTTAGGCCAGGCACAGCAGGCAGCTCTGGAACAGGGCACTATGGGACAGGACAAGACAGGAAGGACATGTGGATAGATGGACAGGTGGACAGGTGGACAGATGGGTGGGTAGATGGATAGATGGACAGACAGCTGAACTGCATCAAAAGAAGCATGGCCAGCAGGGAGGTGATCCTGCCCATCTACTCTGTGCTGGGGAGACCTCACTTAGAGTACTGCATCCAGATGTGGAGCCCTCAGTACAGGAGCGCCATGGACCTGCTGGAGAGCATCCAGAGGAGGGCCACAAAAATGACCCACAGAATGAAACACCTCTCCTACAAGAACAGGCTGAGAGAGCTGGGGCTGTTCAGCCTGGAGAAGGCTCTGGGGAGATCTGAGAGTGGCCTTCCATTATCTGAAGCAGGGCTGTAAGAAAGAAGGGGACAGACTTTTTATCAGGATCTGCTATGACAGGACAAGGGAAATTGATTTCAAATTAAAAGTGGCGAGATTTTACAGCGAGTATGATAGGTACTGGAACAGGTTGCCCAGAGGGGTGGTGAATGCCCTCTCTGTCCCTGGAGACACTCAAGGTCAGGCTGGATGGGGCTCTGAGTAACCTGATCGAGCTGTAGGCACCCCTGTTCACTGCAGGGAATTTGGACTAGATGGCCTTCAAAGGTCAAATGATTCTATGATTCTATGACTATTACTTGTCTTGAAAATGTGGATGTCTACAAGACATGGTCTATGCCAGAATGGTGCTCTGATCACCTCCATGAGGCATTAATCACCCTCTAGGCAAGTTGTATGGATTTTTTTAGTGAATTATATCTGATCAGTAGGTTTAAATAATGTTCCTTATGGGCATAAAGTTACTTGTGGTGCTCATATAAGGTCCAGGAGTGGTTATGTGCTGGGGGTATGTCAAGACTTATGACTGACATTCACAAAGACAGCAGGGTAGAGCAACCTTTGCACGTTATGCATTAGCTCATAGTTCTTGTGGAAATGAGCAATATCCATAAATATGGCCTTTGTGCTCATGGGGGCTTCATGGTGTTCCTACACTGTTACAGGACAGACAAATGTAAGGGGGGTAAGAGATGACTCTCATTCTTAGACTGGCTGATGTGTCCTATGCCTACAATTATATCAGCAGCAGGGACACAGTTGATACAGGCTGCTCCAAGAATCTGATAAAATCTGTTTGAGGAGAAAGTTGCTTCTTCACTACCCTCTGCTGCAAGGACATAGTGATGAGACTGTCCAGTTCATGTGGTTGCCTCTGGTACTTTCAATTATCTGTATTGCCTCTATTTAGGGAACTGAATCACATCCTAGATGACTTTAGGTCAATTAAATGATACAAATATACGTAGTATCAGCTGAGATTCATTTACGTATTTTTATCTAGAAACAAAAACAATTTTAGTGTCTTCTATAACTTAGGTGGTTCCCTCCACACTCACCAGGACCAGTGTATACCTGCAATGCACTCCTAAAGGCAATCTCAACTCCTTTAGCTGGCAAATACATCCCAGGCAAACTTGCATGTGCCTACCACATCACTGAAACTGCAGCTTACCCAAACAGCGTCTTCCAGACCCATCTTCATCCCCCAGATTAAAGCAGGAAAAGATCCCACATGGTAGACAGAAGACTTGAAGGAAGCCATAGTCAAGCAGGAGGTGAGGTACTTCTTATCATGGAGAAGAAGAAGAGAAGAGGTTCAGGGGGATCCCATCAATGTCCATAAACATCTGAAGGGAGAGGGAAAAGAAGGCAGAGCCAGACTCTGCTCAGTGGTGCCCAGTGCCAGGACAGGAGGCAGTGGGCACAAACTGGAGTTCAGAAAGTTCCCTCTGAACACCAGGAGCACTGCTGCGCTGTGCAGGTGATGGAACACTGGCACAGGCTGCCCAGAGGCTGTGGGGTTTCCTCCTTGGTGATCTTTCAAAGCAGCCTGGACATGGCCCTGGGCACCCTGCTCTGGTTGTCCGTGCTGCAGCAGGGCTTGTGCAGAGGGACCAAGAGGTCTCTTCCGACCTCGGTCAGTCTGTGATTCTTGATCCTCTTTTCTGATTTTTTCTGAAAGGATTATTTCTAAGACATAAACTGATGCTATTTCTGGGCCCAAAATGGAAAGCAGATCAGGCAAATGCTTCACTGTAGGCACTGCATCTCCCATTGTTTGCTTAGGTATTTCCGAACTTTCTCACTTTTTTTCACAAAACAATCGTAAAAATAAGCACTGGCTGTAAGGGACAACCACCAACACTGAAACAACTGGAATTATACTGTTCACTTACATAGTCTATCTTATTTTGCAAATTACTTACAGAGACACAGCTGCCAATAAATTATGATGTTTTTAAAGCAACACCAAATGTTGAACAGAGTCTAACTTTCACTACAGTCCCTCCCTGCTCCCCTGTTGTACAGAAAGGCCAACATCCAATAGAGCTTAGTCAGCTTCTTCATCAGAGGTTGATAGAGCAAGTGTGTAAACAGGGAGTCCCTTCTGATATTTTTGTAAATGAAGCGTCATACTGTGGAATATCTTCTGCAGCTGGCTAAATGAAACCTGGCTCCACTTGAATGCACAAACTCTTCAATTAAATCCCACTAGGTTTGCACACACCCTAAGGGAGCCTCCTACTGAAATCATAATGCTAATATTTTAATATTGCGGAGATGTCTTTTCCAGGTCTCTGCTTCTTGTCTTGATTGGTCTATGTTTACTCACACTTTAAATGCATAAATGCACCTGAAAATAGCATACATAGACCTTTTCCAAATTAATCTCCGGACTCCAGTTAGCCTTTAACTTCGGTTTAAATAATTGATCAGCACTATTCAAGTAGTGCTGTTAACTAATTCCTCATCCCTAATTCATGCCATTACGTCTTTGTAAATGCAAGTTGATATTTTCAACATCACTGAGAAATTTAATACTGCCACATAAACTTAAATAGAAATATGGATGTTTGTGTGTGTGTGTGTTTGTTTTTAAATGACTATTAGTCTATTCTGAAAAATGGTGGTGTGTCTTGCACCAGAATCTGTAGTAAACTTTTCTGCTCTAACACAAATCAACAAGAGGAAAGATGATAGAGATTGTTGAACAGCAACACGTGAGGCACACTGGACTCAGTTCCTACCAAGGCTGAATCAAGGCAACCATGGCAGGCAGCTTGGCTATGACCAGCTATTTCTGCATTCCTCAAGCTCCACTTGCTCTGTTACACACGTTTTGGAAAAACAAAGAATGGTAAGCAATGTTGATCTATGCTCTGTCAGCCTTGTTCCCTCTTGTTCCTTTTTTACATCCAGAATCAACAGGGCAGAATCTCTCAGGAGATATAATTCCCACAGCTGGTGGATAGAAGGCTGTAAGTCAGTTCAACACCTGTAAAGTACTCTGGTGTTCAATATCTGTATTAGGCTCCAGGCTTGAAATCAGTATTTGGCATGCCTGTGTGTAGGAGGTGATTTCAGCAGAAGCCCTGTGATCTGAAGTGTAGTAGCCATGCATGTTGAGTGAGGCTCTCCTCAAGCTGACCTCTGCTGAATTGCCAATACACACACGCCTTGAAGTGACTGAAGATTATGGGATCATGTGCAGTCATGAACTGGTTCAGTATTTTTACAACTCTTCACATCTTTACGTACACATAGACATACATACAACCACTATCAGCTTCAGCACTTAGCAGGGTTTGTCATGTGTACTGACAAGCTAATTCCTATACTAATATAAAAAAATCAGTATAATTATAGTACAGAATGTACAGATCTCTGTAGGCCCTTTTTTGTCAAATTTTCCTACAACGCCGAGTGTTTTATTTATGTTAAATGTGAACTTAATTAGTAATCAGAATTCTTGATTTCTTCTTAATTCTAAAGCTCAAGTATAAAATATTTTAATTTATTTCTCTTCCTTCTTTCCAGTATTCTGGATGAAGCATCGAAAATTCCACTTCATACTTAACAGATATTTCTGAGAAATGTTCCGAAAAAGCTATATTTAAATTTGAGTTCGTAAGTATTGAAGCTACTTGGAAAGAAAATAACTCAAATTTAATTAATCATATTTCGCAAATAAAATATTGCAAAATGTAATCTATGAAGTCTACGTGTAACTGGGTTTATCGGTAATTTATGGACAGGAATGGTTTCTTTTAAGGGTCAAGTTTAAAGACAGTGAGTAAATGAGAAAGGGATAGAGGTAAAGCCTTGCAGTCATCATAAGCCTTGCATTTGTCATGTCTGCAACAAGGTGAGCTCATCTCTCAGGAGTGAGAGTCTGTCATGAAACCTACAGATAATTCCTGTGCAAAATCAGAAACAGCAAAGCAGCACAGTTAAAAATAGTGCTAGTGCACCTTGACCTAACATGAGCACCTACTCACAGGCTGAAAATCACAGGGAGCTTGAGCTTACATTAGAGGACAAGTATGTTCTGATGTGTATAGATTTTTTCCTTATTTCCTCTTTAGTCATCTGTGCAGAAGTGATGTGACAGAGCTCATGGCAGCTGAGCAATCACACCAACTGATTTGTTCAGAGGAGTAGCGTAGGGCTCTTAGAAGTATTGTTTTAAAAGCCTGATCTGGACAGACTAGATTGATGGGCAAGGCAAACTGTATGAGATTCAGTATGGCCAAGTGTCAGGAGCTGCATTTTGGTCTCAACAACCCCAGTTAACCCTAAAGCCTTGTGGAGGAGTGGCTGGAAAACTGCCTGATGGAAAGGAACTATGGTGTGTTGATGGACAGTGGGCTGAATATGAGCTAGCAGTGTGCCCAGGTGGCCAAGAAGGCCAATGACATCCTGACCTGTATCAGGAATGGTGTGGTCAACAGGACTAGGGAATTCAACCTGCTTCCCGTACTCAGCACTGGTGAGACCCCACCTCAAGTACTGTGTTCAGTTTTGGGCACCTCAATACAGAAAGGACACTGAGGTGCTGGAGCAAGTCCAAAGAAGGGCAACAAGGCTTGTGAAGGGCTTGGAGATTATGCCCTGTGAGGAGCAACTGAAGGAACTGTGGCTGTTTAGTCTGGGGAAGAGGAGGCTGCAGTGAGACTTTATTGCTCTCTTAAAATACTTGAAAGATGATTACAGTGAGAGCGGGGTTGGACTCTTCTCACTGGTGACAGGACAACAGGAAATGGCCTCAAGTTGCACCAGGGGAGGTTTAGGTTCGATATAAGAAAAAACTTTGTTACAGAAAGTGTTGCTAAACACTGGAATAGGCTCCCCAGGGAGGTGGTTGAGTCACCATCCCTGAATATGTTTAAAAACCATTTGGATGTGGTGCTCAGGGACATGAGTTAGTGGTGGGTTGTTATGGCAATATGGTTGGGTTGAGGCTGGACTTGATGATCTTGAGAATCTTTTCCAACCTGAGCAGTACTATGATTCTGTGATTCTATGTATCACAAAGCTACAGTTGATCAGGGAGTGGCTGAGCACCTTTCCTTGAGCATCAGCACCAACAGCTGCTCCATCATGCCTGGGGCAGATAGGAAGGAGGGTACGCACATGGCCACCATGGAGAGGGGACTTGAACAGGCCTTGGTTGAAAATAAGTCTATGTTGCCGCAAACCTATCTCTAGTTAACCATTAGAATAGGCCATCTAGGGAGAATCTCCATCAGGGAACATTTTTAAGGGTAGTTTGGAAACCCAGCAGCCAGGCAAGATTTGAGCTCAGATAGTCCTTCACAGTCTAAGTTTCCCTTAGAGCAGTATTTTTTTCATTGTGTCTCAGTGACACTGTTCAGGAAACAAGATGTGTTCCATCCCACTCAGAAACATCCCACACAGATGCTCACATTTCTGCCAACCCCCTCGGGGACATGAGAACATCCATGTTAAATAACAGTGAGGTCTGCTACTAACAAGAATTGCTACTCAGCCTGTAGAAAATGATTACTTCTGCACAAAAAGGCCATTCTCAAAAAATGTCTCAGCTTGACATTCTAAGTAGCCAAAAATACCTTAGTTGAGCACTTTGATCATATTTTCTTCTCCTCATGAACTCAGTGAATTACCTCTGCAGAAATCTCTGTTCCTACTAAACATGAAGTCTGGACAGAGCATGTGATTGCACTCAGTCAGCCACTCTACCTCAATCTTGTCAGTGCAGGTTTGATTGAGGTTTGAGTCACAAAAGAAATATGTCATTTATGAAAGTTTTTGATGGCTCCATTGTAGAAAATATCCTGAAAAATATCTGCAGCTCAGGGGTATTTTCAGGTGTAAATATAGACAGACCAGAGAGGTCATGAGCATGAGGAACTCAGTGATTCTCATGAGCAAGGGGGAAGATTGCACTGTGCCATGGGCAATGGAGTCTAGCCTGGAGTTTGGGGGGTCCATAGCGGTGAAGTTTGTAAGCTGATGTTCATGTGCTCATCTTGTTGAATACTCAGGGGGGGGAACGAAAATAAAAAATAGTGGGGAGAAAAAAAGACTATTTTTTCTCCTGCTGCTTCTGACAGATGATTAATGGACATTTCCCCACTGCCCATCAGCACAGTGCTTTGAGAGTTAGATAATGCAAATTATCCATTAACTTATGTGCTGGGTCTGCTCTTACTGGATTTAAAGTGCCATTGGTCAACTCAGCCACAGTAGAGATAAGTTATTTGTAAAGAAACTCACAAAAGAAAAGCTGAAGGTAATTAAGAGGAGCCCGTGGTGGGGCAGGAGGGCTGGGGGAGCTGACACCTGTGGTGCTGTGCAGGAGCAGTGCCTGAAGGGTGCGCCCAGTAGGATGGAGTGGTGTCGGAGCAGTGCTGGGAGAGCTGCGGCCTGTGGGAAGCCCATTCAGGATCAGTTCAGGAAGGACGGCATCCCATGGGAGGGATGGCAGAAGGACTGAATAGTGGCAGAAAAAAGGCATTTTGGGCGGACCACAGCTCCCATTTCTCATTCCCCTGAGCCACTTGAGGGTATGAGGCAGGAGAGGGTGCATGGAGGGAAGAAGTCTATGGTTTGTTTTTAGTTTTCACTGATCTAGCCTGTTAGCAATTAGCAGTGCGTCATATTGATCTCTCTATGCTGAATCTGTTTTTCACATGATGGGAAGGCAGATTTGGGGGAAAAAATATTCTTCAAATTTATTTCTCACTGCGTGCTATCTTTTCCTATGAAGAAGGTTTTCAGGAATGTGCAAGTAACTGAGTACTAGCTGAGGTTTAATTTTGTTTACAATGACATTAATTCCACCAATCTATCCAACTCCTTTTACTGACTGAAGTTGGTACCAGATTTCTTACTTCACAACTTGTGAGAAACTGAGTCAACTTTCTAAAGACAGTTGTGACAGGATGTTCAGCCACACGTGTAGACAGAACCTATGAAATATGGGCTGAATACACTATCTTGTGCTCTTTCCTTCTGATTAAGGAGTCCTGTTAATGACGTTTGAAAAGCTGGATATTCTTGTCTGTTCTCTGGCACCAGACATATTCAAGTACTGATGCAAATTGAACCAGTTTCACCAGAACAGATGAAAAAAAATACCTGACACTTAAAATATTTCCGAAGGATGTCATTGATCTTCACTGCAACCATGTTCTGGTCCAAAAAAAATGAAAACTTGAACCCAGGCTTCCTCAGTCAAAACCATAGCCATACTTGTCATATCAGGGCTCTTTGTTCTTACGTGATGTATGTTTAAATTTCCCTTACATTATCATTCCAATTTTTCATGGGAGTTAACTTAGGAGTACTGATTTTTGCACCATAGAGTTTTTAGTTTATGTTACAGTATCATGCATTTTTACTCAGTTCCTGAGTAAAATGCACAAACTTAGTGGAAAAAAACCACAAAACTCAAGAGTCTTCCTCTCCATTTTAATGATCTGATTATTTAGCAAGAAAACCATTCTTACTTTCATGCTCCAGGGTTTTGATCCAATTAAGCTGCAGCACTTTCCTATAGAGAGGCACACAGCTGCAGGGAGGGATGGAAAGTAATTTCCGCAGCTGAGCTTATAGTCTGGTAGTTACAGCAATCTCCTTCGAAGAGGAAAAAGCAGTTTGAATCTCTCTCAGGGAGATCCCTCTGACTCCTCTAGCATGAGCAAGAGATCTAAAAAGACAGCAACTGCACGCATAATTCATTGATCGACAAAGAAGTCTTATCATCTGCTGATGAATTTTGTGTAGGATGCTATTCTGCTGTTGTTGATAGATAAGTTCCAATATGATGTAATCTGAAAAAACTGAGCCCCATAGGAAAATATGATTAAGTAACTCCTGTATTACATCTACACCTGTACTATTGCTGATGTTTGTCTTCAGACTTAAGTTTTTGACTTGAATCTCTGTTCTGACTCATGACAACTTGGTCTCTACCACTTTCCATTAGGAATGACCTTGGCCTTTCCATCTCTCCCAGGAGTGCTGCAACCAGGATGGTTAAGCAAAGCATGGAATGTCAGTTGGGAAATGGTGCAGACTTTAAAGACAGTTTAATTCCAATTCCCGTACAGCGAGCAGGGACACATTGCTCCAAACCAGGTTGCCCATCAAACCTTGAACACTTTCTCAGATGGGACATACCCAGCTTCTCTGAGTAACCTATGTCAGTGCTTCACCACATCCATAGTAAAAATTTTCTTCCTAACATCTAATCTAAATCTACCCTCTTTTAGTTTAAAGCCTCTACTCCTTGCCCTATCACTACACACTCTTGTAGAGAGTGTAGTCCTCACCTTTCCTCTAGGCTCCCTTTAGGTAGTGGAATGCTGCTATAACAACTCCTTGCAGCCTTCTTGTCTCCAGGCTGAACAATTCCACCTCTCGCTTTCTTCAAGGAAGAGGTACTCCAGCCATTTGATAATCCCTGTGGTCCTCCTCTGGACTTATTCCAGTAAGTCTTACTGGGCAAGAAGAAATATCAGAAAGTACATTTAAACCTGGAACTGGTTTAACCACCAACTGGCTGTTCATATTCTACAAGCTGAAAAGCAGCATTTCCATTTTGCAGTATCTATATCCCATTTATCATTTTAGGCCAGCACTCCACCACAAACTTTAAGAGTAACAGAACTAAAGGGCAAACATCAGAAGAAATACACAACTTGTACACAACTCTGTGTTGTAGCAATAAAAGAATATTTTTAATTCAGCCTTTCCTTCTCTGTTTTTGATATTATACGTTATCTATTAAACCAAGCAATTCAACCCAAAGGAACAGATCTTGGCACTCATTACTACAAAGGTCACACTAAAAGGATCCAGAATTGATAACCTGGTAGAAATGCAGCTTGTAGTTATTTACAGAGGCAGCAAGAAATTTTATCTCTCCCAGTTCTTTGGTCTTAGTTTCCTATTTCAGAAACATTCTGCCAAGCAATACCCACTGCAGAAAGTGGAATGCTAATTAAGGAAGCTTTTCCTTCTCCCTCCTATCTACCCAGTATAACACTTGATCTCCGTAATTCAAATATACCACCGCTTACCAGCACAGTGAGTCAAGGAATGTGATTCTTCTTTCCTTAGGGACCAGTAAGATTCCCAAAATTGAACGTAATGACAGTCAGACTGATAACATCTACCCCATTCCTCCAGTTTTAAATAATTTCAGACTCAAGTACTGCTCTCTGTGGGGGAAGTAGTCATACACTGATTAATTCATATGTTAGAGTTTCCACAATCACTTTAAAATGTTCTCCAATTCTAGCATTTGGCAGAACACTGACTCTCAAACTCTTGTATTCTATGACTCCACATTTAATTGTTTTCAACTAATCCTCTTTAGAGGTGTTTAAATTAGTTTTCCCAGGGCTCCACAGATTCATAGATGCTGAAGGCTGAGAAATGTCCTTGGAATGGATAGATATGACTCTTTGAAAACAAGAAGAGGATTAACTCTGCGATGTGGCACACAATGTGAAAATGTAGAGAAAGAAAAAGAAAAAAAAAAAGAAAAAAAATCTAAACCAGAGTTTATCCTTTTTTCAAAGACTGGCCTGGCCTAGAACTAGAAGCATATTTGGTAGCCTCATTGTACCTCATTTCTATTTTCTTGTTGCTGGGCTATTACCTGTGTAAGCTGTCACTGAAAACAAAATCTTGGTGAGAACACACTGCAAACTGAGATAAGCATTAGCCTACCTCTTGAAAAAACACATCTCTTTCTCATTTGACTCAATAATAACAGGTCACATAAAGGATAAATACAACCATTGTGTTGGTGATATCAGCGACTTTCTCAAACTAAGCTGATGGATCATGACTTTCTGTTTCTACTTTCTAGAAGTGATCATGGGAATCTTCATCTTTGAAAACATAAATTAACAGTGGAATAATCTGGAGATGTGAAGTTTCTCCCTGATGTCCAATCTACTCCTTTACTTCTTTTGATTATTTTGTGGTATTCTGTCTATTTGGTTGTTTGGTTTTCAGTAGGCTTAAGGACAGTAAGGAACAGTCTGTCTTCTCAGCAACTATTTTTATAGCCTCTTAATCTCCTGAGGTGAAAATTAACTGCATGCACTGGTACCTGGGTGTCCTGGTGGATGACAGGTTGGCCATGATCCAGCAGTGTGCCCTGGTGGTCAAGAAGACTAATGGCATCCTGGGGTGCATTAAAAAGAGCATGGCCAACAAGTGGATGGAGATGATTCTCCCCCTCTACTTCATCTGGGTGAGGCCTCACCTAAAGTACTGTGTCCAGTTCTGGGCTCCCTGGTACAAAAAATACGGGGGTCTCCTCCAAAGAGTCCAGTGGAGGGCCACAAAGATGATAAAGGGCATGGAGCATGTCTCTTATGAGGAAAGGATGAGAGAACTTGAAAAGAGAAGACCAAGAGGGGACCTGATTCATGTCTATAAACATCTAAAGCGTGGGAGGCAAAAGGATGAGGCCAGACTCTTTTCAGCAGTGTGTGGTGATAGGATGATGGGAAATGGCCACAAACTGAAGCACAGGAAGTTCTGCACAAATGTGTGTGGGAACTTCTTCACAGTGCAGTGACAGAGCACTGGCACAGGCTGCACAGAGAGGTGGTGGAGTCTCCTTCTCTGGAGACTTTTCAGACCCGCCTGGAAGCCTACCAGTGCAACCCGGGCTAGGGAGCTGCTTTGGCAGGGGGTTGGACTCCATGATCTCTAGAGGTCCCTTCCAACCCCTACAGTTCTGTGATTCATACTAATATGCTTTTTTGGATAGGATTCTGCACTACAACTTTTGCTTTTATATGAACTAATGTCAGTCCAAGCTCCTTCATGGACTGTCTGTCCCTGAAGCTTTTTGTCATGAGTACCCTTAAGACTGTAAGACTTCAAGTATAAATACCATCTCTTTACACATACTTACTTAGCAACTGGTACAAAGAGGATCCCTTCTCAGAAAGTATAACTTTTTGTTTGAAAACAACATAGTATTTTCATTATATCTTTATTTTTAAAATGAGAGATTACCTTCAATTTGGAAAATAAATCCATACTTTAGGCTTATGTTTCCTACGTCAGTTGTCCTCACTTGAAGAGTCATCCTTTTATTCTTATATCTTTTCTCCTCCCACTTTCAAATGTGTTTTCTTCTGTTTTCCAGGATGAGAATGTTCTCAACACAAAGTAGGTTAAAGGAAGATGTTTAAAAATACTCAAGTCAATTGTATCATTTCTCTCTTAAGTATTTTTAAATTCAAACTTAAAGTTTCAGTCCTGTTTCACAGTTTGTTGAGACTGTTAAATGAAGTTACAGGTCCTAAAAGAGAAAGAAAACAGAGGTAATCCATGTCCTGTTAATTCTGTATTAAATTCAAGTGCCAATTCTGTAGGTGGCACTATGAATCAGTGCTTCCGTGCAGCACTTGAAGTTAGAGTGCTGCACCACAGACCATCCTTCAGAAGAGGTGTGTTACGCTGTATAATTACCTCCATGTACTTACTGCAAAAAGGAAATGACTTCTAGTAGTAAGCTGTCCAAAGAGAACCAGCTGATATCCACTGGCTGACATCCAAGGGATTCCGAGTTTCTTTTCACCTTTTATTTTTGATGAACTATGATCTCTCACATATTTTTCCAGAAGCTGAATCTGACAAGAGTAAGACATAGCTCACATCACTTTTACTTACTTCTTACATTGTGCAGATGCTAGCAAAGGAGGATTTAGAAACCTAGATGTAGACTTAAAATTAATACAGAAAATAAGTTTCTTTTATCTATTCCCTTCTAGTCACAGTAGTTGCACTTTGTTCTGGAATAGAGACTTACACTTACACTCTATTCCCCTAGCAAAGATCAAGAATTCAGGTTTTGCAGAAAGCCAGGCTCCTTATTTCTTTTTGAGTGCTGCTTTTCGATTTTCTATGACAAGGAAAAATCTGTAGGGAATATCAGAGGTTACCAGGGCATTTCTTTGAAATAGTTCTGGCTGTTGACTTGGAAAAAAAAAAAAAAAAAAAAGCAAGGTACTCTATGTGGTGTGACAAAACTAAGATGGCTGGGGAATGTCACCTATTGCTATGCTGCTTGCTTCTCTGTATGTGGGATTTGTTGGTTGATTTTAATTTTTGCATGGTCCTGTGTAGAGTCAGGAGCTGGACTTGATGACCCCTGCAAGTTCCTTCCAACTTGAGATATTTTATGATTCTCAGATTCTATTTATCAGCTTGCCCAAGGCTGAGGCGTGAGGCTGCACACATTCAGGAAATGTAGCTGATTCTGTCAGAATTTTGAATAGAAGTGATACATACATAGCAAATTGATCTGGAATATACCCAATAAGCAGGAGTTTGGTGACCATGGTTTCCAGTAGGAAGCTGCAATGATGCTGCTTGTTTTATTTCATTTTGAATAATATTCATTTGAATATTGGCAGTCACGGGTAAACCGAGCCAGTTAGACCAGCTGGTCCTGTTACAGGTAAATGAGGAAAAACTAATGTCACGTCAAATCCAACCTGAGCTGCTTCTGGCGTGTTTGCTATGGGAGGAGTGAGGGCAGATTGAAAGCCATATTCTCATGGACTTCAATGAAAGCTCACCTAGGGATTAAAATTTGAAAATTGCTGCTATTCCTCCTCAGAAAGACTACATTTCAAACAAATTTGTACTTCAGCCAGTCTCAAAGTTGATCTTAGTCAACTGTTTAAAACACTCTGACTGAAGCACTGAGCAGTGTACTGAAGTCACCAAAGAGAAGAATCACCTGAGTCCTTGGCTGCATTTTCTGTGGATGTTGTGTGTTCTCCATGATATTTTGTACACAAGGAAAACCCCCAGGCAGGAGGAGCACCTGGCTAGGACCACCAGAGAAGGGCTGCTGGACTTTGGAGGCTGCCTATCTAAGAGATGTTTCCTTAGACGTAAAAGGCGAAGGTTGAGAGCATATAATTTTTTTAGCAGGGTCACCTCAGTAACTAGACACTGACTGACTGTTCTGGTGGGAAACTCATCGCTTCCCGAAGAAGATTTTAAAAGTCCCCATGTCCTGGTTTCAGCTGACATAGAGTTAATTTTCTTCCTAGTAGCTGGTACAGCACTGTGTTTTGGATTTAGGAAGGGAATAATGCTGACAACGCACCAATGTTTAGTTGTTGCTGAGCATCTCTGCATACATCCAAGGACATTTCAGCTACTTGTGCTGCCCACCCAGTGGGGAGCTGAGGGTGCACAAGGAGTTGTGAGTGGACGGAACCAGGACAGCTGACCCAAACTGGCTAAAGGCACGTACCATACCGTGTGGTGTCATGCTGAGCAATAAAACTGAGGGAGCTGACACTGATTGGGAACTGGCTGGGCATTGGTCAGCGGGTGATGAGCAGTTGCATTGTACATCACTTGCTTTTTTCATTCTTTTATTTTTTTTTCCCTTTCTTATTAAATGTCCTTATTTCAACCCACGAGTTCTTGCATTTTTTCCTTTTTTTTTTAATTCTTTTCCTCATCCCACTGGGATGAGTCAGTGAATGGCTGTGTGGTGCTGAGCTGTCTACTGGGTTAAACCACAACGCACCAACAAATGGTAACTGAGACGGGCCTTGAGACCTCAAGGGTAGCTCAAGTGAGAGAGAAGAGCAGAGAGATCCACTTTGCAGAAATGAGGACATCATCACTGTGGAAATAGCTAAGGAGGGAGAAAATGAGATGACACGTGTGTGACCTGAAGGAGAAGTTGTGTTCAGAAGTGTATTGCATTCCCTGGAGGTCTCACAACCAAGGAGGGCAATAAGGCACTGAATAGCGTTCAGGTCTTTTATTGCAGTGTCTCAAGCTGTATAACTCTGTGCCAAAAGACTGGATTTTGGAGGGAAATATTCTACAAAGCCTGAGCATGGCATGCTTTTAAGTGTCAAAAAATTGTAAATTCTGACTGCTCACAGTGGAATCTCTTGGAAAAAAAAGTGTATTTAAACTTCTGACAACCTGAAGAGACAGCTTCAGGACAGGTGGTCAGGACCTGCTGGGCTGCATATCCCCATCTCTTCGGAAAGAGGGAGGCAAAGAGCCTGTTCCAAGCAGACAGGCCAAAAGAAGCAAATGAGCCATAAAATAATCAAATGAGGGAGAACTCAGAGAATATAGATACAGCCTGCTATGACACACATGCAACAGCTGAGGAAGCCTCCCCCAGGCACAATGATTTTAAAACACAAAAAATCCCCAGTTAATTTTTCATCACCAATAAGTAAATGCTCCTAATGAATCTGGCCCTTATCTCAGTTAGCAATTCTGCAAAGCAATCTATATAATCCATTACTTCTGAGTCATTTTTAGACAGCTGATAATCTGTGATGTGTGCCAGTGAATTTTTGGACTGTGTGACTGACTGGGTAAGTCAGGTGATTATCAGCCCTGTTCACTGCATGGCACAACAGGAGGAGAGCACTGAACAGTGACTAAAGGATACAGAAAGCAAATATCCTTGTTTAAGCATGGATTTTCTTGTTTACATATGATGTATAAAGAGCATATATGGATATATATTTTTAAAACATGCTACAGCAATTTCTTACTCATTTTCATGGAATGGTATACAGACATAATAGCTAGGTCTTATTTCTTAGCGGAATTGCAAAAAAAAGAGAGAGAAGGAAGGAGGAAAAAGAAAAGGAGGAAGGGAAGGGAAGGGAAGGGAAGGGAAGGGAAGGGAAGGGAAGGGAAGGGAAGGGAAGGGAAGGGAAGGGAAGGGAAGGGAAGGGAAGGGAAGGGAAGGGAAGGGAAGGGAAGGGAAGGGAAGGGAAGGGAAGGGAAGGGAAGGGAAGGGAAGGGAAGGGAAGGGAAGGGAAGGGAAGGGAAGGGAAGGGAAGGGAAGGGAAGGGAAGGGAAGGGAAGGGAAGGGAAGGGAAGGGAAGGGAAGGGAAGGGAAGGGAAGGGAAGGGAAGGGAAGGGAAGGGAAGGGAAGGGAAGGGAGGGAAGGGAGAAACACTATTCTTATTTTGTTCAATGCATCTGTTAAATAAGAATAGAACCCCCACACCAGGTCAGCTGAAAGGTCTATCTGGTTCTGCTATTGTGACAGAAATTGTAATATGCATCCAGTTTGTCTTGTATATTCTTCTTGCATTCAATAAGAACGGACTTTAGAATTTTCTCTCTGTGTGACAAATGATTAATTATTGTGTTTGATGTTAATTAGACTTTTTCGCAAGAAGGTTTTATTTTGGAGCTAGAAAAGCAATGCTAAAGGCAAATCTCTCATTATCTGGATTACTTTGATCTTTTAACTGTTCCTGTGTACTCTTAAGAAATTATCAGCAATGAAAAGCCAGACAGTGCATAAATGGTGAGACTGATACTCTAGATTCGCAAGACATGCAAAATAAACCCTGGAACTTTCTGTTCCATTTTTGTCTTAGAACTGTTCTCATTAATTTTTTGTGCCATTGACTGTTTCCCCATCACAGACCATATCCTACAGATTGTACTGTGTGGATGATAAAGGAAATCTTTAATATCTTCTGCTTTTTCTTTCAGAGCACAGATACACCAGGAAGACACTTCACTTATCTATGGTGGAAAGAATTTTCTTACACAAAACTTGCAGTGCCTGATATAATATAACTAGTTAATTCAGGCCTGTCAAACTCTCTAAACAATCTCGATTAGAACAGACAGACATTCTCCTGTCATCCATATCAAAACCAGCCCTGGTGTATGTCACATTTCTCATGTATGCATTACAGGCTTCTCCAGATATTCAATATAAATTCCTTTCTGCTTTCCATTGAGAAGGCCTTAGCTGAGTCAGAAACAAAAAACTTTTTTTAAAAAGAGAGACAGGAAACTGGTGCTTCAGTCACTGATATCTAAATTGTCTCTAAATTAAAAACTGATTTTCATAGAGCTATAAGAACAAAGAAATAAAATGTTGGTTGGCCGTCGAAGGAAAAGTATTCCTGTTCTATCTCTTAATAGCAGGTTACTGGGAAGAAAAAGTTACATCCATAGTTGAAAACTATTGCATTTAATTTTTATTGCATAGAAATCTGGTCTGCCTTCTTTTCATCTTGTTTTTTTCTAAAATGTGGTCCAGCATACTAAACTTTATATCTCTGTTTTATATGTAATCAAATTACACAATTCCAGCATTATTATACAATGGTTATGGGCTGGTTCATCCCGGTTCCATGACGACTGAGGCAGGGGAATCACAGGCCCATGCCCTGGGAATGAGGAAAGGGAAAGGGAAAGAAGGAAAAGGGAGATGACCATAAAAACAAAACAGTGGCAACAGTCTAAGAAGGAAAGCTAATTTACTAAGTAAGATATTGGGATGCAAAATGACACAATATAATACAATATAATTGGAATTGAAGCTAGTAAATCAAATAAAATGAGAGAGAGAGTGTCCAAAAAACTGAAGGCCTTACACTAACGCTGAAGGTGAGATGGATAGCGAGCACCCACGGCTGGGTCAATCTGAAAAGGAAAGAGCCTGTGTCTTGGGACATGTGAACAGTTTTAATCTTTGACTTTGAGTGGAAAATGGAAAAAAACACAAAGCAACATAAAGTCCTCTGGGGTACATAGCTCTTTTCTTCTGAGACAGAAATACCTGGAACTATCAACGATCCACTGAACTGGAGCATTAACTCTTTAACTCCCGATGTGTGATGCTATGATGTGGAATACCAATAACAGAAATCATAAAACCATGAAAAAAGCAATCAACAGAAATGGATCAGCTGCCATGGTTTGCTGTGACTTGCCTTAGCAGGGCTGTCCAAGCTGTTTCTGGGACATGCTGATCTGCACAGTGGTTATTGTATGTCAGCATACAAATGCTTGAACTCTGTGCACCATTGGCCACTATTTGCTTACTCGCATTTTCTCATTTTTACTTCTGAAGCATTTGCCAGTCTCTCAGATAAATAACTAATAAAAGATCAAGGAAGACATTTAGAACAGAAGCTAAAATAGCCATGGGCCAAATTTTGTTCATTCACAGCACAGAACTAGTGCCAAACTCCCTAGAGCTATACAGGGACACACAAGAGAAGAATTTAGTACTGGCTTTGCAATTTTCTTTACCATTAAGAATTTTTTGTATCATTAATAGCTGTAATAAGTGAGAAGATGCTTACTGTTTGGGCAGGATTTAGATACAAGTGGATATTGTTGCAGTACACTTATCTATTTATATACAAAGTAAATTCTGTTCAACAAATGTAGTTGGAGTTCACACATCTCAAATCCCTTACTGCACCACTCCACTATTTCTCTGAGGTGGGGAATCATTACCAGATCTGTTTTACAGAAAGGGAACAGGGTGCTTATCTGGAGAACATGATCCCAGCACAGTGAAAGAATTAAATAGCACCTCTGGCCACCAGCCTCAGAGTTACAGATGTGGACTGCTGCCTGAGGCTCCTCTGGAGTGAGTAAAGAGAGTTGAACATGACAGACTGGGAGATAGGTATTCCGTGCTTCTTTTTAAATGCTGAAATCTGATCTAAAACAGACTTTAACCTCTCTCCCAGGTTGTCCGAGGGAACATTCAGAACAAACTCCTGCTTCTCTTTCTGCTGGATACACATAACTGCCATGCTCCTCATTTTCAAGCTGAAGGTGATATCAGAAGGCAGAGGGTCACAGAAATCCCCCGAGGGGCAGAGCCAAATACAAGTCCTGCTCAGGCTGAATGTGCTCTGATGAAACCCCCTCCTAGGACGGCACTGGAGTACCACAGAATCATTTCTGACTCCTCTTGATGATTCTGCCCTCTTGTCAGAAAGGCAGGTTTGAAGAATCAGAAAGCAAATGAACAAAGAGCAGTCTACCCCAGTAGTGAGGGTAGAAGAGATTAAGAGAAACATTGATTTCAGGGTCTTTTTCTTGATATGTTTATCTGTTTTTACCTTAAAAAGCAGTGTAAAATTTAATGTTGAGAGCAGTCAAGTATCGAGGTCTGTATCTGGGAGCAAGAGATGCAGTTTGCCGAGCTTCTGGAAGAACTTCTGAAACATAAGGGTCAAATTGGATTGGCTGGAGAGCAAGGGGGTCTGATTGGGATAGCAGCAGCAGACAGCAGCTGGCAGCTTGGCCCAATTCCACTCACAGAAACTACTGTTGGAATATGTTGCTCAGCTGATGGATCAGACAAAAAAAATAGAAGAGGATACAAAAACAATTAAAATGATTTGGGGGCTAGGGAAAATACATTACTTGGCTTAAAGCACTCATTGCATTTCCTGTGTCAGGGAAAAGGCCAGACTGTGGCCTGCTCACAAAGGAGATTTGACCTGTCACACAAGTTCTCCTTCATCTTCCAGAGATAAAAATGAGCTGTAGGAGCTAGCAACTGAATTCAAACATGTTTTAATCAGAACTAAGTAATACGATTCTAAGAAGGTGGTTAACCAACAGTAGAAATGATCAAGGTATACAGCATGTTCTCTCCCCTTCTGTGGTTGCAAATGAAGGCTACGTGACATTTTGGAACATTGCTTGTTGCAAAACACAAGTCCTTGTCTGAACAAAGACAAATGGATTGGTTCAAAGCAGAGCAATGAGCTCTGTGTTACAT
The DNA here is from genome assembly GCA_023055505.1 of Callipepla californica brunnescens. Classification (NCBI taxonomy): domain Eukaryota; kingdom Metazoa; phylum Chordata; class Aves; order Galliformes; family Odontophoridae; genus Callipepla; species Callipepla californica. The sequence goes on along the minus strand of JALIRH010000001.1, from coordinate 109,639,981 downwards.
GTGAGGACTGACTGGATATCAGCTCTGATTTATTGAACAGCAATTTCTTCTAAATATATATGTAACTAAATGTAAGTAGGAACAGAATTCCTTTGCCTCACATATGTGAGCAATGAGCTCACATATATAACAGCTATCCCTGCTATAATATTCAGGTTTTCTCTGTTTGAAAATCAGGGCACAGAAGTGCTCACCCACTTCTTCCCCTCAAGGGGAAGTGGGGTGCAACCCAAACAGGCGCCAACATCAGCAAATAAAGCCACCCAAACTGCAAATGCATGCAGCACAGCAAATTTACAGAAGGGCACCTCAGGAGGCCAGGCCCTAATGATTTTCTTGTTGAAAAATATCTCTGAATGATGAAACCAAGTGGGTATGCATGCATGGTAACAGGACTCCTGTGGAATATTCCACTTTTTATTGATCAGCTTTCATATGGAAATCACAGAAGCACAGAATGGCTGAGGTTGGAGGGTACCTCAAATATCACACAGTTTCAATTCCCTGTCTTGGACAGGGCTGCCCCCCACCAGCTCAGGTTGCCTAGGGCCTCATCCAACCTGGCCTTGAACACCTCCAGGGATGGGACATCCACAGCTCCTCTGGGCTCCTCTGGGCAGCTGTGCCAGTGCCCCTCTGCTTTCTGAGTAAAGAATTTATTCCTAACAGATAACCTAAATCTCTCCTGATTTGATTTAAAGCCATTCCCCCTCATCTTTTCAATATTAGACCCTGTAAGAATCAGTCCTCCTCCTGCTTATAACTCCCTTCAAGCGCTGGAAGAACCCAATAAGATCTCTCTCATGTCTTTTCTGTGAAGATATTATAAAAGTCATCCAGAAGACCTGTTGGCTAACTGAATGATGCCCCTGGCTTCTAGACCCAGGGAGGCCAAAGTGCAGCCCCAGCTTTATATCATAATGACTATATCATTCATCCAGCAGTCTGAAAGAAGCTGGGAGTCCACCTTTGTAAGCACTTGTATCACACAGTGCCACGGATCTAGACCCTGAAACACTGCAAGAGTTATTGCATATGTTCACAGTGACAGCACAACTTGTGGAGATGGGAAGATGGAAAGGCAGAAAGACAAATCTCACAAAGGTGTCTTCACAGAGAATACAGAAAAGGGGAGCTAGCTGGAGTGAAGGTTAGCTGTGGCTGCCAAGTGCAAAATGAAGGGAGTTTTCCTTTGAGAATGCATATCCTTCAGTCTCCACAAACTAAAAGCAATAAGTGTATGCAGCAGTTGCTAAAAAAATAATGTAAATAATCCTTGTGGGACACGCTGGCTTCTACTAGTGATGTCTGCTGCTTCTTAGTAAGCAGGAAGGAATAACTCACCATTATAACATTTACATCCTGTTTTAGAGGTCTGTTTTAATACTGTTTCCCAGAGCCATAAAAAAATCTTCATGCTCTCAAGACAAAATTTCAGATCATTGCTCTAATTTGCCATGTTGAGAAATATAACGATGTGTCAACACACTAACACAAGCGTAATGCCTGCACTGCATGCAGGATAGCTACTTAATGTCACTATCCACAGGGTTTTATATGCAGTTTGAAGAGATAACTTTGCATCCACGTTGGCAGCTGGAGGTTGAAGTTACGTACATGCTTAGTCTCAGGGGCACATTTTCTTCCCACACTGTTCCAGATTAATGAGAGTAATACAGACAAGAGCATGATGGATGTAATCTACAGCACATACCATCAGCTTGCAAAGAAAGGAAGGTTTTTTATTATTATTATTTTATTTTCTGCAGGCTCAGGAAAAAAAAAACTATTACAGCCAGATCGTGTTTTGGCTGTGCTGCCAGGGAGGTGCTGCATGGTGGCTGCAGTGACATCTCCTGCAGGGGGGTGAGAGGTGAGGACGTGGGCACATGGGGCTGTGAGTCAGCTGGGGGCCATTGCGTACAGGGAGCACAGGGCTCTTCCTGTCTGCTGCAGATAAACAGAGCTGGAAGTAGGTCACTAAGACTTCAAGTTTCTCTGTGCAAAAGTAAATGAGAAAAATCTCAAAAGGACACCGGTGGTGCTACACAATCAGCAGCCCACAGCTTCTGTTTGGACAGGCTTGAGGCACCAGGCATCCTGTGCAAATGTAAGCGGCTTCTCAGTGGGCAAAGAAATCTTTACAGATCACGGGAAGTAATCTCATGAGCAGGGCATGGAAAGGGGTTTCAACATGTTTAGACTCATCTATTTGTAGAGAAGCCAAATGATCCAGTGTGTAAAAACCTGCCTTGGTCTGAGAGAACTGGCTTGAACTTCATCAGGAAAAGAAAAACTCATGAGGTCTTGTGCAACCCAACAAGTTTCTGTGCTCTTCAGTAAACATGTCTCACAACATCTAATGACACAACCATCCACGTCAAGACCAGGACCTTCGGTTGACCTTCTCCACCACACGTAAGCTCAGCTGTACCTGGCACAGGCATCTTCCCCTGCAGCTGGGCAGTTCAGAGAGGGACCTGTCACCTTTGACATTTGCCAGCAGTGCTGCAGGTCACAGGGGCTGAGAGTCATCAGCTTTCCTGGAACAGGTTTCCACCCAAAAGTCCACCAGCTGAGCCACATTCATAGTTTTCTGGCAGGTCTGACTTTCCCAGGCTGACCTGCAGGTTGAAACACTTTTCCCAGTCAAAATTTCCAATTTGATCTTTTCAACAGAAAGCGTCAGTTCTCAGCATAAATTAATCTTGCTGCAGCGAGACAAAAAAATGCTCTTCTCCAGCAGGAAAAAGCAGACCTGCTCAGCACCTGCCAGCTCACAGTTATAGTTAGATAAAATCCCCCAGCTACAGCATGTGCTGAAACTATCAGCAGCTGATAGATTACAATTGACACTAAACCTGCAGGCTGGGTTTAGTGATTTCCCTTCATTTGAAGAGTTCAGCCACTACAGCAATAAGTCTGATAGAGGTAAGTCCCTGCTCAGCAGCGCCTGCTTTTTTATTTTTTATTTTTATTTTTTTAATATAGATATATATTAATATAAACAAGCAAAACTTTTCAGGAATCATTTCATTTCTTTAAAACCTCTTTTGTCAGTATTCTTACTGTGCCTTCCTATCTTGCCATCAATCAGATCTGCCACCTGCTGTCCTTTGCTGAGGTGTAAAGGCTGAAGACCCTTCCTGGTTCCCATACCAAAGCAGATACAAAAGAAAAACAAGCTGTGCTTTGTGACACTGCTCATTTACTTATTTGTCCCTTGTACAAGAAAGCCTTGCACCCACAAAAGCTTACCCAAGTTTGACCAGTCTTGATATTGGAGCAAATTTCCTTCCTCTTTCTGCCAACACTGTGTTTTTATCCTGAATTGGAAGAGCTCTTTCTGTCCCTGTGACTGTTTTTTTCCCACTTTAATAGCTAGGATTGCTTTTTGCCCCAGGGATGAAAACACTGTAAATAGGAAATGGAAGCATTTCCCATCCTGAAATTGGAAAAAAGAGGTCATATTAACTTGACAGATTTAAACTAATGGCTTCAAAAAGGATGTCAGTTGGAAATTAGTTTCCATTCCTACTGACCTGAGCCAATTTCAAAGTGCTAAGCAATTCACTGCGGCCTCCATATGCTCACCCACAGCCTGAGCCTTTCAGTCTCCTCTGAGTATTAATTTTTGCCCCTAGAATATTCATGTTTCTCCACAAACATCTTATCCAGCAGCTGCTCAGAACTGTGAGTTTTAATTCTTGCTAACAAATGCTGAATTCTGTAATAAAGTATGGAAAGATTAAAGCACAAAGATGAACTTGGTATTGTTGCAAGTGTCCCTTTTCAAGTTTTTGCTGTTTTTAGGGTCTTTTCCTCCTTTTGGTTTTCTTAAGACAAATGTTTCCTATCTGGGCCTCAGCAAGCTTGTGGGCTGTGCTGGTACATTTAGGAATGTTTTCCACCTCAAACTGTAGCTGACAGAAAAAAGAATAGTTCCAACAGCTAAGCACCCCCCAAGGAGGCTTAAGTACCACTGTGGGTAATTTTGCCTGCAGAAATCTATTGAGAATCAAGGGCAATGCCTAAATATCATTTTATTTGTACCTTGCTCATTGGAATCATGTCACTGTGGATATCCTTTTTAATGTGAGCATTCTTCCCCCTACTGCAACATGGATGGGGGGCTGAGAGAGACATGGAGAGCCCACTTTGCTGTGCACTGTGATCAGGGACACCCCTCAGCACAGAATGTAGCAAAAATACCATGATCTATAATATAATAATACTATAATCCTCACAGGGGATTCAAGAGAATACGGCTGCCTCAGCCACATCTTGAAAATCTGCATCCTCTGCCATGGGCTGATGGGAATCTCATGGCACAAACAGTCTAAATGAGTACTTCTCACATGAGTGTGCCACAGACAGTCTGCTCTGGAGGAGTCTGCTGGTGTTGAGCACAGTGCTGCATTGCCCCAGTGCGCCCATCCAGCCACCAAAGGCTTCCCGGGTTAAGCAGAAAATTAATTTGGAGCAATTTTCTTCGCGCTCTACCTCCAGCCATGCCCTGAAGTTTCACCCCCTCTTCCTTTAAATCCCATGGTACGCAGCCTCTCTTTGTTCCTGGAAAGGCTGTTACCACACAGAGGGCACAGCCCAATGCAGCTGCACCCATTCTTCGCTGCTGTTAGCAGCAGCAATCATGTCCCACTGTTATCTTTTCAATTCTTCCTTTCCCAGATGCAAACAGATCCCAACCCTGCAAGGCAGTGGGAGTTTCCCTAGGGGGATGGAATGCTTCCTTTACTCTTCCAGTTCATCTAGGTGTCTTTTTTTATATTTCACTGAACAGAAAAAGCCACTTAAAGGTTGTTCAGCTATGAGGATTCTCTCTGAGCAAATAACATTTTCAAGCAAGTGCTTTCTCCCACATATTGCCAGAATCTTAAGAGGAATAGTAATCCTTTGTTTCGCTGACTGGTCTGATGCCCTGGCAGCCTTAACAATGTGGGTTTTACTCAGTAATAAGGAAAAGCAAACTTCAGTAACTTCAGATGAGTTAAAGTATGGTTAGGTTGAGGTTGGACTTGACAGTCTTGAAGGTCTTTTCCAACCTGAGCAATTCTATGATTCTATGAAAGGTGCATATTGTGCTGAGTGAAGACGAGACATGGTCAGAGCTGTCGCTTCTCTGCAGCATCTGTTTGATACTGAACAAAGTTAGAGGGATTGGGAATTTGCCAAAGATCATTTCCAACATTCATGATTCTATGATATGCAAGGACCAGAGGCAAACTTGACTTGCCTTAATTGGCCACACCTGCAATCAAAATGACTTTGCAAGGTACAGAACGCATGGTCTGACCTGTGGGACAAACTCAGCCATGGAGCCAGTGTAGCCAAAGGTGCCCAGGGTACTGCAAGCCCCAGGGTCCCTATATGCCTGTGGGAACCTCAGTCCTCCCTCAGGTGTGGTCTGGGGAAAGGGTTACAAGGGGTCTTGATTGCATGCTGGCCACAAGGAAGCTGCAAGTGGGAGCTGGCCTTCATCTACTGAGGACAGGGTCTGTTGGGTAAAAGGGGAATATTCACAGCAGTCATGGGAAATATGCATTTCATGGTGAAGATAAACTAACACAGAAACCATAAGGTTCTATCTGCTTCAAGTCATTACTGGCTACAGGCTTTATTTCAAATCTAAACTGTACAGTGCAGCAGAACCTCCAGGGTGATGGGCACAGAGGCTGTTTGTGTTCAGAAAGTGGCTGACTCTCCAGCCTCTCAGTCAGTGCATCCCAGGAATGCTCATTTTGTTCTGTGTTGGTGGGGATGACATGTTTAAATAGCAGAAAATGAAGTGGTTTTCACTGAAGGAAGGCTGTGAGCATCTGCCACAAATCCTCTCAGCACTGCAGCAACACTCAGAGATGGCAAATTTATCCCCGGATGTGATGGAGCATTTTTCTCTCATTTCCATTTTTTTCATCTTGAGTTGAGGGTTTGCATGGTGATACAAAGGTTGACAGACAGTGGAGCCACTGCTCATGGGAATGCCTGGAGAAGCTGTGGATGCCCCATCCCTGGAGATGCTTAAGGCCAGGCTTGGACAACCTGATCTGGTATGGGGCAACCAGCCCATGGGAGAGAGTTGGGACTTCCTGAGCTTTAAGGTCCCTTCAGTTCAAACCGTTCTGTGATTCTATAATTCTATAATCACCCTGGGACAAGGCAGAGTCTCTCCAAGGCTGTGGATAGCCCTCACACAGCCAAATATAGCCCTCAATTTTACATGTCCTTTTGGTGGCATAGTCATTGTTCTTGCATTTTGCACATATTTGCATAGCTGTGTGATAGACTGTACCATACTTATTTCAAGGTCACTAATGTTTCGCCCCCTTTGCCCCCTACACCTGATTCTTCTCATCAGAGGAGAGTGCTGAGGAACTCTGCTGTGATTAATAACCCTCTCTCTCCCCGTGGGCTAATTTTTTTCCCTCCATTTTTAATTTTACGTTCTGCTTACCAGCTGCTCATGTTCATTAAAAAAACAAACCCTCTCTAGCTCTCATTAGTGCCATATGTCTGCTGGTTATTTGAGAAAAGAATGTAAAATATATTTAAGGGATTAGTCAGATCATGATGGGCAAAAAGCTCAAAAAGCAAAATGGAAAGGCGATGCACATCAGATTGTTGCATCACTGCTCCAGCTTCTCACAGCTATGCACAGCCTTGGTGTCCCCTCCCTGTTCCCCTTGTGCTTTCACAGTCACAGCGAAACCACAGCCATTTCCCCAGCTCTCACCAATTCCCCAGCAGAGATTTTTTTGTCCCATTCTCTTAATTTCAAGGAAGCAACAACTGGCCAGGAGCAGCTTTCAAGCATAAGCCAAGGGCTGGTGCTAGCTGGGGACAGCTGTTCCACAAATGCTGGTGTGGTTTCTCAGGACTGTCCCCACGATGCAATCCCAGAGCTAAGCCCCACAGAACACAGCTGGCTGCTGTCTCCTGCTTTCCTCTCTGCAACACTCTCCCACAGAACAGCTCTCAGTATGCAACACTCAACGTGCTTTTTTTCCTGAAATCCCTCTCTATTTCCAAGTCCAAACATATTTATTTAATTTAAACTCCAAGCGCATGAAACCAGTTTTCTTTGGGACACAATTAGGCAAAAACTCTAACCTATTTCTTTTCTCCAACAGCTCCTGTCATGCAACAAACTCCTTTCTGGTATTTATAAATTCAGCCGACATCCTGATTGGTAAAGGAGAATATGAACAGCAGAGAATTTGGCTTGTCTGAATGCCTCTGTGCTTCTTTGGGGAGTGTGACATCTCATCTGATGCACATTACCTCCAGCAGTACACAGTCCCTCGATGCAATGAACGTGCCCAGATTTCTTAGCCCATCTATTACTGTCAGGCTCAGAAGGAGCAGAGCTGCTGACCGATGCTTCTACGGCTCCAGCATCAAAATTCAGTGTTTAGTACAGATCTGCAAATAGCTACACAGAGAAGAATGACAATCTATACCTCCCCATAAGTACGGGGAAATTTTTGCACAAAAAATCTGTCTCCTGTGGTTGCTGGATGTGTAATATGAACAGCGTTGCTGATGATGGTCCTTTCTTTGTTTGTTGTTCTTCCATAGGAGAAAAATATCAAGCTATTAGTTGCCTGAGCGGAGACTTCCTGCCCAGAGGACACGGGGAGCAGGAACGGCTCTAAGCGGATCCTCTGCAGCAGAAAATCTCATTTAGAATAATAACCCAAAGTTGTGTCTCCTGAGATGCTGCTCATATGCTGGAGGTGGGTCATTTTCATTCTCCCCTGAAGCACATCTGGAAAATCTGAGGCACTTGAGAAATTAGAGTCAATGCATGAAAATCTTGAGAAGGAGGGGAAAATAAATACAGTTCTGATCAAGAACTCAGCATCCTACACAGAAGATCAGGCTCTGGACAACCTGATAAAGCTGTAGGTGTCCCTGTTCATTGAAGGGGAGTTGGACTAGATAACCTCTAAGGGTCCATCCCAACTCAAACATTTAGCTGATTCTGTGACTTCTTCAGTCTGTTACAGGAAACAGATCTGGTGGATAGATTACGATAGTTATGGTGATTAGGCAAAAACACCATGGTAGAAATATTTTGCTGTGTGCGCAGCAAGATTATACAGTGTTTATAGTGGCCTTGAGGGGAAATCAAAATATCAGAAAGACCTATAAGACCATCGGTTCATCCATCAGCCCATGTCTGTGACCTCTCTGGACCGTGTCCCTCAGTATGACATCTACCCTTTTCTTGAATACCTCCAGGGATAGTGACTCCACCATCTCCCCGGGCATTCTGTTCCAGTGCCTCACCACTGCTTCTGAGAAGAAAGTTTTCCTAATCTCCTATCTGAAATATAAAATCTGGATTTTCTGGTCATTGTGTCTTCTTAAGGCTCACTTATAATGGCACTTAACATCTGGTTTAATCAGTGTCATTGAAAACTCCAAGTCCAATTTAATTGTAGTCAAAATATTACAGGTCATGCAGTTAATTTATTTCATGGATCTTCTTTAGAGTCGTGCTTCCCAGCACACTCAGTGAGGTTCCACTACCCTGGGCAGGTTTGCCTGGAGCATTGCATGGGAGCCGAGCCTCCAGGCTTTGTGCCACTGCTGCCTTGACCAGCATCAAATTCACCCCCTGGAAGTCCCAGCATCACAGCTGTCCCAGCAAAGCCCTGCAGATACTCTCTGAGAATTCATGCCTTTGGCACAGGGAACAAGGCCAGGTGTGCTTCACCTAATTCCTCCTCTTGCTAAAATCATGGCTGTGGGATGGAGAGCAGCACATAGTGATTGATTTCTAAGACAAATGTTTACGGCCCGGTTTTTAGAAATGGTTTTATATTTCCAGGGGAATTAATGAATACACTGAAGAAAGTGTTGAATAACTACAGAAAACATGATGAGAGCCAATTGAGTCTCAGTACCGAGACATCTGGCCATATTCCCCATGAGCAAACTGTGATGCAGAAGAAGGACTGATTTTTGTTCTTCTGTTTCTCAGAGAGGAATTTCAAGCCTGGACTCTCAAAGCTATCCAGAAATGACTTGCTTCCTTCATGACCAGTGGGTATAGTGTGTCCACATTTCATACAGACAATCCTTGGCATTTAAAGTGGAGTCTAAGCCCCCGAGCAATTCTCATTTAAAACAGATTCCTCTCCTCTCCCTTTCCTTCCCACTCTCTTCACTATGCAGCTGTTGGAAAATACAAGACTTCTGATACGACAATTGCCCTCTCCCTGGAGGAAAACCTGCATCTATGCTACCATGGTGTGTTTCCAGACAGTTGAGTCTTGAAGAAAAATTTTCCTTCATACATCTTTGAAAATGAAAGGGTGCTTAAGTGGAAATTAGCAATGAAAAGCACTACGGGTACCAAAGCAGTAGAAATCTAATATCAGAACCATGATGAAATACCTCTATTACCACATGTCATCAGGTTTGCAGGCTTTTGAAAATTAAGCTGGTGTAGCTGTAATTACTGGGGGACTGTTCCTGTCTTCTTTATATGTTCATTCAAATTGGTATGAATTCATCTGGAAATAATGGTATTCAGCAGCAAGACACTGCATCTCCCAGGGGCTGCTGGGCTCAAAGGTTGGTCTAGGTCTTTTTCAAAGCTCACCCTCCTCTCAGGTGGCAAGCAAGAGGATTTAGCTGGATTTCTGCTGTGATTCTTAAACAATGCAAGCATCCCAGCAAGACTGCAGGGTACTGCTGTGGTTCCATTTGTAGGACACTGATGGAAAAAGGGCATTAGCATGTAAAATCATTCTTTCACTGTGTAACTGATGAGCAGATACCTCTTGGTATCCATACTAATAGACTGGGTCAGCACAGCGCAGGCAGTTGATTTTTTGAACTTGAGGCTTGGGTCACCTGAAATCCTTGGCTGATTCTGTTTAAAGAGTAAACAGAAATCTCAGCTTTTCTCCAAAGAAGCAGAGCATTTCAAATGGTTTTCTCATTATGACCCTACAAGTCTTTGTACATATTTGTTAAACTTAAATTACTGCATATTTCTCACCAGTAGTAAAACTAAAGAGCACAGCAAATAAATCTCCAAATACACTGAATTTCCTTTTTTCACAGTTTAACTAAGTCCTTATCTGAATTTGGCGCTGTAGAGAAACCTCTGGCATAAAGGTGAAACTGGTTTGCTCAGCTAGGGTGCAGGCTAGTGCTGCACTGAAGCCAGGAATGCAAATTTAGGATCTCAAGTGCTCGTGGTACTCCCATGGTCTCCCTGTAAATGCCTTCTGAGCCCACTCCAATGCCTGGCAAAGCGCTGAGCATGTAGACCCAAAAGTGGAGATATAGGCAGGCAGGGACAGAGCATCATGGGGATAGGAAATTCCAGGCTTGTGACACTCCTACATCATTTGCACTGACTGCATACCAAAAACAACAGGTTGCATTCGCTTTCTGGAGAACTGGTTTTATACTTTAACCTGGCATATGGTATGATGGTCTGACTGTGGGCGGTGGAGCATTGGCACAGCCTGCCCAGAGGCTGTGGGGTCTCCTAGGAGATCTTCCAAAGCCATCTGGATGTGATCCTGGGCCCCCTGCTCTGGGTGTCCTTGCTGGAGCAGGGCTTGGGCAGAGGGACCCAGAGGTCCCTGCCAGCCTCATCCATGCTGGGATTATGTGATTTTGTACTTTCTGCTTAACTTTGGTGAGGTTTCGTATTTTCTGTATCCCCAACTTCTTCTTTATACAAACAAGTATTTGTTGGATAAGTGTCCATAAAAGGCATACTTGAAAGATGATGTGTTATTTTTACTGCAAAATGGAAGCTCCAATAGCGAGTCTTCTTTTGAAAAACTGCCCCAGTTTATCTATTGACACCTCAGTGGGACTGGTTTAATTAAATAAATAGATTTTGCATTTGTATAACTCTAATAGGAGCTACACTCATTGCAGTGTACCTAACTAGCCTTATTGCCTGCCCCTCTGCTTGATGTGCTCAAATAAACTGAGGAGTTTCAAAAAGCAATCAGTGACTGCTGTGAGACCAAATAGCTGCTAATCCTTTCACTCACTGATTCGGGGAGTTGAAACTCCTTAGGGAACAGTGGGATCCCTCACCTCACCTTGGTTACCACAGCCATTGCACAATGTTCTTCTTTTCCTTCCCAAGCCTAAAGTTTGGATTTGACCAGAGCTAGTCTGTCCTGAGGTGTCCTCCACTTCTGGGAGTCCTCAGGAGGTGGAGAATTTACTCATTCCCCCATTGCCCACTGTAACAGTGAGTTGTGCCAAATTAAACAAGTGCCTTATTTTTCCTTACTCGATTTTCTTATTCAAACACTGCATCTCACACCTTCCTCTGTCCCGAGTTTAATGAGCCATTCCTAACCAATCTTTTCTTCTTGTCAAGGCTTTGCTGGTCACAATGAAGTGATGTTTCAGTTTTATTTCCAGCAGTCTGAATGAACCGAATCCTTTGAAGCTCACTCAGTGCAGCATGTCCTCTAAATACTGCATAGGTCTTTGCTGCATCTTCACCAGCCTTTCTAAGTCCTGGAAACCACACCACACAGCTGGGATGGGATGTGCCTGGCACAGTGTCATCTCTGCATCTGTGGCCCTGCACTTCCCAGAGTGATGGGAGAAATGAACAGCTGTCTTTGTTTCAAGCACAGTCCATGTTAGGATGCAGTGTGTCATTTCCTACATGCACCTCAAGCTGACAAAAGGGAAGCAGGAGCCAGGCCTGTGATTTTAGCCTGGTTCTGTTCACAGAGTTCACCTGCGCGTGAGCCAAACTTTAATTTAGAATATGATAACTTCTGCATTCCCAGACAAACAAAAGGCAAAGCTGTTAAATTATCTACATAAACAGTTGATTTTGCAATCTATGGTTGGAGTAATGGCTGGTAAGACACCTGCAGCTGAGGTACAGAGCATTGAATCATAGGGAATCACAGGGTATATTGTTTGCTCTTTGATTTCATTCCTGAAATGGGGCAGTGCCTCAACATTTGGTTGACAGAAGGGATTTTTCTTTTGGCCTCAGAGAGTAGGGAGGGCTGAGCTGCTGCGTAGGAGGCACAGAGCAGAGGCACAGAGCAGCAGTGCTACAGTGGGACAGCCTTGTTACAGGCTGCCAGCAGCAGGTGGGAGCACAGAAGCCATGTGCTTCCCCCCAGAGAAGCTGCAGAAGGATACAGTGGACACCAGCTGTTAACGCAGGTCTTCGTTACTAACATTTTCACCTGGAATGGCCACAGGGAAAGTCAGATCTGCATTTAAGAGAGAAGGAACAAAGGGTGCAACAGAGCACTGTGTACAAATGAGCAGTATGGGAGCTGAGCATACAGCATCCTCTGTAAAATCACAGCTCAGTGCTTATTAAGCCCCATCATGTCCAAATCTGGAATTTTCATACAATTTGCATTCCCTTGACCTTTTTTCCTCTAGTCATATCTCATAGGGCTGTTTCACACTGGTATCCTTCTGTGGGGGAGCCTGTATCAGTAGGAAGCCGTGACAGTGATCTGCAGCACGTTACCGCTGAGCAGAGGCAGCTAGTGAATTGGATTGATGCTTCTGCCTGCTGATGCCGTTTTCCCATTTCACCATAGGCACGTGGCTCCCCCCTGCATACATTCCCCTTCATTACATTCCATGTTGTGCATGTACCTAGCAGCACTGGAGCTTCCTAGTGAAGTGGGGACAGCAGATCCCTGACTCCTCCACCACTCACACACAACATAAAGTTCATGGGGATGCACACACACAAATAAAAAGGTGCAGTTTGTTTCCATCTAATGCAATAAACCTAAGAAATACCAGAAAGAAATAGAACTTAATGGGTATATTTCCCAAAGAGTTATAAGGTCATATTAAGCCTGGCCAATGGTAAGGACAGAATTTCCCAATCCTCTGAATACAGGTCAGTGTAATAACTGTAGCTAGAAGCAATATATAGCTTGTTTGTGGCCAATATTCAGTAGAAATTGTTGCAGTATTTCCCTAGGTATTGTTCAACTGGTGAACTTGGCAAGATCATTGCTTGCAGGGGCTGTGTGTCATATAAATTGTCTCTGCCTGTTCTTTGCCTTGTGCTATCAGACAAAATGAAATAAACCATTTAAAGCCAGATTAGGAAGTCTGAAGAATGCTTTGTTTGCACACTGTGTTTGTACATCCTCATTCAGGATCCCTCAACTCCAGCTGAAGGCACGACACAGCGGAACCTTGCCCTAGGCTGGAAGGTTGGATACTTGCTGCTTATCTCCTGTCAGCTTAAGCAGACATTCTTTTATGCATTGAGAAGACAGATCATAGGTCACCAGTGTGCTCTGGTACTCAGAGTCACAGCTTATAAATTAATCAGTGCACAATGAGACAGCTGCTGGCACTGAAGAGCTAATGCTCCTCTTTTTGATATGCCATGATATTTATGATATAGGGATGAAGGCACCAACCTGGCAGAATCAACACATCAAAGAGCTGCTCCTGGAGGTTCTGCTCCTGCAAGTTAGGCTGATTTCATGAGCTTTCTTCTCCTACCCACCAACTTGTATGAGTGACTGAGAATAAAAGAAAGAAATACCCCCAAATGGGTAATTCTACATGCTGTAAGGCAGATGGGCAGAGTGGAAGGAGAGGGTCACGGAGCTTGAAGGGTCTTTATCTTCAACCCAGCTATCCCATTCATCTTTAATTCACTGCAGCCAAATCACTGTGATGCATTTTCGCTTAATCCATTGACAGTAAATTCTTCAATACATGACCTATCATTGCCCCTGTATTAGGCAATGTGACATAGATATTATTCACATTTCTGGACATTAATAAGCAAGAAGTGATACTACTTCCCTAATTAGTCTAGTTAATGCATGAAAGAGTTGTTTGTTGTTTTGTTGTTTATTTTTCAGAGCTGTCACTCTCACTGATTCCAAGCATGCCTGCAAATCTTTCTCTGGGCAGCTTGACTCATGGCTGGCAATCCTGCCCATGTCAGGGGGTTAGAGCTCAGTGAACTTTAAGGTCCCTTCCACAACTTAAGCCATTCTATGATTCCGTGATTCTCTGATTTTAATATTTAAAAGAGAAGGTGGTAACACTGCTGAAGGTGTCCATTAGCGTGATACATATGCCAAAAAAAACATAGTAGCAAAAAAACTATTACAACTTTTATACAGAAAAGAAACCAAACAAAGCAGTGCTACTTTGAGATGTGATTAAAGCATCCTCTTACCAATGTAAGAAGCAAGTGTAAGAACAGGAAGCATCCAGAAACTTCTGAAATTAGGTCTTCTGTAGAAAAAACTTGGCTATATACTAGACAGCATGCAACTAGTCTGCACTACATTGCATTTTGAATTGCATTAGTTGGTCTCCCAGGCAACTCATCTTGAATTCAGTAGGGATCCTTCCGGAGCCGTATTTACAATGACAAACTTAGCCATCAAGTCAGTACTGAAAGCCTACAAGTAAGGAGCAACATAATGCAGCTATAGACGAATAACATATTCAAGTTCTTATTCTGAATAAGAAGCAGGGTATAGTTAAAAATTACAAAGCTTCTAGATTACCTAAATGTCAAAGGAGAAAACGCTTGGATTTTTCATTAGCTCTAGAAGGCTGTTTTGCAACTGGTCTGCTCTAGCAAAAGCAAAGTGATGCTGCAGGCAGCAACTGTGATATGGGTCATTCCCATCTCAGCAATCATCATCTCAAGCAAACACATCCCACACACATGACATCTCCAGACCTCTACTGTTACAACTGCCATCACCCAACCCAGAGTTTGGGTTTTCTGTTAGTATACATCCATCTTGGTGATGCAGGAAGGAAGAGGATGGTCATGCGTGCAGACCACAGGTTATTATTTAAACAACACCATCTGTTTATGTGTTATGTATGACTCATTCAGCAAAGTTATACATTTCTGTTAAAAAATAAAGAAGGAAAAAAATCTATCAGAGTTGTAAAGAAATAGCAAATGTTACCTAATTCTCAGGTTGCCCATCAAAACTTCAAACAAGTCTGAGGTTATGACCAAGCCATCTCATTTGCTCAGATTCATTACACCGAAGCATCGGTTTTAAATGTCAGTCCTAAAAATTTGATGTCACCGTCTAGCCTAGCACCAGTCATGTTACATGGGAAAGAAATGGAGCAGGAATGGACTCCTCAGAGAAGCTGGAACTGTGATACAATGAAGAGTAAAGGGAATCAAGTCTTGAAGACAATGCAAAGTTTTGCTCTTACATCTTTCTTTTGATGATTAAGAATTTGACTATTGATGTAGGTTGATTTGTTTAGCAATAAGGATTAGTACATTAGTTTAAGAACAAATTTATTAATTTAGCAAAAGGAATCCATAAGTGATAGCTTTAAAACTTTCCATTTCAGCTTTAGTGGTAATGAGTCTGAGGACAAAATAGAATACCTTATTGTTTGCCTCGGTGATTTTGCCTCACAAGAAGAGTTCATAAGGCCATATCTCTGAGACGTATTTTACATCCAACATAGAATCATCATAGAATGATAGAATGGCCTGGATGGAAAAGGACCCAGAGCTCATCTTCCATGGGCAGGGTCACCAACCACTAGAGCAGGCTGCCCAGAGCCACATCCAGGCTGGCCTTGAATATCTCCAGAGATGGGGCATCCGCAACCTCTCTGGGCAACCTGTTCCAGTGCATCACCACTCTCTGTGTGAAAAAATTGCTCCTAATATCTAACTTAAGAAGTCCCCCCTGACTTAGTTTAAAACCACTCCCCATGTTCTATCACTATCCACCTGCATAAACAGGTGTTCCCCTGCTGTTTATATGTTCTCCTCAAGTATTGGAAAGTCACAATGAAGTCTCCCTGAAACCCCTTCTTCTCCAAGCTAAACAAGCCCAGTTCCCTCAACCTTTCCTCATAGGAGAGCTGCTCCAGCCATCTGACCATTTTAGTGGCCCTCCTCTGGACCCATTCCAAGAGCTCTGCATCTTTCTTGTGCTAGGGGACCCAGGCCTGGATGCAGTACTTCATAATGGGCCTCACAAGAGCTGAGTAGATGGGGACAATCACCTCCCTCTCTCTGCTGGCCGCCCCTTTTTTCATGCAGCCCAGGATACAGTTGGCCCTCTGGACTGCAAGTGCACACTGCTGACTCATGACCAGATTCTCGTCCACCAGGACTCTCAAGTCCTTCTCTGCAAGGCTGCTCTCCAGGCGTTCTTCCCCCAGTCTTTATAAATACTGTATTAATATTAATATTATTATTTACTATAATAATAAAATATTATTAAAAAAATAAATAATAATCACAGCTGTCTGAACTCTTCCACTCAGCCTGTTCTCAATCTACCTCACTGTCCACTCTTCTAACACACATTTCCTGAGCTTACTCATGAGGTTGTTAAGAGATAGTGTGAAAAGCCTTGCTAAAACTAAGGTGGACAACATCCACTGCCTTTATCCACTGCCCTCCCTTCATCTACCCAAACAGTTGTCATAGAAGAGGTCTATCAGATTGGTTAAGCTTGATTTCCTCTTGGTGAATCCATACGCCTTATCACCTTCTTTTCCTTTACCACACATATAATGAGTTAACCTCCACTGCAGAACAACAGCTTCACTTCTATTGAGATCATGATCAGAGCAGTCAATTTATGTTATTTTTCAAAATGCCACTGGCAATTCTAAGTCTTGACTTTAGATCAGAGTTTGACAAGTATCACACCCAGCAAAAGTCATGTTTTGCCACAGAAACTGAGCTGGCATGCATATACCAAAGCTGCTGCTTCATTAGAATAGAAGCAGCAGCTGGAAACTCCAAGGAAGCCAGATCAGCGTTGTGGGTCAAATATCTACACAGCATATAATTCTCCTCAGCTATTTGTAGGCTCTTGTAAGCTAAGAGGCTAGTCAGTGTTCCATTTCCCCACAGGAGCCAGGGTCCCTGAATCATCCTATGAAGGATACCACGTCACTGATAAGGAGAAAAAAAGCCAAGGGAGCTAGCCTCACTGTGTGTCTGACATGTATCTGACTATGGATAGGCGAAATGGATCCTGCAGCTCTTTATCCAAGCTTGAGTCTGCTTTACCCCAGCTAGCTAAAATGTTAAAAATAATAAAATGTAAAATACATATGTAAAATGTTTAAATGTTAATATATTCCAGCAGTCAATATTCATGCTGCAGTAACTTGTCATGGGCTGGGCACTCAAGCATTTGGAAGTACACTAAGAAGAAGCACATCTGAGATGGTGTGGGCTTTTGAAGTGATGTTTGTCACTTCTGGTGAGCTGCCTGCTGCAGTAGCTCTGCTCCTGGTAGCATTCCACTTACCTAATCTGAAGCTAACCCAGGTACTTCTCCAGGAGTGACAGGTGCTTCAGAAAAACCATTTCACTTTGTATGCACTGTGAGAAACTGTTCTGATCTCAAATAGCCTGATATCGATGCAGAAGAACACTGGCAGGCAGTGAGATCAAAGGTAATTTGTTTGATTGTACCCAGCAAATTAGTGGAAGAAATTATGGCATAAAGGCTGAATTCTCCTGCAAAAAATGACAGGAATAGAAGACAATTACAGTTTAACCTGCATGGTTATTCATGCTTTTCCTAAAGAGAGCATGATTTGTTCTCCCATATTTATTTATAACATACAATCTGTTTTATAATTCTCTTTGTGGAATTTTGTGGAAAATTCATGAGAAAAATAAAGAATGGTAACAGAGTGAGTTAATTAATTTTAGACATGTCATGCGGAAAGCTGGCAAGTATCTTATTTCCATTAGCCCTGAAAGCTGCCCTTGATTTCAAAGCTGGCAGTGATGTTGCAGAAGTAGCAGCAATCCACTAGTGGTATGGACAGCCAGGATTTCTGCTTGGAGATTTAGCACTGACTGATGCAAGTAAATGCAGGCCAGAGACACAGACCCTGAATGCTCTGTGAGATGTCATCTGGATGCCATCCAGAGGGACCTGGACAGGCTGGAGAAGTGGGCCCAAGTGAACCTATTGAGGTTCAGTAAGGCCCAGTGCAAGGTGTTGCTCTTCGGCCGGAGCAATCCCGGGTATTCATAAAGACTGAGAGAACACCTGGAGAGCAGCCCTGCTGAGAAGGACTTGAGGGTCCTGGTGGACGAGAATCTGGACATGAGTCAGCAGTGTGCACTTGCAGTCCAGAGGGCCAACTGTATCCTGGGCTGCATGAAAAAAGGGGTGGCCAGCAGCGAGAGGAAGGTGATTGTCCCCATCTACTCAGCTCTTGTGAGGTCCCATATGGAGTACTGCATCCAGGCCTGGGGCCCCAGCACAAGAAAGATGCAAAGCTCTTGGAATGGGTCCAGAGGAGAAACACTAAAATGATCAGAGGGCTGAAACACCTCTCCTATGAGGAAAGGTTGAGGCAACTGTGTTTCTTAAGCCTGGAGAAGAGGGGGCTTCAGGGAGACCTCATTGTGACCTTCCAGTACTTGAAGGGAATGTCTAAACAGCAGGGGGAACAACTTTTTAAATGGGTGGATAGTGATAGAACAAGGGGAATGTTTTTAAACTAAGACAGATTTAGGTTAGATGTTTGGAGCAAGCTTTTCACTCAGAGAGTGGTGACACGCTGGAACAGGTTGCCCAGAGAGGTTGCAGATGCCCCATCTCTGGAGATATTCAAGGCCAGGCTGGATGTGGCTCTGGGCAGCCTGCTCCAGAGGTTGGTGACCCTGCTCTTGGCAGGGAGGTTGAAACTAGATGAGCTTTGAGGTCCTTTTCAACCCAGGCCATTCTATGATGATTCTATGTTGGATGAAAAATATATTTCAGAGATATGACCTTATGAACTCTTCCCGCATTTTCTGTGTGGAAGCATTAAATAAGCCATTGTCTTATGTCATAAATAACCAAATTTAACAAGGAACAGAGAGCTCCACGGAGAGAATGTGCCTTTCCAGCATAACTGCAAGTACTTGCCACCTCCTGGGGTGTGAGAGAAATGAAAAAACTTTTAAAATTAAAAACGCACAACCCAGGGTTAAATTCTTACTAGTTAAGACCAGAGGCATGCAGATCAAGGCCCAAGTGCTGAACGCTTTCCTAGGTTTTAGAGCTATTTTCTTGGGGAAAAAAATACTACGATCCCTGCAAGCTGGAGTGGTGGTGATGAGCAGGCCTGTAGAGAGACAGCTAGCATTGCTGGGTGGAGCTGAGGGATTCCATTCCTGTGCCACTGACCTGGGGAAGGAAGGCTACACCTCCAGGAACGGTGCCTGCAACAGGCAGCATTCTGTCACTGTGAGTCTCTTCTCCTCTGTCATGATATCAATTTGCCTCTTTCCCATGGAGGCTGCCTTAGGGATATATTCCTCTTATCTTCACTGTTATCTTTCCCTTCATTACCTCCTCAGAAGCTGTCTCTGTTTCAGACAGCCTGAAAGAGTCATGCGAGGCCATCAAGCTCCATATTACAGGCTTTTAAGTGTATTCCACTACATTGCATGTTAATGCCACCATCAAACGGGAAAGGTAGTCATTATAGCAAATGACAAAAAAGCCATAGGCATCATGTGAAACCTGTTGTTACAGCTGTTCTGTTTCACAATGGCTATGAAAATTAGAGTCCTCTGGTGGAACTCCTCTGGAACTCAATTTAAGTCACAGATCATAGAATCAAAGAATGGTATAGGTTGGAAGGCATCATAAAGGTAATCTACTTCCAAACCCCATGCCATGAGTTTGAGAGATTTTCTAACAACTCTTCATTCATCAGATCTCAGCCCTTTGCCGATCCAGTCAGCCAGGGATTGATAACACTTCATCTTATCTGGAGGCAAGATGACACCTCTTCTCCCCAATGGGTCATGCAAGATCTGGTGAGAAGATGTTGTCAGGACCTTCAGATGTGAAGAGTGAAGCAATAAGGCTCACTCTTGCCTAGGAAAGGACAATCACTGCCCACACTGAAATTACAGCAAAACTCTGATCTCCAACAGCACGATTCAGTTCCCTTAAAACCCCTAGAAATGAGGGCACAAATATCAAGCACTTTCAGAGCACTCAACGTGTATAATTACCTTCTCTGTAGAAACCTCAGCTACCAAAAAGCAGTCCAATCTCTACTTGTATCAAAGGACAAAAAACCATGCAAGTACAATGTCGTAGGAAAGGCACGGTCAGAGTGTAACAACAGCCCATTTTACCATGTCATGGTGCTTTGAAGTGAATATTGCTTTTATGATCCACTTGTGATTCACCACCAAGTGCCTCTCTGCTGACTGCCCTTTCAGGAGGCTAGACTGAGGTCACAGCTTCCCTTGTGGATGCATGGATACCTTCTCTAGACATCTATTAAGCAGTTTCCTTGAGCTCTTTCTGTCATTTTCAGGGCACTAAGGATTTTGCCAAGTTCAGCATTCTTCTCCTGTGGACCCTGAGAATTGCCTCCAGACAAAAGAAGCACTGCTTAGGGCAGGTATGTCCAACTCATGGCCCAGCATGGCTGGCACTGCGGCACCACACTGTAACAGCAGCTCTGCCCTATAGAGCAACCCTGGGCATGCACCCATCATTCAGCAACAGCCAAACCATCAGTACACTATTAACACTGTCAACTGAAAGTGCTGAAAGCATCACTGATCCAAGTGATGGCAAATAATTGTATGCATTTTGATACACTGGCTAAACACAGTCCTCCGAACTGAGAATATACAGAGAATATGCAGCCATGCTTTTTGCTTTGATAAAGGAGTTTGACAGTAGGCTTCAAAATTACCAAAATAATAATCAATTTATGCTTGCAACACCATTTTCACTTGATATAAATACATTATTTGCAAACTCTCAGATGGAGTGTATAGAGTTACAATCAGATATTTAAGTCAAAAATCTGATTGTGTCTCTTTATGGGACTTCACAAGACCTCTCTTACTGGAGAAAAACATCCTTCACTTCACAATCCCACCTTGGTCATGTCATTGCTTTTTGGCAGTACACACATTTGTGGACAATTGTCTAGAATGAAGTACAGGAAGAATATATCACATTTTGTTGCCATGTGACAGATGGCAGCAGAGGGGCAGTCTGAGACACTGGCATCTGACATGGAAGTGTATATGAAACAGAGTGATGGATTTGAATTCCTCCATGGAGAAAAAGTGGCACCCACTGACATTCATCAGTGCTTGCTGAATGTTTATGGAGACCAAACAGTGGATGTGAGCACAGTGAGGTGGTGGGAGGGGGTGTTTCAGCAGTGGCAACAACGTGTCACCTCTGCTAGTGCCAATTTTTACTAGGGTGGTATGCAGGATCTTGTTCATCACTGGCCAAACTGCTGATGTTGAAAAATAGCATTTTGTAGCTGAGATTTTTTTCAGTCAAACAGTGTTGTGGTGCTCTTAGGATCAGTTGAACTTTCCATGGAAATAAATAGGAAACATTACTTTTAGAACAACTGTATACTCAGCTCAAGACAATTCCCCCTTACTCAGTGTGGGCCTGGCAAGCCAAAAGCTTGGACACCCATGGCTTAGGATATTCCCAATCTTTTCAAGCACTCATGGCAGAAAAGGAATCATTTAGTTATCACTGGAGCTGAAGATTTGCTACCCATGTGTTCATTCACCCTGTATTCCTCTGGAGCCAGAGTCATCAAAATGATTGCTGTATGCCAACACAGGCAACAGCCCAACATTTAGACTCTGCCTGGAGCATGTGGACTGTGAGATACATGCATATTCACCCAGTTTTTGCAAATGTAAAAACTCCCCAAGCTTTCTCTATACTATTGCATATTATAAGAAATAAGACAATGAAAAATGATTCTAAGCATTTCATGGTAAGGCTACTTATTATCTCCAGATCCTTCACTTCCCAGTATAACAGAGATTCAGCACAGTAGAACCTGGCTGAGTCAATGGGGAGGAGCTAACCGAGCCAGTGCTATTGGGTGGCTGTGGGAAGAGCTGTACCCACTAGTGTAGCCCTTGCATCTGTACACTTTGTGTTGTCCCAAAAAGATGGCTATGCACAAAGTTAATATCTACTTCTAGGTGAATAAATTGTTATAAATATATGAATTTCTTAGTCTCTCTTCGAGCATTGCTCACCATCCCCTGGCAATCCCAGTGTAAATCCCCATTTACTATGTTAGCAAGCCAGCTGCACAGATGTTTTGGTTCCACATTATCTGGTGGACACTGCTTTCCCAACTGTTCTCACTGGTCGAAGAAAATCACCAAAGATTGTGACTTCTTTTAGACACTGGCAGCACAGCTATAACTTTAACAGTTCTTTCATCCAGTAACTGAACTGAGGAAAACCACTCCTAGACTGCCATAGACTTTTGCCACCAAGGCCCTGGAGCTACTCTTAATACACTGATGGAGTTCAGAGTAGACTCATGTGGATAAACAGGCAAGGGACGGTAGCATGAGAACTGGATAAGCCTTGGCAATCTCTTTAGTTCATCCTATGTAATAGCCATGGTCAAAATGAAAATCTCCTGGGACAACTGTCCAGACAGGCCAAGAGTTCTGTAATCCACAGGAGGGTATCCCACCACCATGCATTCAAAATTCCTGACTCCCACGTATGAATTAGGCAAAACCAGACAAGACATCTCCAACACAACATTCTGAGCCCACGTATTGCCAGGTTCATGGACCTGCTCTGGTCCTGCACATCTCCAGATAGTGAAAAAACCTTCATTCTGCTGTGAGAGGTCAGAAATTTCCAGCCTTCCTCAATGTAGGAGTCCCCATCCTCCATCTTCTTGGGGACAGCCCTTTTTCATTCCTCCTTCTATGAAATGACCAAAGGCTGGGCTCTTGGCCAAAGGATCAGTCTGCAGTTCATCCTCCCTGATGCTGTGTAGTGAGCTCAGCTCCTTCATCAACACCTTCAGTACCTTCAGTACCTTCAGTACCTCAGCAACTTGACAGGAGCATGACCCTGCAGAGGAATGTAGGTCACTCCTGTGGAAATCCCAATCGGACTCTGAGCAAATCAGTGTCAACAGCTGGTCTTCCTCTAGCTCTCTAACAGCAAAGTAAGTTGCAATTTAAATGAGATAACTTAAAATTAAAAATAAAATTTTAGAAAATAACTCTTATACTTGTAGGTGAGCATAGTGACAAGATACAGTGGCTCATCTCAGTTACTTCTCCATCTGGTTTAACTTCAAGACAGTGTCTGTGCCCTTCCTCAAGCCTAATTAACTCCTTCAATGATTTTTGCCACTTCTCAAAGCATTAGCTCACACTGTGGCTGAAGAAAGGCATTTGTAATGAGGGCTGCTTGCCCTTCTCCTCATCTCAACAGCCAGGGAGGGCTGTGTACAGTGCCAAACAATTCTCACGCCTTCAGTGTGGACTAGACCATCAGTTTTGCAGCTGGGACAGCATGCACAGTCAGCATCCACTGCCTGGAGGGCTGCGACCAACCTCTCAGTTCCCATCAAGTCTGACCAACAGCCCTGCCTGAGCTACTCAGGAGATTTCTCTCTGTCTGATGGAAATACAGTTCCTCAACAACAAGCTAGAAGAACTGCCCATCTTTCCAACCAGAAATGCTTATTTTCAGACTCAATTTTTATGAATTACTCCATTCAGATAGCAAAATGTGTGTATACAGATATTTGAATACACAGGATGATATCTCCAACTCCTCTGTATTGATGTTGATGTATATTGGCTACTGACATCTATTATGTAGTCTTTCCATGCAGTGAACTGAAGTTAGTTTACACATCTTAGAGTTCTTAACATAATTGTTTAAAATACTGTAACTATTTTTAAATCTTCAAGTCAAAGAAAACAATTTCACATAGTTCATCTAGTTTTACATAGGGAGTAATATTTCAGAAGGACACTGAAGGAGATGTATTTATTATATTGGCAAGAAAATACACATGCCTGAAATATAACAACATAGACAGAAGAAAAAAAAAAAAAAACTGTGTTGTCTCAGAAGCAGAAGAGTTATTCAGACTTTCAAGATAAGATATAGTAGAAGAAAGGTTAACAAGGAAAAGTTGAGGTAAACTATGTGGGTTTACTTTGTTTTGTTTTTAAGTACAAATGAGAAGAAAACTTTAATGGCACATAGTTCCCTCATTCAGCAATGAAGGTTTAAAGGCTCTGTAATATTTTCATTCATCTTGAAGTCCATTTTGAGTATGTAGTATCGGTAATCAAGCCACCATTTAACTGAAAAAGAAGAGATCTTATTTACTAAGCACTTTCTCATTTTTATTCAGTTCTCTCATTCCTTAAAAGCCCCTCAGTTCTTCCTTGCCCCATCTACTCATCACTGAGCCCCCTTGTACCCACTCACACTACAACCTCTGTGAAACAACTACCTAGCATGGTACCCATCGTACCTAACACACTCCTAATTTCACTACTGTATCCACCATACCTACATGGCAAGTAGTTGGTCATGTAATAACTGAAAGAGTAGCACTGGGAAAAGAACAGCTGTGCCCTGAATCTGCCTCAGTTAAATGAATCAAAAAACAAGTTCAAGTAAGAGATGGTCATAACTTCTGATTACTGAACTCTAGTAGGCATGAGCACCTCACAAAATAACGCTCCTGCTCAAAACTGAAAGCATAGTAAACTCCCACACCAAGTACCATAAATAACTTCCCTGGGATATCAGAAGTCAAAGTATTTGACCAAAAGTCGAAGTATGAATTCCTTGTGTGCAACTGAATAACAGTGGGGATGACAATTTATACCATAGAAATGGTTAGTAGATCAGGAACGTGGTCCACGCACAGAGATAGCAATTTGTTCCGAATTCTTACCATTGTAAATACCAGAAGGATTCCCTAGCTCATTACTTTTGGCTGTGCCAATACCAGTAGTTTCAGAACCCAGCTGCACCAAATTGCACCGCCGCCACTGCATGGTGATGTGAGGAAATAGCATCTATCCCCTAGTCCAAGGGAGAAGGATTAAAAATGCACCTAGATGAACATGGCTTCTACACAAAAGCAGCACCTTCCTACCTCACCTTCATTTTGTATTTCCCTTGTTTATGAACATAACATGTACAGACTTGTTTCCTGCCCTTGCCAGACAGTGCTCTGCTCCCACATTGCACACTCAGACCATTCTGCTCCCTGAAGCATGGGTACCTTCAGCCCCCACTGCCTCTCCTGCTCACTGGTCAGCTCTGAATGTGGCCACTGGTCTGTCTACACCATAGAAACATTTGACTGATACAATCATCAGGTCTCAGTATGCTAATCATAACCGGAAAGGTTCACTATAGCTGGGGGCTTGGGAGAGTTGTAGCTAGCTTTGTTGTTGATCTTAAATCTCCTGAAATGCATTCAAGAAGGCAAAAGTTTAGAGAGGAGCTTTATTCTGTTCAGGGATCAAGGTGGGAAATTCCCACAAATGAGGCACAAATCTTCACACTGACTTCTAACACAATCAGGGTATGAATGGACTTTCAGAATGGTGCACAAATCTCACCTTTGCTTCCCCTAATCAAGCCTGGCAGGATTGGGACTTCCCCTTTCTGGAGCTTCTATTTAGAAACCAAATAGGAGAGAGAAGGAACAATGCAGCCTCCATGAGCACATTCCCTGGTCTGAGTGCATTTTCTCAGTAGGATGGGATTTGCCTGATTGAGGAAAGTTGCTACATGCCTAACACTTCCTGGAGTTATGTATCTGCATGCCAATTATGAAAACTATTTTGGGGTATGAATACTGCATTTGAAATATTATTTTGATAAATTAGTTGCTGAATATACAGAGATTTGGAAAAAAAATACAAAGTACAAGGAGAACAGAAAAGATTCATGACTAATGACTCTGAATCTCAAAGTTCAAATAAACATCCTTGTTAAGCCAGCTTCCAAATGCATTTTTGTTTATGCGTCTAGCAACAGTAACTCAGCAAGTTTTGCCCTCAGAATGAATTCAGATTTATTTAGATGAAATCACTAGTGGTTTGGGGCTCTAGTGGTGACCAGAAATAGCATCAAAAGTTTTCAGTTATCCAGTCTGGATTAGTCTTCTGAAGTTTCTTCAACTTAATATTGTTATAAAGTGGGAATCAGAAACATTAAGTAGGGAGGAAAATAAGTAGTAAACTGAATATAAAAGACATCTTCCAGTACTTTGGTAACAGAGATTACAAAGCAACAAGGGGAGCACAAGGGTGGTAAAGCCTTGAACATTCTTGATTTCCTTTCTGGTAGCTGTCCAGCTGGCATGGAACTAGTACACCTCAGCACTGAAATAATGAGCGTGCAGACTGCAAAAAGACTGAGAACAGTGTTATATTATATATGACTTTCATGTTACCCACCTTCTTAAAAAAAAAAAGAAAGAAAAGAAAAATAGTAGGGAAGATAACATCCATCAAAGGAGGAGAACTAGTAGTCAGAGTCTAGTTTCAACCTTGTAGTTTGTCTCTCTTTTAGCTGAAAGCATTAAAATACCCACAAACTACTGAATAGTTAACACAGATCAGCATCGTCTCTGTCACAGAAGGGAATCAAAGAACATCTTCAACCAAGTCCAAGAGAAGTTGATGGAGTCCAAAGAATAATGGGATGAAATTAGAAAACAGACAGTGTCAGAGAAATCTTTCTGCCTGACAAATCCACCATTTTACAGAATACCCTCCTTGGTGAGAGGACTAAGAGTTAATGGGAACATCTAAAACATAGTCATGAAGAAAATGCATGTTTCTGTTCTCATTTAATTTGCATTCTTCAACGTGCTTTGAGAAGATAAGTGAACAATAAGATCTTTTCCATCTATAAGTTCCATAATTCTGTACATTTTCATATGAGGTTTTATAAATCTGATCTTGCAGGGAAATTGTATATCAGGAAATGTTTGTATGCTGCAAGGCAATTCTGTAATGTGGGATTTAGACTTATTTTGCCCCCATGCAAATCTTCACTAGGTGACAACTGTGGCATTCTTTGTCTCAGCATAAAAAATGATTTGACTACTCACGGCACTTTTTCCAGGTCTATGAAAGCCTTTGGGATTATGCTGGAGGAAAGATTTAGTTATGTTTCTATGGAAACTATAACTGTTACATAAAAGCTTGTTTAACAAGGAAGAGTGTAATAGTATATCTCACTCAAGGTGAGCCACCTCCAGGATACCTCACTGATAAACTTCTAGCTGGGTCTGAAAGCCCAGCAGGACACCAGAGGGTTTCTCACACCTCTAACAGCAGTGAGAGGCAGCGGTACTGTTGGATAACTGCTTATGTGCTCATGTGGCATAGGTGTTAGAATCTCACATGGAAAGAAGCAGTCATCCTGCTAGACTTGAGAATAAATTTTTCAGTAGGTAGATCATGTAGTAATGATTTCCTAAGTTCATGTCTTTCTCACTTACCCTCTATTTTGTCCACACACAACTTTACTGACTCTGGTGTGACCTCTGTGAGGACAAACACAGTAAAGTTTTTTCATAAAGCACTGAAGTACTCCCAGCTGTTTGTTTGCAAACACCTAGAGATAGAAGCGGTATTTTTTTCACTTAGCCGCTACATTTCCTGAGATGATAGTCTCTGAAATTAAAAAGAGCTTTGTCCCTTTGAGTGTCTTCCCAGTGAGCACATAGCAATAGCTGTTGCAGTGATACAAAAATACCAGAGCTGAATCAGAATTTATTTTCATGTTTTCTCCTCAGAAAAGAAGATGTGCAAATCTACTTTTAGAATATATTTCATATTTCCCCATTGAAAGCACTGCCAGCTATGCTTTGGACTTCATTGCAATGAACTAGAAATAATAAAGCTGGCCATAATTGATTATCAAGATAATGGCAAAAACTGAGAAGGAAAGCTTCTTTTTTATTTATTTTTTTTTTGTTTGTTTATCCTTGTTATCTTACCAGAAGAAAAAAAAAAGTATCATTAAGAAATGCACTCAGCCTATACTATACTGAAGCCACTGAACCAGTTTTGAGTGATTGAAACAGAAGACTTTTTACTGTTTGCTGGGGAGTCCCAATTGTTAGTGCAGGCAAATTTCATCCAAGTAGTGTAAGTGTTACACTAGCCTTCATACTTTATTAAGCTACATAGATTTGAACTATGTTGTAATGTGCAGTGAGGTGACCCAAATCTACAAATCTTTGCTCTGATGGGACATGGGAAGCGCAGGAAGCATACACCAAAACAGAAAGTCTCTGAGAAAGGTCTCTTTTATCCACTAAAGAGAAAAGTGTTTTTTTTTTTTTACATTTGGAGTTTCCTCTTTGCTGCTAATTCTGTTTCTGTACTGCTGGGTGAGACTTTACCCAGGACCCTTTGTTCATTCAGTCTCCACAGCTTTCACTGAGCCGTGGTGGTACCCTCCATCCCCTTTTGCTTCTGGGACAACAGTTTCTAATATCATTTACCCTATCCATGGACTGCCTGGGGTAAATTAAATTTCTGCTGAGATGGAAACAAAGCAGGTAGTTCCAAACCATGCAACAGCTTCTCAGTCAAAATCATAGTGTTTGAGCACAGTGCCGCAGATGCAGTCCTGAAGCACCAGTCTCAGTCCTGTGTGGGGAAGATGAAAGCCAGAATTCAGTCCTTCATGAATCCCATCTTCTAGAAGGCCCTACTGTTTTTCTCTTCAGAGGCAACAGATTAACATTCTGTGCTGCTCACTTTCTGTAGCAACATTTCCACATATTTACACTCTGAAAATTCCAAAACAGATGTTTTCAATTCTTTCCTCACTGATAATCATTTCAGATAATTAGGGTTGGCTTTATGGTCTAGTAAAGGTAACTATGACAGGTTGAGCATGAGCTACATGGTGCATATCCCTATCATGCACAGCATCTAAAATTATAAGCAGTCAAATTATCTTCAGTTGTTTTCTCTCTACATTTTGAAAAAACTAGTAACTCAGGGTTCACATCACCTTTGTAATTGAAGGAGTGTTTATTTATTTCATACAAAAGAAATGATACAACATAAGCACTAAGAAGCCATAATTACAAGATTTCTAAGGCCATATTTCTAGAAGCCATCTCAGATCTTGATTAAAATGAACACAACTAACAGCTTCT
Source organism: Callipepla californica brunnescens (assembly GCA_023055505.1). Taxonomy (NCBI): domain Eukaryota; kingdom Metazoa; phylum Chordata; class Aves; order Galliformes; family Odontophoridae; genus Callipepla; species Callipepla californica. The sequence continues at coordinate 109,610,962 of JALIRH010000001.1, read as the reverse complement.
GGTCCTGCTGTCATCCCATAGGAGCTAGCTGGCAGTTCCTTCGGAGCATGTTCCTGGTTCCTAGATGTGCCAGTGCATAACTTTTGAAGATAATGCAGTTGTGGCTGCCCACTTTTCAGTGATACAGTTTTTCAACCACATCAGTTCCAGTGCATTTTGCTGATGCTTTTGATCTCTCACTTCAGCTGAAAGCACTGAATTCCTGTACCCTTAGGGTACAGGACATCTTGAACAAGTGCAGTAAATAGCAGAGACCTCTTTGCTCAAGTTTCTAAATTACTGTCCCATCTTTGTAGATTATTGATGTTACACAATTGGAAAATCAGAGGAGGCCTTGATGAAAGCATTCCGTCAGTATTCAGATGACAAAAGCATACCCATTTGATTTTTGCAGTTGCTGATAAATACAATAGAAAGAACGTGAAGAGGAGGAAGAGCTCTGTTTTCCAAACATTTCTTGGAATAGCTCTTGTTTGGAGACCATATTCACATACCAACATCAGTATTCACATACCAATGTGGTATCGCATCAGGCATAATAGGGAAGAGTACAAGGTCAGTTTAGCTGATGGCATGAATAATTCTTTCCCCAGTACAACCTCAAAATTCAACTGAATCATTTTTTAGAGAAGAAGCAGAAATAAAGTGTCTTCCAGCTTGGCCTATCCTCCTGAGAAGAAATATCAAATCTGAAGTTTAAATTGTTTCGGTTACCTAGACATACACATACAGAAAACAGACACCAGTTCTTGAACAAATCACTCAGAAGAAAAGTAGTTATTTCTTTCAGGCACTTCAGTCAGCACTAATGGCCATTTCAGGAATTAGATCTCTTAGAAGCCAGCACTATCAGGGGAACAGAGAAACTACCATACCTCTATCCCCAGATGTAGCTGATCATTCGTGAAACTGGGTGTACAGAAAACAGATTCACAAAGCATTGCAACTTACTCCCATGCTGATAAAAAGCCTTTGAAATGTCCTGCTTTTGCATTAGTTGGTGACACTGACCACAGAATATAATAATATAAATTACATGAAGACTTTTACTTGTCCTACTTACTCTGATGGAAGGGCACCTGTAGTTGCCTCTCTAAGTCTTCTTCGAAGTACATGGAACTTTCACTGCCTTAGCAAAAGGATTCCCCAGACTCAGGAAGACAATGTAGGCAGCAGTTTAGAATACTTCAGTCAGAAGAGATCTTCAAAGATCATCAAGTTCTGTCCCGTGACCGCAGACAGTTTTTATCTTTCTCTCTTAGCAGAAAAACGTAAAAATACAAAGCATCACACAATCCTCTGGGGAACATAGTTTTTCTTCTCTTCTGAGACAGTTATACCCAGAACTATCGATGATCCACGGAGCTGGAGCATTAACTCTCTAATTCTCAATGCACTACATGATGTTGTGATGTGGAATACCAATACCAAAAATCATAAAACCATGATGCATTTCTTTTCCTTTTTCTTTTGCTGTTAGTTGGGTTATTTTTGGATTTAGGGGTAGATTTTGTTTGTGTGTTTTGTAATGAAATGAAATGCATGATTCAAGTTTTCTACTTGAATCACTGAGGCTTTGAGTACTACTTCAGTTGGAGTAATTTTGAATGATGCCAGTGGAGATGCATTCATTTATTCCAGCTGTGCCTCAGGAAGAAGAAGACGAGACTCAACACCTTGTACTGTATTGACAGAGCCAAGAGAAATGTGTTATCCTCTGCTATCTGCTGTGATTCAATCAAGCCTGTTTCTGTATGGCTGACTTCTTCATTTATCACTCACTACTTGGAAAATTCTTGTGTTGTCAAAAATGGGAACTAGGAGGCAAAATGACACAAACATCATGAAAATTTGTTGTGTGCTCCAAAGGCCATCAGTGGAAAACATTATCAAACACCAAACTTTGAACGAGTGTGCTGTGCTGGGTGTTGTTTTCACCAATAAAATTCATATCCTTCACTTCCCTAAGCCAGAGAAACTTTTTATTGCAGCAGATATTGGATATAGAGTACTGCAACCAGAAACAGTACAGTGTTAGACCAGTCAGCTCCTCCAGAAAAATCCCCTGAATTTTTAATCAAAACTCTTTTTAAAAAAAGCAAATAATAAGCCTGTTGTGTATTTTTTTTAGCCTGCTTTTACACTGATCTTAAAAGAAAATATGGATGCTATTGTAGCATTTTTTATGCAGGTGACAACAAGAAAATCTTACACGGATGATGAATTAAAATGGTGATGTTTGTTATGTATGTGCTAGGCATGGGATGTGAACTGCAAGGAGGAACTGCCCTCCATCAGCTCTGAGGGCTGTGTCCTCAGACACCAAAACTCCACAGCTCAGCCAGTCACCTGGAGCACAGCAGCACCATGCCCATGCCTTGTCTGAGGAGCAAATGGATATATTGCTTTGTGGGAAAAGCAATAAGTACACTTCCTAAAAGATGCCCAGAGAGACAGTAAGTCTTCCTGAACTCTTGTCTTACATAGGGTTTGGTAATGAAATCCAGGCACAATTCTTCCTGAAACCAAGAGTACAGTCTTTATATCTGGCGCAATAGGACAAGGTACTAACTCCAAACTTATCCAGCAAATTTGAGCATAAAAAATGGATGAATGATGTTGAGTGGATTTTTATTGTGGATTCTCCCTAATTTTATTTGGAGCTCGAAGCCTGAGGAAAACAAAGAAAAAAACAAGGCCCATGAAATTGAGCTGAGCTTCAACATATAGGTGGATGAGTGGAGCACACTCCAAAACAGAAACAAGAGTGGTTTAGAGAGCTACAACTCAGGCACCTGGCATTTGTGTGAGTTACATTTATGGAAGTACACTGTCTGACCATGTTCCCTAAGGCAGGATCTTATGACATAGAAGACTACTAGAAAAAAAATGTGTACAACACTTGATGAAATTATATACAAATTTTTCTCTGCACATGAGCCCACCTAAATTCCCATTTCTTCCAGTTAACTCTCTTTGCTTATTTTGACTTACATCAGAAACCTCAAGCTGACCCAAATGTCCTGCTTTCAGCTAAGGCAGAGTTGATTTTCTTCATAGTGTCTGGTATGATGCTATGGTTTGGTTTTAGGTGAAGCACAGTGTTGATCACACACCACTGCTGGAGTTGTTGCTGAGTAGTGCCAACAATGACAGTTCAGCTTCTCACACTACCCTGCCAGCAAGGAGCTGGGGGTGCACAAGGAGCTGAGAGGGGACAGAACCAGGACGAGTGACATACAAACCAAACAAAGACTTGTCCTGCACTATGTGGTGTCATGCAGAAGCTATAAAACTGAGGGGAGTTGGCAGTGGGAGACAACCTCTGCCCAGGGAGTGGCTGGGCATCTGTCAGTGGGTGGTGAGAAATTGCATTGTGCATCTCTTGATATATATAGATAGATATATACATATATAGATATGTATGTGTATTATAATTACTTTGTGTTGTGTTTTTTTTTTTTTTTTCTGATTCTCACCCCCATCCCACTGGGAGCGGGGAGTGAGTAAAAAGATGTGTGGTGCTAAGATAAGCTGCCTGCTGGGTTAAGCCACAACTCCAAACTAATATCCTATCTTCCCTACTGGTCCTGTGAAGGAGTCAAATATTGTTTCAAAGAAAGGAATAAAAAGGCAAAGCAAACTTGAAAGAAACTACCCAGTCAGAGCAAAGGAAGGTGAAAGTCTATTCCTCAGTTGTAGGCAACTGTCAGAGATTGGGTCTTTGCACAGTGATGTACAAGCAGTTACATAAAGTGCTGAATTAGATGCAATACACGTGGGTAACTGAGAAGTCATGGTAAAGCAATGGAGGCTATGAGAAGTATAACCATTTAAGGCAACATCTGAGTGCCTTCTAAGATGGCATGGCAAGACACAAGCAGAAGCTAAGCCATAAGAAACAAAAGGCACAAGGAGCTAATCCACAAGAAGCTAAGTCACTAAAACGAGTTTTTCCCCTCCATTTCATTTCTGTTTGGAACAGTTTGTCTTTCCTTTTTGGTGCTTCTTTCATGGTTCTGTCTTTCACTTCTTCCCTCCAGATGTGGAGGTAATCCATGCTCAAAAGTTGGAGTTAGTCAGCAACTCACAGACATTTCCCTGTATATAGTTAGAGCAAATCTTTGGTGATGTCTCATTTGATGTGGGATATGGGATGTATGGGACAGTGATGAAGATGGGGCAAGTGCTCATTTGCAGCAGAAGAACTTCACGTTGTTGAGCGCTGTATCATCCTTAAATCCCTGTGGTGGCTCTACCTTTGTCTGGAGACCACATATTTTGCATCTTTTGCTCCATGGGCCAAATCTTCCCCATGATAGTCCATCACCTACTAGCACAGTTTCATCTGAGCATCTGAACTGGATGTTGTTGGCCGCTGTGTCATCACCTCCTCCTTGAGACTTCTCTGATCTCAGTGAAAAAGAGATCAAGTAGCCTTGAGGGCAAACTAGGAAGCTGGTCCAGGTACCCCACCTGCAAAAAAAAAAAAAAAAAAAAAAAAAAGCAGACAGGAATTTCTAGGCTCTGCAAACCATTTGGCTATCCCCTTTTTCCTTATCACACTGCCCTCAAGTTTGATGGCTCCTTCCCCTCAACAGTGACCTTCACAATGTCCTGATGCCTCTGTAGCCCCTTACTTTGTCTTTCTTTGGATGTACTTTTCTTTTTATTGGAACCTTGCCAGAAGAAATACTAGAAAATTCCAGAATGGATGGTGACAGTTCTGGTAGAAACTCTATGGAGCACATTTTATGATAAATCCCTTGCCTGGCTCACGCGTACATGTAAGAGAGCAGTGAGAGCATGCACTCCACTCTACTACCCTGAGGAGCACTGTTTACTTCAGTAGGGTCAGAACATCACAGGTTTCACAGGTTTTACAGAATTGTAGGGGTTGGAAGGGACCTCTAGAGATCACCTAGTCCAATCCCCCTGCCAGGTTCCACAGGTAGGTGTCCAGGTGGGTCTTGAATGTCTACAGAGAAGGAGACTCCACCACCTCTCTGTGCAGCCTGTGCCAGTGCTCCATCACCCTTACTGTGAAACTTCACAAAAGTTTCTGAAGATACGGTTAAAAATCCCTTTCTACTCATTTGCACCATATGTTGCAGATTTCCAAGAGGGGCCCTAGGAATGTAACTTAGGAGTTCACAGTGCTCTGCAGAAATTTCAAGAGCAAACGGAAGGTGGTGATATAAAGTACCCCTATTTAGTTAGCCTAAAAATGAATGGAAAAAAAAAGAAAAAAAACACATTATTTTACTTTCTATTCCAGCTTTGTGAAAATGAAAAAGATACCCCTGTAAATGGCGATGATTAGAGATATTTTATGAGCTGGTGCATGACAAATGAGAGAGGAACCCATGTTACTTACTTCCCCACCAAGGACTCAATGATTGAGCCATCGAGGCAGCGCAGCCGTATGCCATTCAGAGCTGTGTCATCTCTGCCAAACTGGGAGGGCTCAACCTGCAGTGGAAGGGCATGGGGACAGAGGTAAAGGCCCAGAAAAAGTCATCTAAGTGCCTGTCATAAACACTCCTAACTCCTTTATCTACTGGGAAAAAAAAAATACCTTGAAAAGCATGTAGAAAATGTGTCTGCCATACTGGGATACAGTTACATAGCTACATAACACAAGCAACACATTCTTCTTTGCGGGTTTTTTTATAACTCTGTTTCAGCAAGTGGGTGAGAGACTCAGTCCTAAGGAACACACTGGAGAAGGCTACCAGCTTTTCTGAATCCTGATTTTGGCACAAATGTGGCTTCTTCCAGCAAAGCCAGTCACTAGCAGACCATGAGTATGCCTGTACACACCTACCCAATGTGACAACAAAACAATTCTGACAATAGCTCTGTTTTTGCTGTATTTAATGTGAGACCTCTTGTCCTGAAAATAAATAAATGAATTGATAGATAACCATATTTTTAGTTTAGCGGAGTAATTCTGGTGGCTACGTTTTCCGAAGGGCTCAGAATTTGATGTGCAGTATACCAGAGTCAGGAGGAGGATAAGCAATTCAGAAAGCCCTTGGAGTCTGGAGAAGTCCCTCCAGGAAACAGAGAGTTGAAGATCAGGGCACAGAAACAGGAGACAAAGTAAAATGGAGAATTTTTACCTTCAGTGCAAATCCATTGGCGTATCCACTGCGGCAAAACTGTCGAATGCCCCACTTTCCCCAGTGGCCTCCATTGGGCACAGTGATGACAGAAGTGTATTCACGGGTCCCTGCATCCACAGTGCAGAAAAAGAGCAGGATGAGTACTGCTGGCTTGAGCACCTTCATCTTTTCCACTCCGCATATGAAGGGGACCTGGTGTACGAACAGGGGAACTTATACCCTGTCAAGTCAGCTTGGGTTTCCCCATCAATTTGTCAACATCCACTGTAGGAACAATAGCTCCTACACAGGCGGTGACATAGCACTTGCTGACCTGCTTCTTATGCCAGTGAGGAGCTCTCTTGGAAGCACAGTTTGAGAACCAACATGTAGCAAATGGTGGCACAATAGAGGTGCCTGCCATCACTGGAGAGCTAGGAAGACCCATGCTGACCTTGCTGCACTGATGGTGTTTGTAGAGAAACTTGACAGAGCTTAATGCTGATTCTCATGGTAGATACATATGTTATATATATGTGTATATATATATATATACAGGCTGCTCTAAAATTACATATAGATATGGGCTGTATATGTAGGCTGTTCTGAAAGTAATGCCTTTCATTTAGTTATGTTGGCCCATAACGTCAGAGGCAGATACTGATGGCTTGTCAGTAGAGGCTGAGCCTTCCCACCAATATTCCATTTTGCTGCTGTGTGACAGTTGGCAGCAGAGGGGCAGTCTGGCAAACTGGCATCTGACATGGAAGTACATGGAAGCAAAAGTGTGAAACTGAACTCCCTGTGAGAAAAAAAATGATGCCCATTGACATCCACTGGCGCTTGCTGAATACTTATGGAGAACAAACAGTGGATGTGAGCACAATGAGATGGGGAGTGGTGCACTTCAGCACTGGCAACAGTGACATTGAATCACCTCCAGTGGTGTAGGTGGCTATGACCATGACATGCAGGCTCTCCTTCATTGCTGGTGAAAACGCATAGTTCACGGTGATGACTATGTTGAAAAATAATGTTCTGTAGCTAAGAATTTGCCCATTAAATTGTGTGATTGTGCTTTCTGTATCAGTTGTAGTTTCCACGGAAATGAATAAGAGTCATTACTTTCGGAGCAACCAAGGCTATTTATACAGGCTATTTATGGTTTCAGTACCATTTTGTTTCCACTGGTACTTTTATCTCAGTAAAAAGCACTGTGCTTTGTCACAAGCTTAAGTAGTCAAACACGCTGAGATGACCACAGCAAGTCTCAAAGTAATTTCAAAATGAATGCCACTGGGGAGGAACGTGTATGACAGGTTATCCAGAAAAGTGGTACTGAATTTGAGTCTCTGAGGATGGCACAATGCAGGGAGAGATTAATTTAAATCCCTTCTTTTGAGAAGATCTCTTCACACACAGATAACAATTCTCCCTAAAGACCACAGCCAACCTTAGTAGGAGCTGTTTCTTTGTTCAAGAAGCAAGGGGGAGAATATAATTTAGGAATGTATCCCAAGGACCAGGATTTCAGAGTAAGATAGGATGACAAACATATAATTATTGGAAGACAAAATGTTTCCCTTTTCTAGGGATCTCTTTCACTCTTTGTTCTGTTTCTGCCCTGGTAAGAGCTGATGTTGCCTTTCCGGATCTTCACTCCATACTCTTCTTCTACTGACCTACACTTCTCTTTAGGTGACAATATCTGTAAATGGTGATGACAGGAATCAGGATGAGCCTTTTTGTGGAAGGCGTCACAAGATCACCCCAGGAGATGGAGGCACAGCCTGTTCTGTTTACTAGAATGGGACTTTAATTTTGATTCTTCAAAGTGGAGTGCAGAGGACAGGTGTTTTCCATCACAAGGATCATGCAACCATGGCTGGTGAGCCAGGTGTGTTTGCTCAGCCAGGGTCACACATGGGCAGACAGGCACACCCAGACCTGCCCTTGGTTTCATGAGAACAGAAAGAAGCAGAAAGAATCAACTGGGACTTAGTAGTAACACCACAAACTAAAATCAGGATCCTCACATTCATTTATACTTTTCTTGCCCCAAACCACCTCCATCAGTAGCTGCAGATGCACAGCCTGGCAGGACCCACAGTTTATGCCTGAGATTGGGGTCCAGGTTCTACATCTCCATATAGATCATCTGTCGAGCTGCCAGCAGTCCCTTTGGAGAGAAAAAGCAACTTCTGCTGAGTCCATTGTCCCTGAGGGTATTAAACCCCCCAGGAAACTGTAAGAGAGATGTCAACAGGAACAAGAATGCAGAAGAAACAGCAGTGCAGATTATCTCAGTGACGTGTTTTCATTGAGCTATATGAAAGGCTGAAGGTAGTAAGTGCCTGGGAACTCCAGGGAGAGTGAAGATAAGCAGCATCCACAAAAGTCAGTAATTAGGGAGGGGAGTTTTGTGATGAATGGCTGTGTTTCTGCATGCCCCAGTCCATTTTGTATATCTCCCACCCTTTCACCAAGGTAACTATTGCCACCCACCAGATCTCAAGTGCCATGTCCCCAGCAGCTCCTATGTCCAAAGTGGCCACTACATGTACAAATGTATGTACGTATTATGTACAAATCAGATCTAACATACACCCTGCCAAACCTCCCTGACCTCTAGCTTAGGGGGGGACGTGTCACTTCACAGGTAACTCCATCAGTGAAAAATAACTCCCTGTGTTATGGAAATGGTACAGCAACAAACTTAGAAATCTCACCTATATTGTCATGTAATATCGTATCTGCTTTGTCTATAAAAATACAAAAGGTTGTATTATTTAGAAACAAGTGGTGATATTCTGACTGAACCTGAACGTTTACAGTTCATAAGCCTCCATCTGAAATAATTCCCTTTATGGCTGCCGAGGAAGAGAATATGATGGCAATAGTGAGAAACAGACATCTTCACATAAAGCTCTCCCTAAAAATACCCATTCATCTCCATTGACTGCAGTGAGGCAGGATCTCCATCTGGACCAGTCTTATAACCACTGTCCCTTTGTGGGCTAAAAACAGTAGTGGTGAATTAGAATTAGTACTCTGTACTATGGGCAAATTTCTTATGCTTCTCAATTCCTATTAGGGAACTGCTTATTTTGCCAGAATGCACGACAGAACAATCCTCTTTGTAGATTTGAGAGACAAAGAACTTGGTAAAGCAGAATGAGGTAGCCAGTCCATGCCTGAAGCCCTAGGGCAGGCTCAGTCCACACCTGAGAAAGTGTTCCCAAAAGGTGAGGAATGTTTGTCCAACTTGTTTTCTAAAACTTCTGGGGATAAACACACAGCAGATCTCTAAAGGAATACAATATAGTGCTCGACTGTCCATATTGTTGGCACAGTTCTACTGTCTGCTGAAATGTAAGCCTACTGCTTTTTCCTGTTCAGAGGTTCTCTGCCCCTTTCCTTCAGAGTAGATTAATTTCAGTACAATTGCCATGCACACACTAGAACTGAAAATACTTTAAGGGTCCACTTGTCATTGAAATTTCACTGTGATTTCCACATGCATAGGAGAAATAAAACTGCTGAACAGAAAGAAGACACCATAGCTGGTAACCAATAAATTATTTTGCTCGTATCTCCCTGTTGTTTACAGTCTTTGCATTGAGACTTAGAATCACGGAATCACAGAATCATTAGGTTTGGAAAAGACCACTTAAGATCATCCAGTCCAGCCATCAACACCATGCTCATTTCTTCTCCTTAAGACAGTTTTGGGAGCCAGAATCAGTAGGAAAGGGAGGAAATTCACAAACAGACCAGAGAGCAGCAGTTGGAGAAACAAAAGCACCTGCCCAAGCAGGATAGTGATGGAAAGAAGTTGTGTCTGGCTGCAGCCCTTGTCTGCTGGAAGGAGGGGAGGGAAGCTGCAGAGAGCACAGCTTGGACATGGACATAAGGCCCTAGCAGACAACAGAAGAGTATCAGGTGTTTACAGAAACCAAGGCACTGTCTCTTTAGGCTCTGACACTTCACTCTTTCTGAAGGTTTAATCCCATGTGTGATTTTACCATCTTCTCATCATGATCCTTCTTGCTCATTTGAGCTGAGGTTTTAGCCACGTTTAATTCCTTCCTTCCTAACCATTTAGGCAGCTCTCAAGGAGTGCACACATTTCTAGGAATTGTAGCACGTCAGTGGGTAGATGGTCCAGACCTGCAATAATACAAAGGGTTGCAAGATTCATCAGCAGAGCTAGACTCTGGGGCCTGAATTTGTTCCTGGCAAGGCATCTCTATCCCAGTAGAAATGCCCTGGTACAGAAATGTGGGGACATACTGCAGATGGGTGTACAACAGAGAAACAAATGACTATGAGTCAATGAGCTAATCATTCCCAATAAAGACCTGTTCATACAGCTACATGTGCACAGCAGCAGATTATACTGCTACTGCTGTTTGAGATATACTTTATGTTTCCCACTGTCATATCTTCCCTACACTAAGAAGACCCAGTCTCCTTGGTTATCCTGTGTATGTTGTTTTCTCTCATCGTTTTTGAGACCTCTCATCATCTTTTGCAGCTCTCCTCCGGTGGCCACACCTGTTTTGAACAGCATTCCCATAGACATTGTTCTTGCTGCATGATAGTTGAAAAGTAGAAATTTTTTACTTGCCTATTTAAGTAAAGTGCCTAGTTGTAAGCAAGGGTGGAATCAGCACCTCTCTTAACACAGAACTGCTGCCTCACAAGTCATTCTCTCTCTTTGAAGGTGATTGCTGTCACATCAGTGTACCATTCTGCACCTTTGCTTATTTTTAATTCTATCCCCATCTTCTAGTGTTGTCAGCATCTCCCAGGCTGGTGCCATCTACAGATTTAATGAGCAAACTCTCCAAACTCTATTCTACCATGCAAGTCATTAATAAAAATATTGAGTATTTCCAGACTCAGAACAGTCTCCTGCAGAACATCGTTCAATATGTGTTTCTACAATTGGATTAGTCTTTTTACATTTTTAACCATTGATTAAAATTGCTAATTAACAAAAATAAAAGAACCCTGAGGTGCAGCTTTACTGACAGCCAGGGACAAAACGTCAATTTACACCCGTTGCAGATCTATCACTACATGCTCATCTAAAGATCTTTTCACATAACTAAACTCCAGCAACTTATTCTGACAGCATACTGGAAAAAGTTCTCAGGAGTTTTACAGAGAGGGTAGTGAGGTGCTGGCACAGGCTGCCCAGAGAAGCTGTGGATGCCCCATGCTGGAGATGTTCAAGGACAGATTGGATGGGAACCTGGGCAGCCTGATCTGGTGCCTGATCTACTGGCTGGCAACTCTCCCTACAGCAGGGCAATTGATATTAAATGATCTTTGAAATACTTTCAAATCCAAGCTATTATATGATTCTATGACTGACCATCACCTCAGCTGCAAGGCTGCTCGGTTCCCTGAACATCAGTGCTGTATCCCATCTAATGTGTCTTAGGTGCTGCCTTTCAAGGGGGTGCTCTGAATCAGCATCCTACTTAGCTGTCTGTATACATGATGTTCACATCTGGGATTTCTTCTCCACTCCAGCCAAGTGATTCCCAAGGTGGGGATAGGCAACCACCAGATGTAGGATGTTCTGCACTGAGATGGCTGTTGGATGGCACTACAAACCAAGCTGGTTTTCACCACTTGACAATGGAATTCTGCCTGGTGCTAAAAGCAGTGCCAGTGGGGAAATAATCCCCAAGCACTTCAATTCCGGACTATCCCCTGCAGCCCCAGTAAAACAGAGAGCTGGGACCTTGCCACTACTTGTCAGTGGCACCACCTTCCCCAGGTTTTGTCCACTGCCTTCCTCAGTTCCTTTCCTCACCCTTTACCTGCCCCATGAAAAAAGGCAGCACATGCTGTAGCTGGGCTGAAAACCAGCCATGTGAGCAGCAATGGCATGGCTGTGCATGCTAGCTGAGCTACATCAAGTCGAACAGCAGATTGTGATCCACTCAAGGTTGAGAAAGGAGGGAGAAGGGAGGAAAAGAAAGAAAAAAATCATACAGAGCTCTGAAAAGACAGATGGAATATGTTTAGATTGTTTTGATAAATACCTGATCATTCAAAGTATATCTCTCTTTTTTTTTGTTGTTTTAAAAAAAGGAACTTCAGTGGTAAACGCTAAGCACTCATGAAGGGGAGGTTGAAAAAAAAAAGGGGGAAGATATATCCTAAACATTAAAATGGCTATAGCTGTTCATTGTTTGTGAAGATCTCTTTACTCATAACCTATGTTCAGACCAGGCAATGGGATGATCTTTCTACTATAATAAATGTGTTGACAAAGTGTTTGGAAACAATCACATGAAGATGAAAACTACTGTGAGAGAGACTGTGTCCTTACAAGAAATGTAAGAATGTGGAATTAAAGTTCCTTTCCACTCTAATGCAGAGCAGAAATAATTCATGGTCATCATATCCCATTGGGAATTTCCAGTAGCCACCACAGTTCAAACACCTGCAGTGATGGGACAACTCAAGAGAAAGTCTTCTCTCTCCCAAGAGCTCTTCTCAAGCAGTAATATTGATTCAAAGAATTTACTGTGAAACATACTCTGTCATCTATAGTTAACCATCCACCTCTGGAACTGATGCTGCAAGCTGTATTGATTGAGCAAAGCCTTTAAGCACAGGATTAATCTTCTGGATTTCATTTATATTCTTAAAGTTCAGCAAGTGCTAAAAGGCTTTGCTAAAAGGCAGAGCTTGCAAGACCTTAAAAGGACAACCATCCAACTAGTCTTCAAATTGTGGCCCAACAGCCCTCCACACTGGTGGCAGACTGCTGATCTATGAGGCAGTTCTGATCCCTATACAGCTTCAGTTCTTACCTGTCACCAAATTATGGGAACTACAAAGGTAGTATATTTAGGTATACTATACAGAATCAGAGAAAAGGTTGGAAAAAACCTCTAAGGCCATCTAGTCCAACCACCAACCATGTCCACTAACCACATCCCTCAGTGCCACTTCTACACATTTCTTGATCACCTCCAGGAACAGTGACTCCACCACCTCCCTGGGCAGTCTGTGCCACTGCTGCATCACTCTTTTTGAGAGGAATTTTTTCTTAATATTCAACCTGAACCTCCCCTGGAGCAACTTATGGCTATTCCGTCATCCTATCACTGTTATCTGTCAGAAGAGGCCAATTCTCACCTTTGTACAACCTCCTTATTTCAAATAACATTAAAGTAGTTCTTCCCAAGTTGTGCACAGACATTCATAGAACACATTCTGAACCTTCAATCTGCTTGCCTGCAGTTCCTACAAATGTGATGATCCACACCTCCACATATTGTCTCACCTCTGTCCTAACCATCAAGAGAAAGTGTTGGTCAGCACTTGCAAACAGTTGTAGCTGTTTGGGTAATTATTTATTTCTTATTTACATTTATTTATAACCCTGAAGGGTTCAGTTATCTGTTTGTGGGAGTTCCATATTGTTCTTCACTGTGAAATCTCAGTGGTCCACAAACATTAATTTCTGCTGTGAAATGAAAGAGTGGCGTGCACTAAGATGCATGGACTAAAGATGGAAGAACGCATTCACAGAATGCCAAATTTCCACTTCTTGTAGAAAACTTCACTCTACAGACAAAACCTCGGTGTCTCTAGCAAATAACTCAGAAAATGATCACTGAGTAGCAAATTATCTATGAGTGACTGAAGTGATCCACTTACAGCCACCAATATATGACAGAGGTATCAAGGAGGAATTCACACCCAGCAGGAGCTCGGACTCCAGTCCCTATGATCTGTCGTGTTGCTCAGTCATCCCAGATAGACCAAATCCAGATGATGAATATCCTGTTAAACTTTGCATTGAGTCAATACTATATTTTGTTGAAATAAAACATGAGTAAAACAGAGTAAAATTATATATTCTTTTTTATATTTTGCTGAAATGCTGACTTTCTAAAACAGAGTAAAATTACATATTCTTTTTTTACCCTCCTTCTCAGAAATTCTCTAACTTGAAACTGTACAGAGAAGAATTTTAACCACAAGTCTTTATGGTTTGGCAAAAATACAAATTGAGATCATTAGGCAAGTTGATCAGAACAGCTGTTCCTCCTTCTCTCCAAAGTCTCTTGACTCCTCTACCGCTTCTGCAATTCTCCGATGATCTTTTTGGTTGTTTGTTTGTTTGTGGGATTTTTATTTTTTTTTTTTTTGCTATGTTTTTTTTAGTTGAAGCCACTTATCTACACTGCTACCCACTAGAAGTCATACTGATCCAGGAGTTGGACTTAATGCTTATGGGCCCCTTTCAACTTGAGATATTCAGTGATTCTGTGATTCTGTGACCCAATGCTGTTCTGTTTCACTCTCCTCCTGGCAGAAGCCTCCAGGCACAAGCTTATAAATCCCCTCTGCCCTGGGGTTACTGTAGAGCAGCAGTATATCCTGCATAAATGGGAGCTGCCAGTCTCTGAAAAGACTTAAAATTTCCATGTAGATGTGAGAAAAAAAACACATACCCTGAGATTCTCTTGCAGAGTGGCTACATGCATGTGCCTGACATCTTTTTACATGTTTATAAAGCTCTATCCATGTATTAAAATTGATTAAATGCTGGAGCAAGTGCAAATTTGTTTAGTTCCCCCCGAAAACCTGGCACTCCAGCTGTCAATGAAGCACTGGTGAACTGGTGATATAAAGCAGGGCCTTGTCCACGGCAAAGTGCTGCTCTCACACAGCAGTGCTACAGGAAACACACATCACCTTTCCCTTTTGCTGCCACGTGCAGATTTCAGATATCCCCAAGAGGTTCTTGGAAAGACTCATTGTGGTGGTGCCAATCTCTGCTTATTTCTCTCTCATAAAAGTCTGCCAATGTGCCTGCCAATGTGCAGGTGCCAATCATCCAGCTTTTCTCATATTTTTGAAACTTTGACATTACTGTCTGCATTTCTTCCCCCTCAGATCACCCGTTGCTGACACTCATGTTAGACTTGGGGGATACTTTCATGTTCAGCACAGGGACAAAGGGGAGACAGGGGAAAGTGCCTGTACACTGTTCTATTGGTTAAAACCATCGTGCAGGAGCAGCCATGTAGATGATGGGGAGGAAGATCTGGGGAACAGAAGACAGAGAGAAGGAGGCGTGCAGCTTTTTTCTTTTTATGTCATCCCCTCCAGCTCCTTCATCGGTGGCTTCCTTCACTCCCTTACATTCACACAGGCTGCAGCCAAGGGCAGGCCTGGGTGACCTCACCTGAGCAAACACACCTGGCGTGTCAGCTGCTCTTCTGGCTTCTGGCTTGGTTTCTTATTCCGGGGGGGGGGGGGGGGGGGGGGTGAGGAGAGACCGCAGAACAAACAGGGACAGTGAAAACTGTCTCCTTATCAGCTACTTGCTGTGCTGTGGTTCCTCCTTTTTCTGCGCTCAGCTAAGCGTGTACCAGATCCTCTAGGTGTGAGGCTTTCTGCCCCAGTCTTGTCAGTTTGGTCACCACAAAAATCTTCCTCCTTTATCACTCTGCCATGTCTTCCTTGCTCTCAGTATTAAATTAATCATATATAAAATGTGATTAAAAATATAAATAAATAATTATTACTCGTGTTATACTTTGGTCTACCCTGGCAGACAGAGTCTTTTCTACTCCAGCCTGGTACAAGCCATTGAGGAAAAATACTCTGCTATCAGTGTGTGTCTCTTCTATGGCCACATCTGCACAATCTATCATATAATTAAACCTTGGCTCCTGCCAGTGAGGGATCCATTAGTGAAAAGCTCCTCAGCCAAAGGGAAGCCTTACTGCATAAATTAATGCAGATCAGCCATGAGCTCTCCCCTCCTGTGCTGCTCAGAGCAGTTTTGATTTCTGTGTTGCTGCAAGAAATTACTGCACTGCTGGGGCCTGGGACAGTAAGCTGCTCCAAGGGAGAGCAGGGCAAGATTACTTTCTCATTTTTTTCCATATGAAAAAAAGTTTACAGCCTGGAAGAGAAAGAAATAAGCAGGAAACAGTCTGCTTTGCAGATCCTTAATGAAACCACGTGGTGTGTCAGCTTGAAGGCGTTCCTATAAGAAAAGTGCTCGGGGAGGGTCCTGTAGGATTGCAAGAGAGAGAAAAATGGGAAAATTTACCTCATACAGTTCTGTGTTCCTGGTATAAGTGGTGATCTCACAGTGCTACTCTTCTGTGCTCTCCTGCTGAAGAGAACTTGACTGCAATGCCAGTATTTACCCATAGAAAGTATTTACCCATGGAAGAGGGTATTATTCCAGCAGGGCACATCAGAGCTTCCACTGCAGAGCTGTCCATGCTCCCAGATCTGGGCAGACCTCAGGACAAACAATGTCAAGGTGTCAGCCAACTAAAGCCATCTCAGAGCAGCTGCGGAAAAGCCTGAGCCTTCAGGGATAATCATAGCGTATCCTCTGCAGAGATTGTGGAAGCTGCACTTGTTGCATGAGATACAGTTACACTTGGAGGCAACACAGAATGCAAATATCTGCCCCTGAAGATGCCAGCTTCAGATGTGTCAGAAATGTTTGGTCTGAGATACCAAAGAGCTTGGCTTTGAAAATCTTAACCCAGGTGCTGGATGCACCCTTCCCAGGCAGGTTTTAATGATAATCCTGGATTATTATCATTATTTTATAATTATTATATCATATACTTTGTTATTACTGTTAATATTACATAGCTATATATTATAATATTATTAATAATATAATCATTAGTTCTAATACTTTTTTGAGAATTATATTAAGTGTATGTATGATTTATATTATGTATGTGACTAAATATTAGGAAGAAATTCTTTACTGTGAGGTTAGTGAGACACTGGAATAGTTCGCCAAGAGAGGTCATGGATGCCCCTTCCCTGGAAACATTCAAGGCCAGGCTGGATGGGGCTGTGAGCAACCTGCTCTAGAGGAAGATGTCCCTGCCTATAGCAGGGAGTTGGAACTAGATGAACTTAAAGGTTCCTTCTAACCCAAACCATTCTATGATTCTATTGATGAAAAAACATACTGATAAAACAATTCAGAACTGGATCAAATCTCCTTAACAGTGCAGTGAAATCCAACTTTGAGATGTAGGATGTGTTTATGTATAGTACATGAAGACTAGGAGAAACAGGAAGAGCAGGCATGAAGAGCCCCTCAGGGTTGGTATTCTTGCTGGGGCCAGGGCAGATAGATCCAGAAAGCACTGGCTGGGGTCATGTTTCTCCTCTGTACTGCTGCACCACCTGGGGCACAGAGTGGGGAGGCCTTCTAGCCCACAAAAGATGAACAAAAGTGAATTTTTTTCAGGATGCACAAGCAAATGTGAATCCTGCTCCTTCTCTTGAATAAGGAATGCAGGTATTTTAATGGCAGAGAAACTCAACCCAAGCTTTCACTCCATCTTTTCCAGTGTTTGACCTAAAACTGTCCTTTTACCTCCCACCTCTACCTGAGAATAGAGTTGGATGCCAGTCTGAGAGGGTGTTTCCTAATCCCAGCTGGTGGCAGCGCTCATGCAGGCCCACATAACCTCACTTAGCTCAACAAATACTGTTGTAGCTGGAGGGAAGTGCTGAGCATCCCTAGAAAACTGGCTCTACACTATTTCTTGCCTGTCAGTGCTAGTCAGGATTTGCACCCGTTTGTTTTCTTC
This sequence comes from Callipepla californica brunnescens, assembly GCA_023055505.1. NCBI lineage: Eukaryota > Metazoa > Chordata > Aves > Galliformes > Odontophoridae > Callipepla > Callipepla californica. Next base: position 109,593,225 of record JALIRH010000001.1, on the reverse strand, counting down.
ACTGCTGCTTGGGGGATTTGCCCTTTGCTAGGCTCACATTACTGTCAGGAGGAGGACTCCCTGAGCAGCAGGAATTTGATGTACAGCAGTTTCCTATCTGCAGCTCTAGTTTAGCTTTCATTAACAAAATTTCAACATTATTAGAATTTCCACTCTTCTGGGAGAGGATCTGGGAAATTCAGTACAGGCTTAGAAACACAATAAAATACAATCTATTCAATAATGTTATATATTTTTTTTTAATGTGCTTAATCTAATAAGCACAGCACATCCTGCAATGATAGATGATCTCGGTTACTTGCACTCTCCATCAACAGTCAGTGCAAACAGTTAGATTGCAGCTGTCCAACTGCCTTTGCTCATTTTCTCAGGTTTTTCCTGATTTTATCCTGCAGAGATGATAATCCCATTGTACTGATAATGGTTGGCAGGAGTTTTCAACCATTTGCTGGTGGAATGCTCCTGTAAACGTCTGTATCTTTTGATATTAGGAAAAATTTTTTCTCAGAAAGAGTGTAAAGGCACTGGCACAGGCTACCCAGAGAAGTGGGGGAGTCATCACCCCTGGAGGTGTTCAAGAAAACGATGGGTATGGCTATGAGGGACGTGGTCTAGAGTAGCATGGGTTGTTGGTTGGACTAGATGATCTTATTGGCCTTTTCCTACCTAAATGATTCTATCCATGATTTCACCTCCCCACTACAGCACCTAACTGAGGCTTTGCTAAAGTGCTGATGTCATTGCAAAAAGCCAGGCAAGGCTGCAAGGAAAGCTGTCCCCACAGTGAGCCTACAGAGGAGTCTGACTTGATGGTGGATGGCTGTAAGAAAGAAGTGGCATCTCCCTCCTGCTTCAGTTCATCTCCTCACATTGTCTGCAAGCAAAACCTCATGAAAAAGCCTCTTGCCACAGAGCCTCTTTGTGTCCCCAGGTCCTAGGTGGTGAGTACTGACAGCAGATAGGATCTGTACTGCTCCCCATACAGCATTGCTCCCATCCGGGTCCACATCTGTCCCAAGAGCAGCTAAAAAATCTCAGGTGATCTCCCAGTCTCCTTAGGCCTACCCTAGACTTATCAGTGCAACCTGATGTTCAGTGCAAATGGATTCTCATTCAGCCACCAGACTACCCCATGCCAGTCCTCACAGCCCACCCAGATCCTGTACAGCTGCCTCCCATCATGGCTTTCCTGGAGGAGCCACCACCTCTGGAGGTGTTGAAGAAACATGGTGACGTGACGGTTGACGGTTGGACTAAATGATCTTCGTGTTCTTTCCAGCCTTAACAGTTCTATGATTCTATAATTCCTGGCATGGAGACAACACACGAAGGAAAGGATTGGGAAAACTGGGACATTTTCTCCCCTGTGCTCTCTGCACTGCCCTCCCGCAGCCACCCACCACAATGCTGGCTGCAGACACACAGCTGACCTGCTCTTCCCATGACTCCACTGCCCGGTCCTCTCATCTCTTTGTTATATGGTCCCAGCTCTCACGTTCATTCCCTGCAGGTCATGTTTTCCAGATCTCTGACATTTTGTGTTGCTTTCCATTGAACTCTGTCCAGCAGGGCCTCATCCGTCTGGGAGCTCACTGCCCTGAGCTGAGCATCTCTGCAGAGGACTCACTTCTCTCAGAAGAAAAGTTGCTCTGTTTGTCTCACAGGCTATTACTTGGTTCCTATATCTCATCATAGAGACAACCTGACCCCACTGACTCATGTTTAGCCTTTGATCCATAATGACCCCCAGACCCTCCACAGAGTGGTGTTAAGGCAGAACTTTGCCTCATGCAGCTGCTCACAGAAATGAAAAGTGTCTGCCTTAACATTATGTGTAAGGGGGAGCTTGCACTTGTCTCTGCAGAGCTGCATCCTCCTGTCCTCAGACTATTTCTCCAATTTGACAAGATCATTTGTCAAGCTCAAGCGGTGTCCTCTAATGCACTAGAAGTTTCTTTCAGCATGCTGTGGTCTGCAAAGTTAATAAGATTGATTTTTATTTTGTAGACAACCATTAATAACAACCTGGGCAGAAATTTCCCTGTTATTCTCTCTCCAGAAGTATCCTTGTTCATTCTCAGTGAAGCTTTTCTGTGGGAAGCAGATTTGGTCAGGGCAAGAGGATTCATGACAATAAGAGAATACAAAAAGCCTTTTAAGGAACAAGACAGGGCAAGGGATTTGAGCTTAACAACAACAAAAAAGCTGAACTCAGGTTATTATGTTTCTCATTTGAGGGCAGAAACTAACACATAATGCATGTTACCTGCTTCCTCTCAGAGGCCCTAGTCAGCAGCTAGTCTGAAATGTGTGTCCTTAAACCACTGATACGCAACAGCCAGAATCAATATGTCCTCCCATACACCATCATGTTCCAGAGAGGACCTGAATGCTGAAAGAGGTCAGAACCTGCAGTGGCTGCAGCACAGTGTACCAGGGAGCCTGGGTAGCCCATGGAAGGAGGTGGTGGCCAGTAGGAAACAGCATCAGTCCTCCTGCAGGTGGGACCATGGAAAAGTTCTCTGGCTGCACCGTTACTTGGTCAAGCAGAGGACCTATCTTATACTCACTCTAATGTCCACATCTAGCTTCAAGCAGCTGTCTGCCTTTCCAAGCATATTCTTGACAAACATGGCCAGTTTCCCAACATGCTGCTGTTGTACTGAGCAGCGGCTGCCCTCCCCAAGAGCTGTTCTCAGAGATCAGGAGGAGGTATCAGCAGTTGTTACTGTGCTTCTGGAGTAGCAGCTCCCCCATTTCCAAACCTGGGAGGTACCCAGCAGCTGCTCTTTCAAGATGCTCATCATGCAACACTAGGGAGGGGATTAGAACTGATGGTTAAAACTTTTTATTTTCCACCACCTCCCTGCTGCCTTGGTACTTTCAATATCCATTCTCACAAGGATAATTCCTTTGTGCTCAAGATATTTTTGTTGTGTCAGTTTGTTGTTTTTTTTTAATTTCTTCCATTCTTCTCCTTGGCTTGAAACCAGCAAACCAGTCCTTGGTGTGTATAAGATTAAAGAATAACTGAAACTCAGGTTTGAGCCAGGAGGGATGTTATTAAAGAAGAATTTTGAGACATTGCAGACAACATTTATGAAGGTTTACCTTTTCAAGTGTCTCAAGTTCTGAGGCAACGCTGATTATTTCAGAAGGAGATGCAAAGGAAGAGCCCAAAAGGATGAATCTCCATGGCTTAGAAAAAAGAAATGAGATTGCATCTGGGAAGTGATTAAAGTAGAAAAGGTATACAGCATGTGTAAATTATTAGGAAAAGAATAAGAGCTTAAAAAACTGACCCAGAGGACAAGTCTGGAGAAGAGTTTTCTTTCACGTGTATGTCAGTAACACTGTGACATACCCCGTTTTAAACCAGATCAGTCTCAGACAACATCCCAGAGGATGTGACTGTTTCACAGGGCCTACATCAAAATGAAACTGAGTTTCTCAGAATCGTATCCAGTCAAGTTCTGAACTTTTTTTTTTTTCTCCAGGAAGAAAGAAGAGCTGGACTCACCACCTGCAAAGTATTTCTTACACATTTTTCAGAGTAGGCGCATAGTGGTTTTGTGTATGTGATATCAAAGTCAAGTTCAACATAGGGATCAGTGTTTGAACTACACTGAGACAACTTCTCAAAGACTTAGTAAGGGGGAATATGAAGAAGAGAGCAGGAGGATTCCAGACACTTTCTCACCAAGAAGTTCAAACCCTAGCTAAGCAATGTGCTACCCTATGCTTTCAGGCTTGTACTGGCCCAACCTGAGGGGGGACTGAGTGTTAAAGGATGATAATTAGAAGCAGGGATTGAAGTGAAGGAGCTTACCCAAACAAGAAGATGTTCATTAGAAGGGATGTGGGCAAAACCATTGGAAAACAACAACACCATTGCCCAGGAAAGTCCAGTGTATGACCAGATTTATCCAAATAAATCAGTGGCATTTTCCTCCTGCAACCCAGCACAACAACAAAATGGCTAATTTTTCTTCCCTTCCAGTCCATGCCTTACTCCTACAGGAGGGAATGTATTGTGTTGAAAAGAAAAAGGAAAAAGATGTGTTTTTGAATGTAGGAGGAGGCTTGTCATTCTGGAAGGCTCAAAAATTAATGAGAGACAGGAGAGGGAAACATGGAACTGATGTTAGTTCCTTGTTTGTTCTCCAGCTCACCACTCTGAAGTTAAATGCATGTGCTGCCCTCTTACTCCCAGACCTAGAGCTAATTACTGTTGTGATTTTTTTCACCACTCCTGCTAGAATATCACAGAACCACTGACCCATGCCACTGCTCCTGGCCACCTCCACCCCATGCATCTATAAAGCAGCAAGAAAAAAATCAGTGAAGACACTACACAGCAAGGATCACTCATTTCTACCTGTGTGATCCTGACATGACAAGACTGTCAGGGTTGAAGCTCAGACTCATGGATAGAGGGGAAACAGGAAAAAGCTGTGTGAAAGTCAATGATAAATAAATGGACTCTATCAATGAGTAGGACCCACAAGGAATAGGATTCAGCTTGGTGATATGATGACTAGTTGTGAAGCATCTCTCACTTTTCAGCCTCAGCTGTGTTAGGGTCTCCTTTTCCACATAGATTCTGTTCACTGCTTCTACTCTGCTGCCTGCAGGGCACAGAGTTACAAGAGTATGACTTCATCCTCACCATGCTCAATAGCAGACACAGTCATTTGGGAAGAGACAATTTTTATCCCAGTTGTAACAGTATAGGAATTGTGTTGAAGATAATATTTATTTCATTCTTTTAGGTAGGAAAAAATCCTGCTGTGAAATTACGTTCCTTCATCCTGGCATCAATATGGCTCACCATGACACTTTGCTCCATCACAGCAGCTTGCATTGTACCTGTGTCACTCATGCAGACTGATCAGTAAGAAATCTCTGGTGCAGAATATCTCTCCAAGCTCCCTGCCAGCAAATTATTTCTTAGCAGAGGAGTCCATAGATGAGAAAAACCCAGTATCTGTACCGCACAGCCCCTTTCCAAGGGGTTGGGAAAACATCCACCTCCCACTTCAAACTCAAATTTCAGAGTAGTAGTTGGTGGGAGGGCCATAGTGGCCACAAGATAAGAAAGGACACTGTGTGGGAAGGAAAAAATGGGAATGACTGGTTAAAGATGAACTGCAAAGATTTCAACAAGAAAAATAAACCTTTCCTTTGTACCAAGAGTGCTAAGAAGAGGCAGAAATCTGAAAAAGATGAAGGAGAGAGGAAGAACCTCCTTAAATCTACTGTAAGGTTCACAGCCACTTTCTATACTTGCTTATTAGAAAGGTGATGAAATTGACATTCTCTCTTAAAAGAAAATCTTGCTCAGGAAGATAGTGAGTGACCCTCTGACCATCAGTAGCACTGATGAACTGATAGTTTCTGCGCACACACTGAATATTTGAACATGTGGACACAGATGGTTCAGCCCTACTTTGTTTAAGCCAGGCTGGGAGCCCAGACATTCCAGTAGAAAGATGTTTTCCTAAGAAATTGGAGAGACATCGCTGGCTCTTATGCATCCAGATGGACTGCCTGCCACTTTACAGCCAGAAACCTCACATCAACTACATTTACAGACATATTTAACCTTTTCGACTAGACCAGGAAAACAGAGTTCTATTATTATTGCTCAGTCAATCCATCATCAAGAGCTTCTCTTGTTCTATACGACCATTGTTAAGCTCCACAGATCCATCTACTTGCTCAGGAGAGCACTAGACCTAAAATCAGAAGAGAACCACCGATTACATGAAGTGGCAGCAAGGTCACATATCCTCAAGTGTGAGTATCCAGTTTTGTCAGATAAAGGCCCTCTTGAGGTAAAACAGTTTTCTGGTGTAGCAATCTCTGTTCACAATTAGATAAACCAGGAAAATTAATAACTTAACCTTTTTCCTAGAATAAAAATTCTACCTTAAGGCACAATGAAACACATTGAGACAAGAAGGTGGGATTCTGGTCATGGTTGTCTCGGGAGGTTTTGTATGTTTTTTGCATTGTTGTATCAATTTCATATTCCTCAGGTGGTTAAATATGTTGCTGTATGCATCATTGGTAGTACATATGGAATTAAACATGAAACAGATGCTATACCTATGTAGGCATGATCCTGAAAGAATACTGCTTTCAGATATTATTTATTTGTTATCCTGACAAGTTCTCAGTCTTCCACATTAATAAAGAAAACTCTTCACTGTACTGAATCCAAACTCAACGGAACATCTTTTGATAATATTACTGTTTCTCAGCTGAGATCTAATGGTGAAATGCTGGAAAAGAAATCCATGTCCACTAGTCCTCCATATTTATTATTTAATGGAGGATTTTGTATCATGAATGCCACTACTCAACAGCAGCGAATCCAGGGCTTGCCATGGTTTCCCACAAAGCAACAGGGCTCACGTCAGCTGCTCTCTTTCTGCCTGGTCACATACCACCCCTTCAAAGAGCAGCTGTGATGCACAGCTTTTCATAGCTTTCCCATTTCAGGAAAATCTGGCTTAGATACCATATGAAAACCCAAGACTTCTAATAACAGCCCTGCTTCTTGTGCAGTCCTTTACCCTGATGCACAACAAGTGCTCTTTGAAATGTTTAATCTTACATTCCTGAATTAAGTGGTGTTCTGCCTTTAAGGCACCACAGATGTCAAATGGTCATCCCCACCTACATTTTTCCTCAATTTAATGGGGAGAACAAGAATGGTACCCCTAGTTTAATGTGAAGATTTTTGCAGAAACTCTCCCTCAAAATATACAGTGTGTGCACAGCAAGCACTGGTAGTCATATATTTGAGCATCTGGAGAATGGGGCTAGGTCAAAAATAAGATCTAGGATTTACCTTTTGTAAACATAGTCTATTGTGTAGGGATGGTAACCTTGTGCTACCCAAGCAATCAGCTTTTCTTTTCAGAAAACATCTAGTTTCTTGCCCATTAAGGAGTGATTTAGACAAAAAAAAAAAAAATCGATGGAATTATGCCACAGTAAGGAAGTGCAACCTCAAGCTAAAATCTTTGTTAAGGGAACAAGCAGTAAAGATGTACAGCAAGCAGTGTTTGAAATGTTTACTCCTACATTTCTGAATGCATATTTTGCCTTTAAAACACCTTTGAATTCAAACAGTCAACTTCAACCTTGGGTGAAGCAGTGTGTTGTCTACAGGCATCCATGAACTAGCTGTGCTATTTTGCTTAAAATGGCACTCAGACTGAAGCCACAGCCATCTTCTCTACTCACCACAGCTATCATAGCTGCACAGTACCCAGTTTAGACCAGAGGCAACACCATCTACCAGAGTGCTCATAGGAGTTTAATAAAAGGTCTGCAACAGTTAGACTTAATTTGTCCTCAGTCCTCTCACACCGAAGTTCAGCACTGCTTTCCCTTTGCTCCCACACTTCCTTTCATGATACATTTTTGTTCAGAACTTTCTACCCTATCTTATTTCTGTGATAAACGCTGGATAACACATGCTATCTCTCAAGCCTTCCTCTTTGTATGCACAAGATTCTGCAGGGCCATGTAGAGGACTGGAGCATTGACAGCTGTTTAGAGAAACATTCACATTTTGTCACTTACACCTGCATTAATGGAGGAGCTCTATCTCATATTAACTATCCATTCTGGTGACAGACCTCATACATAAAAAAACCCTTAATAGGCCAGAGTTCTTGCAGTAGACACTGCAAACAGAGAGCAAAAGGATAGTCCCTTTTTGCAATTTGAGCACAGACATTTGCATGTACAGAATCATAGAACAGTGTGGGCTGGAAAGGTCCTCGAAAACCATCTAGTTCCAAACCCCAACCATGGGCAGGTGCACATTCCACCAAATCAGGTGCCCAGAGCCCCATCCAACCTGGTCTTGGACACTTCCAGGAATGGGGTATCAACAGCTTCTCTGGGCAGCCTGTGCTGGTGTCGAACAACTCCCATAATAAAGAAATTATTCCCAATATCTAATCTAAAGATCTATCTTATTTTATTTTAAAACCATTACCACTTGTGCCAATACTGAATGCAGAAGTCCAGATGGGGGTCATCAGCGCAGAGCAGAGAGGCAGGTTCACCTCCCTCACAGTGCTGGCTGTGCATCTTTTGATCCAGTCTGGGATATGGTTGTCTTTCTGGGCTGCAAGTGCACGCTGTTGGTTCGTGTTCAGTTGTATGTCAACACCCATAAATCTTTTTCCTAAAGCTGCTCTCAATCCATTGTCCACCCAGTCTATATCTGTGCTTGGGATTGCCCTGATCAAGGTGCAGGGTCTTGCACTTGGCCTTGTTGAAATTCATGAGTTTCACAAGGGCCTGCTTCTCCATCCTCTTTCTAGATGTCGTCCCTTCTCTCCAGTGTGTTGATCACAATACTCAACTTGGTGTCATCAGCAAATTTGCTGAGGGTGCACTCAATCCCACTGTTCATACCACCAATAAAGATGTGAAAAAGCACAAGTCCCAATACTGACCCCACACTGATCACAATGTGCAACCATCCATCCAATTCCTTATCCACCTGGTGATCTATCTGTCAAATCCATGTCTCTCCAATTTAGAGACAAGGATGTTGTGCAAGACAGTGTCAAATGCTTTGCACATATCCAGGTAAGTAGCCTACTTCATGGGCTATGAGAGGAGACAACAGTACACTTCTTAGAAGCCACAGGCCCATCCCCCAGCAATCACGATTCTTGGGACATGCTTCCAGGAGTGAGAGGATAAGTATGCATAATAGATCACAGCTGATGGAACACACTTTGGAATCTACTGTTTCTCTTGAAAGTACTAAAGGAAGACAGAGAACATTTTGATGTTTCCCATTTTCATTATTAGATATTTTTCCCCTAGTGCCCTAGGAGCCTTTGGATGTCTTTCCCAAATGATAAAGACAATACGAGACACTTAGCAAATTCTGAAAGGATGGAATTCAAATCTCTCTGTGGATCATGTAAGCTGAAATAATGAATATCATAGTTGGAAAACAGGTGTCTTCTCAGCCCTGCAAAGCATTCACATTGTCCAGCAAGAGCTCACTCCTGTGCATTTTAAACAGACTATCCTCCTGACAACTGTTAGCCCTCAGAATGCCTTGGAAAATATCTTGCTTCCTCCATATCAACAAGTGGTGGACTCTGTTCTGAACTGGAAAATAAATAGCACTGAAAGGAATTGCAGTCCAGGAGTCCTACACTTACAGGTGTTCTTGTCCTCCAAGCCCACCACACTCACTTGAGCAGCAGTACAACTTCAGTGCTGCAAAGTTTGAACTTGGCTCTGCATTGAGTAAGTGTCCCTAAAGTTCAGAGCTGTTCCAAGGCAGCTTATTTCCTCTGAGAGAACATTAATGAAGTATTTATTTATATTTTCCCTGCAGTAGAAATACTGTATCTGTGTAATCTGTTATTTTTCATTTCAGTAGGAGGTTTGTTTTTGCTTCCACAAGCGTTACTTTGACCTGTAATAAAATCCTTACTGAAGTCATGGCTAATTCAGAACAACCAAGTAATTATTCCAGTAAATCCAAAGGAGGGTACAAGCAGCTACATCCTTCTGACCTTTCTGTGACTCTTTTCAGAAACGAGCATGTACTTATTGCAATAGAACAACACTTTCTGTGCTGTCATCCTTCAGGGTCATAGCAGAGTGCTGCCTACATCCATGCAATTAAAAAGGAGATTAATGAATTACTAAAATTCAGTGTTTTCAGTAGGTAAAGTAGATAGAAAACACATTTAAATGGGATGAACAGTTTATTAAATGTAATTATAATGGATACTTTGCCACTTGTTCAGTGTCATTTTAAGATAAATTGCTGTAATTTCTCACCTCGAGAAAGTCCATTACATAAAGGAGGGCTGTACTTTCTGTGATGTATGTAAATCAGTATCATCTTTCTCTAGTTATTTAACCTAAATACTTAATAATTTTTTTAAATCCTTTAATCTTTTCTGTCTCTCCTTTTACTTTTCTATCAAAAGAAGAGATTAGTCTCAACCATGACTTCATACAGGGGAAAGGGAGGGCAAGGGAGAGGAGAGGAGAGGAGAGGAGAGGAGAGGAGAGGAGAGGAGAGGAGAGGAGAGGAGAGGAGAGGAGAGGAGAGGAGAGGAGAGGAGAGGAGAGGAGAGGAGAGGAGAGGAGAGGAGAGGAGAGGAGAGGAGAGGAGAGGAGAGGAGAGGAGAGGAGAGGAGAGGAGAGGAGAGGAGAGGAGAGGAGAGGAGAGGAGAGGAGAGGAGAGGAGAGGAGAGGAGAGGAGAGGAGAGGAGAGGAGAGGAGAGGAGAGGAGAGGAGAGGAGAGGAGAGGAGAGGAGAGGAGAGGAGAGGAGAGGAGAGGAGAGGAGAGGAGAGGAGAGGAGAGGAGAGGAGAGGAGAGGAGAGGAGAGGAGAGGAGAGGAGAGTGCTCCAATTTCAACAATTTGGTAAAATCTATGCCTCTATTGCAGTGTAGTACATATTCCAAAGTGTCATTATGCAGCTATTTTCTTTTCTGGTTCATCAGAAAATCCTGTCATAAAACAACTACTGTCTAAGCACCCTATTCCCCTTCTTCTCTAAATATTGCTTGTCTGCTTTTACAGAGTTGTCTAAATGCACCTCTGTCATCTGTAATAATGTAATAGACCTAAAAATTACTCAGTGTCATCATGTGTCTTCCATTTAGGTACAGAAAATTGTTTAAACCTACACTGATGCCTTTATTAAACCTTTTTCTTTCTGTTGCTTGCAGCACGTTTAGATATCAGCTCCCAAGAACTACAAGTGGGAGAGAGAGCATAAAAGCACTCTGACAGCAGTGTTATTTTACTGGGCTGGAAAATCCCCATGGAGTTCAAGTTTAGTATTTCAGCCTAATTTGTCACTTATGCTTGCAGTATTAATTAAACAATCCAGAGAGATTCCACACACTGTGGTCTGGGTGGAGCTGGTGTCCAGACCAGATTGCTTAGAGCCCAGATAGTGAAGAAGTTCTGTTGGTATTCCACGTTCATTTATGGGTTATATGTTGAAGATAAGTGGGAAAAATAAATAAATATAATAAAAAATCGTGGCCTGAGAGAAAAAAAAAAAGCAGGACAAACTGTATTTGTGTTATTAACACAAGCTATTGCCTTCAGCATGGCGGCCAAGGTACTCTGTGCAGCTCAGGTAGGAGTTATTGGCCAGCTAGTGTCTGCTCAGCTGCCCAGTGTGCATCTCTCCTCCAGCACTTCTCTTGCCGTGCAAACAGAATACTGTATAGCTTACCTCTGACTAAGTCATCTGCATTAAAGTAAACTCTTTTTAAATTCCTGTATAGTATTTTTAACTTTAGGTTAAAACGTTAGGCTCAGGATAATTGGGATAATATTTTAATCATTCCATTTTATGAGGTGTCACCTTTGGAACTAAAATCATCAGAAGTGACTGTTTGCAAGTTCAGCAGCTACCCCAAAACCGTTTCTTTCTGGTTGCATTAAGGCAGCAGTTAATGCAATCACGATTTGCTCAGCAAAACCTCAAATCACCACAGTTAAGCAGACTAATTCCTGGAGCCAGAAACATACACTGAAGAGAAGACTCTGCAGAAGAACAGTTCACCCTCACATTAGAAGAGATGACTCAGACCTGTTCAGAACTCTTTTCAATCTCTCCTCATCTTCGTTCAGCACAGGGGTGAAACTGAGAGAGGACAGCATTGTATCTCACCCTTTTGTTCTCTATTTCTCTCATTTTTCCCTTTCTTTCTTATTCTGAAACGCCATTTTTGTATGCAGTTTCTCTGAGCAGCAGCATCAGGTCATCCAGCGTATTTTCAGGTTTGCCAGAGCCATTTCATCTCTGATCATCTTTCCCAGCTCTCATTGGACAGCTCAGGCTTTTGAGGTTATGTTCTTCTCTGGTTGGCAGATCTCCTGTAACCGAAGCAATATCATAACCAAAAACTATTAATCATGGGTATGTCACAGGTAGGAGTACACATCAGTCTAACCAGACGTAGTCAGAAAAGTAACATTATTTTATCAGCAAATATCAGCTGAATTTTGGGCATGACTCAACTATATGGAGTCAAGAGTTGGAGTTATTGGTCCTTGTGTGACCACAGTCCATGATTCTGTGAAATACTCTGTGAAGCAAACTCATTATTAAAGTGATGCCAGAGAGATTGCCTGTCATAAAATTGAGAGAGCCACATGGGAACTTCGTAATTATGTTTTAAACATGGGCAATGAATCATGGCATTCAGGGTTATGGGAGCTCTAGGGAAAGTTGTTTTCTGTAACTTATGGAAACAACACACAACCTTTGACCTAAGTAATTTTAAGAAAAAAATTTTACTGTTAGCAGATGCCATTGTAGTTAAGGGAAACAGGATACCATATGGCCAGTTTTATGGGAGTCATTCAATTAAGCTCGTGTCTTTGACAACATATAATTAAAGCCTTTAGAAATATCAGTCAACTACAAAGTAGCCTTTGAATGTCTTAAATACACAGAGGGCTCCTAGATTACTGTATGTACTTAGCATAGCTTACTGTGGTCTTTCACTTAATGAGATTCCAACAACAAAGAAGGATTTGAGGTGCCTTGGCTCAGTGGAAATACTGAAAGAAAAAATCACAGGCACAGTCAGCAATAGGACATGTGCATTAATCAATGCTCTTTGAGTTCATGCCCTTGTACAATTTAGCTGTCCTACAGTTAGTCATCCAAAATCTGGTCCCTTGGGTGCAGTTAATGAAAAGAGGTGATATGTATTAGTGTCTATGTACAGGCACTAATAGTTCAGCCTAGTCCCTCCTTTCCAGCTGATTAGGACTGTAGTCCATCATGGAAAACACACACCATCAGTCTCCAGGTTCTCAAGCACACTCTCATTCACAGAGTTCTCACATTTCTGCACAGCACTCAGGTCCTCCCAGCAGCCAGGCCTGGCTCCAGTATGCTTATCCAGCTCCTCAGGTCAGAACCAGGGAATCTGCTCAGCCCTTTCTTCAAAAGTTAACAAAAAGAGAGTCTTGTAGTGATCAGATAGCCTACATTTATAAAACATTTGTATGTTATATATATTTGTATGTGTATATATATATATACCTAATTCTGTGATTTTCTGGTGTATTTTTACATAATATTAAACTGCTGAAATGAGTACACTAAAAACGTCTTCTGGAAGAGTTCGGTTTTGTTCAGTTTCTTCCAGTGCCTCCAGAATTGACAACAAGGAACAGTAGAACTTCCAGAGATATATTTCCTATCTGAAATAAGAAGTGACAGCCTAAGTGCCTAGAGCCCACATCAAATCACCTTATTGGCTGCGTTCATGGTGAGAGCAGAGTCAGCCCAGAAGATGCAGACCTACTCAAGTATCCACATCAGGTTTTCTCATTCCCAAGGGACATTTCTTGTGGTGCTCCAAAACTTGTCAGAAGTGCTGAAGAAGGATGGTAAACTCTTCTCTGTCCACAGTAGCTCTTGAGCAAAAACTCACAGATAGGATTGTTCTTTGTTCCAGCGATATAGAAGGCTGCGGAAGCAAAAAGAAAATCTTAATTAAAATGCATAGCTATTCGAATATATTTTGAAAGAGACATAGACTCTTTGATCATAGGGAAAGGCCATGCAGGTGGCTTTTGGGATCCGAACGCGTTGCTTCCAGCTGCAACGTCCTTATCTACTGCAGGGAATTTGGGACTGAAAAAGAAGCGTTAGCCACCAGAGGGTGCAAGCTAGCCCAACAGAAAGGGAAGGTTTCCTGCACATCAAAACCACCTTTCTGTGCCACAAATCACCAAGAGGATAGTGATTTTCATACTCTTATTCTTGGTCAGTAAAGCTTCATCTGAGAGCAGAATAAAAGAAAATTCAGTGCTGAAATTTTGCAAGCTTTACTCAGAGGGAAAGCTAACTTCTGAAGGAACTGTGAAGATTCCCATGAAGAGAACTTCAAATATTTGATTCTTTTTGAAAGTTTCCTTAATTTCTTTCTTTAAAAAAAGACTTTCATGAAAGGAACAAAGCTCTGGGACATAGATCCAGGCAATTTGATGCATACTTTAATGTTACACTGTACTTGATAGTCTCTTTGTAAATATTTAGTAGTTTGCAGTACCAGTATTCTTACATTCCTCAGAACACTCCATCTTGTCCTCAAGAGCACACTGGTGGCTCATGGCCAACCTGTTACCAACCAGGACACCCAGGTCCTTCTCTGCAGAGCTCATCTCCAGAATATCATCCCCTAACCTGCAATGCATACAGTTATTCCTCCCCACATCCAGGACTCTACATTTGCTTTTGTTGAACCTCATCCGGTTTCTCCCTGTCCAACTCTCCAGCCTGTCCAGGTCTCACTGAATGGCAGCACAGCCTGCAGGTGTGCCAGCCACTCCTCCCAGCTTTGTATCATCAGCAAACTTGCTGAGGCTGGGCTCTGTCACTTCATCCAGGTCACTGATGAAGGTGTTGAACAAGACCCTCTTTATGACTACTTGCTGAATTGGCCATTCATGGCTTCTAGGGAGAAAGATTCATCTTTGGTCACTGCAAGAAACAAGCAGGGAGTAGGCCTTCAGACATAGGGGTTTGCACCATAGTGTGGCAGAAAGATGGATTTTGCCCAGAAACGTGACAGTTCATTACATTTATCACAAAAGGAACATCTCCAGTTTCAAAGGACTGGAGAAAGAATGAACCCCACCAACGGCTGTTCATGGGGACTATGAATCAATGGGAGAACCAGACACTGATGTCTCTAAACAAAATAAAACTCTGAATTAATTAATTTCTTTAATCAAAGAATTGAAGGGAATCAAAATTTTCTGCCAAGCATGCTGTCAAACTGACAAAGTGACTCAGCAAGCAAAATAATTGGTCTGTAATGTGATTATATTTGAGGATTCAGATTGGGGTTTAGACATGCTGTTAAAGACTAAACTGAAATAACAGATTTAACACAGGGTTGTCAGACTTGCAGTTTTAAAAGGGTCCTGCTGACTGTCATTGAACAAGTGGGAACTCAACACACAAAAAATAATTGGCTGCTGTGTCACAACACTAGGGCTTCATTAGTAAATATCCTTAATAAGATAGACGAGCTCCCAGGACCAATCTTTTCATATAGCACTTCTCCTATAGAACAGGGTGGCAATCAGAACCACAAACCCGTCTCTAAAAAGGACACTGTCCCTACAGCCCCCACTTATTATGAAGGAAAAGGCAGGGGACTCCAAGGACTCCCCTGGATTTGGACAGGCCAATCTACTTAAATAAGAGGATTTCAGATACAGATGCTCAGCAGAATGTCACTCAATAAACTCTTCCTTGTTTGCACCTTCAAATTAGCAAAGCTACCGTGGGCAATAGGGGAAAAAACATCCAAAAGAAAATACACAGCCAGAAATCTCCAGTAATACAAAAACACATTAACCTGAAGTTGTAGAGAGATGAACATCTTACTGATGCAACACACAGACTAATTCAAGAAAATGAAGCCTCCTATTACTGCCCTAAGTAATGCAGCTATGAGTGCAAAACACCACAGTACTGATAGCAAGAGAACTGAGGAAGCTTGTAGTTAGAAAGCAAAGGAAACTCTATGAGCAATTGAGACACTGAGACTTGATTTGACAGGAGTATTTATTTGGAAATACTGCACAGTTATTAGCAAAATACTCTGTTAATGGAACCATCTTTCATATGGAGGACTTTAACCTAGAGTTTTCCAATTAAAATAAATTAATTGCTGGATTTGTAGGGCTGCTAGCAACATTTGTCACACAGTAATCACACTGAGTTTGGCCTCCTTTGATGTAAAAATGGTTCCTGGGTTATTCCTTCACTTTCTGCGACAGATCTGAACAAGGCTACAGGCAGAGACAGAACATACTGTGTCTGTGTCACTGCAAACCCTCATGGATGCTGGCTTTTTTACCCACAGTTGTGGCAAACTATTGCCTGACTCCTTGCCTCTCTGTGCTGTGAGTAACTTTCTATTTCCAGGTAGCATCAGTTCACGCTACTGAAAAAAAATAAGGAAAGAAAAATGATTTCTCTTTCATTTTCTCTTGGTCTTTACCTGTGAAATTGCAGTGCTTAGAGCCTTTCTGGGTCTCTCCTAATCAATTTTTGTTTAGACTTACACACATGTGTAAGTAGCTTGTAATACAAACAGATGAAAGCAATGATTGTGGATTAAATGTGAGTCCTCCCAGAGTCAGTGACAAAAATGCCCCTCTCCTCATCCCACACTCCTGTGATCAAACAATTCACTTCTCAAGCAAAGAAGGAGAGTGAATTCCCTAGGCAGGCAATGAGAAACAAGGGACTCTGCATTGGATTCAGTGCATTTAGTGTTACTGACTGGATTATTTCAGGCCATGTATTTGCAATACTGCATTTGTCTTTATCTTGTGTACAATCCCCCCGAACATTTACAGAGAAACAAATTCTCTTCTTCAGAGAGCCCTTGAATGCAAGCATCTCACTGTGATTTCATTCCATCTCTGCCTCTCCCTGCACAGAGCCCTTGCAGTCTGAGCCCGCAGGTGCCAGTGGGAGAGCAAAGGAAGTGAACACAGTAATGCTGCCACTGGTGTCTGCTCTGTAACACAGATAAAGTTAGGATTCTGTTTCCAGATATTCAGTGACCTCAAAAAAACAGCCCCTGCTTTCTAGGTTAGAAGAAACTCTTATATTTTCACTCTCTGACACCTTAAAAATAAGTATTAAGAATTGATCAGAGCAATTTACAGAAAGCAGATGTGTAACTAGACCCAGCTGGAAGACGGGTGGGAGAAGTGAGCATCCTCACAGCACAGCTTCCCATGAGTGTTGGGGACCATGATGTGATCCTTCTGTGGATCAGGAGGAAGAAAATGGTGCAGTCCTCACAACCCACCTGCTTGTCTTCCCTTCCTATCGTTAAAAAACTACCCAGGTTCACTATTACACTAGACAGAGACTCTCTGACCTTTATAAAGTTAATTATTCAATACTCTAGAATCACATTACTGCTCTCATCTACCTATATTCCTGTTTGATTTGTATAAAAGCATCCTAGGGAAGACAACTGCACAGCTTAACAGCAAGACTGAACTTGTCATTAGCAGAGAAGAAGACAACAAAATTATCCCGGGCGGCAGTCCTCACAAAGATTTGATTTGGAATCTTTGCACAGAAGCT
This sequence comes from Callipepla californica brunnescens, assembly GCA_023055505.1. Classification (NCBI taxonomy): domain Eukaryota; kingdom Metazoa; phylum Chordata; class Aves; order Galliformes; family Odontophoridae; genus Callipepla; species Callipepla californica. The sequence goes on along the minus strand of JALIRH010000001.1, from coordinate 109,576,050 downwards.
AAAAATAAAGAGCACGCGGTCACAAACCTTCTGAAACACAGCATTCATGGGCTAGGAGCACTTCACAAAGGAAGCTGGTGGCTTGAAGCAGGTTGTACCTTGGGGCTGAGGTTAGGGATGCGGAGGGAGCGGGGTGTCCTCTGTAACACCTTTCAGTGCTGGTACCACCCAAAATATGTTTGCTTTGTGGAGAAAATAAATGCAAAATCTTCCTACACGATTCTACATGTTGGACGAATCTCTTGGGAAGCATATGTTGTTTATAAAAAGTAATAATTAACATTAAAAATATGAATATTAAATATTATATTAAAAATATAAACATAAATACGGTAATTAAAAAATCTCTGTCTCCTCCTTGCCTTCAGAAGCATTTTCAAGGTTTCTGTGATTCCGGATCTGTGTTGTAATGGCAGATAACATTTTCCAGGCATTCTCAGGAGATGCTCCTGGTGGTGCTCTCACTACCTGCACATAGCAAAGGCCAAGGAGCAGGTAACTTGCTCCAAGATGAGCATGAGACAAGCCAGGACTCGGCCTCAAGCCTTCCACATCTGTTTACACAGGAGGTCCCTTGCTCCCAAGGCAGGTGGCTAAAAATACCAAGTATGGCAATACCACATTCATTTCCAACACATAGCGAAGAAACTACTGAGAATGTTTAATTCAGGAACGTGTTTCAACTGAGATATATTTATTTTCAGTAAGTTTCCTTTTCTGATAGACTAAGGTTTGGTGCTCTGAACACTTCCAATTCGAGAAGAAAATGTGAGCAAGAGAAACATAAGGCTTCTGACTGCAAAATCACTTTTCAGTGTAAACATACCATGCAACTATGGAACAATTCTTTGCATCCGTGTGGAACAAGGACAAATATTGCCACACTGTGCCTCCACGAAGCACTTCTTTAGGCTAAAGGAGTGTAGTTGGTCAAATCACTTCTTTCATTCTTCAGATTACAAGAGATTTGTAATCTCCTGCCATGAGAACTACTGTCTATTTTACCATGATATTTTCCTGTCAGAACTCATACACAGTTTAAAACAAGTTGGTAGAACTCAGTAGGTAAAATCACAGTAAATCACATTTCATTATGAATCTGGGACTAATTCGTTCTGAACAAACTGAATGAATAAATCACTCAGTACGAACAGACCTGGGTTTGCATGTTAATTTTCTTTAAAAGTAATAAAAATCCACATTGTATTCCTTCAGGAATTTTAATAAGTACAAAGCACTGGAACTGTATGAATGTAGCATCTCACAGTCTTACTCCAATGGAGAACTCAAGAGGAAAAGGGAAAACCAAGTGCAACATGGATGTGCATGAGAACCACCTACCTGAAAGAATTAGCAGAAAGCCTTGCACTCCATTTTAGCTGTATTTAAGTGCACCTTCAGTAGCTGACTTCAGGCAATCCCATTGCTATCAACCACTGCAGTTATGTAGAAGGACAACGATACCTCAGTGGCTTTTGAGCTCCATTTGGTGGTCAGTGGTGAGGTAACAGTCATGGTACTTTGTAAGTTGTGCTGGGGAGGTTCAGGTTGGATATTAGGAAACATTTCTTCTCACAAAGAGTGGTGAGGCACTGGAACAGGCTGCCCAGGGGGGTGGGGGACTCACCATCCCTGGAAGTGTTTGAGACTCATGCGGATATGGCACTGAGGAACGTGGTTAGTGGGCATGGTGGGGATGGGTTGATGGTTGGAGTAGATGACCTTAGTGGTCTTTTCCAACCTTAATGATTCTATGAAATTCTGATAGAATAAGACACATTTCCCTGCCTTTGTAGCTTGGGATATAGTCCATATGTATTTCCAAGTCCTTTTAATCTAAAGATTAGAAGTGTTACTGACACCAAATAATAAAAATATGCACAGATGTTTCTATGTATGAGCTACGTATCCTATGTGAACTTTATAGCTTCCCTTTGATGAACAGAGATTTTGAGCAGAATTTAAATCTTTAAGTCACGTTTCATACCACAGAAGACTGCATTTTACTTAATTTCCTTTAGCTTTCCTGCATCGTTCGTGGTAACTCATGGCTACTATTTCATAACCTATTTGTACTGTAACCTCCCCAGTAGCCTAAAGGAGATCAAAATTGACTGCAGAATTGTAGAAATGTTTCTTTCATCCATGGCTTGATACTTAAAACAAAAGAAATCACACATAAAATCATCAAAAAGATCATGACATCTTATTTTTCAGTTATTTCTCCTGTAACAGAAATTCACGAAGATCCTACAGAAAATAATTCACAACCTAGTAGCTTTTTACCTCTAGCTGGGCAAAATGGAAAAAAAAAATCTACGGGAATGTAAAAAAATAAGAAAAAAAAGTCCTAGTTCTTCAGGAAAGTTGCAGAAGGCCACTAAGGAAGCAGATATGAACACTTGTTGAGCTCTGTAATATTTAGTGATCCATTTCTTAACCCAAGCAGTTCACCATAGGCAACAAGACTGTAAAGACAAGTGGTTCAAAAGGAAAAGAACAGAAGCAGGCTGGGACACCAGCACAATGTCTCAGCCACTGTTATGCTTCCCATGTGCCATTCGGGAGCCTTTCCATGCAACATTCAGTCTTCTGTTTGCAAGACAGCAGACTCTGTCTACTGGGAGGACAATTAAGAGGGAGTTTGAGCAGGTCCCAGTGAAAACTATGACTTTATTATCTGAAAAGTACAGATCATCTGCCACACTGGCAAGGATACTCAGTGGAGAAGAGTAATTTGGGGAAGCTGCTGTGATGATTTCCTTTCTTGGCTGTCCATCAGAGAATATCTGTCCCATAAATTTCTTTCCCTTCCCTCCCCTCTTTTTTTCTTTTTATTTGTCATTGTCATCAGTATTAACTGCAACCACTAAAGCTGTCATTTGCCATCCGTTACAGACCAGCTCATCATCCTTTGTACAAGTCAGATTGAAAATACTACAGCATATTGAAAGAAAGCACAGAAAATGGGATTTTTTGCTCACAGGATCAGTAAGGCTTTATCACATCATATCTGAACACTTACCTTACTACAATGGTCTCAACTAAAAGAAAACTAAGACACAAAGGCAGTGCAACAATGTGCTTTTTTTTTAATCAACATGTTCATAACATTTACACCACCTTCTACAAAATGTAACTGCAGTAATTATGCACTTAAGTTTTACGCTACAAGATAAAAAAAATATTTGTTTCAAATATTATAAAATTCCAAAAGAAAAGGCTGTATTTTTAAGAATTCCAAAAATTACATCGATATTTTGGTTTTGTCTCAGCTAAAAAAATGAAAACCAAAAGCACTGTATACTTCTGGTCTTGTCAGGCTTGCAGGTTCATGAGATCCATACAGTGTCTAAACCAGAAAGAGATATCAATTAAATAACACCCCCAGGTTTAAAACATCATAGCAATACATAACATACTGGTGTTAATATACTGGTATTACACTTCACAAATGGGATATCCTGTAATATAATTTATGGCTTATTCAGTCCTTAGCTGCAAAGATGAACTTATTCTTTCTTTTTGGTGAAGTCATATGGCTTCCACCACTGTGCAAACTGCAACACTTTCTTCCTCTGTTCCTCAAAGTTCTGCCTGACTCCTTTCCTCCAGAGCCGTGGTTCCAAATCCAGCATGCCACCAATGATTTCCTTTGCAAGTAGAATGAAGACAGATATTAATAAATACTAAAATATAATATCATTTAATGCTATTTTAACATACAATATAAAAGCACTAATTTTCCAATTATGGGACTATATGTGTTAGCTATAAATATTGAATTCTGAAAAACATACCAATCCAAAAACTACAACTGCAGTTGCTAGATGGTTGCCTCACTAATATTCTTGTAAGTACAAAATAGCATAAATATTGAAACACTACAAGATTTTTGGTGCATTTCTATATTTTTGTAAAAAAACTGGAGGTTGAGAGAGATGAGAAGTACGCACTTTGCTCTCAACTTTTTCAAGCCATATTACTCCCTACTCCCTCTTAAAACTTTTGTAATACTGACTCTTTCAAGAGTTGATCATTGTGACATGGTGAGGAATGGGACATTTTACTGCAGCACTTTCTATACGTACTCCCTATGCCATAATGGAATAATTTAACCTCATAAGAATTACACTAGGAATTGTCTGTGAGCCTGTGTGTGTGTGTGACCTCTATTTCATACAAGTGGGAGTCAGAGCACCTATATGAAGATATCTCCATCATGAAAACCCTTTTTTAACACCTTAAAAAGCTGCAATTATTTTTCATCTACCAGACTATATGGCAAATATCTAGAATTCCTACTGATTTAAAAGAAAAATTGATCTATAATTCTGAGTATGAAACAGCAAAACAATCGACTATTCCTTTATTCACAAGCTAAGTTGTAATGACTTACCATGAAAAGGCAAGTAATGAACTGTGATAAGGTACATCAAAGTGACTGTTGTAGCAGCAACTGGTTTAATTAAACAAATTTACACAACAGAGTACAATTAGTAAATTGATTTTGTACAAAACAATACCTTTCCAAAGTAGTGAGGGAACTTGTGTTGATCTTCAATGATGTGAGCAAACCCTCCTTGGAGGCCAAAGTCCACTGAAAAGTATGGCAGCCCTTTGGGAACCTATATACAAAACCAGGCATTTTTAGATGCTCAATAGACAGCAAGCATTTAATAACCTCCACACAACTTCTTGAAGAAAGTGGTTTTATAGTTAGTAGCATCACATTTTATTTTAAAGCACTTCTCAAACCACTTTGTGCAGTATAAAATTGCTACAGAATAACAGTAAAACCAACAGGTGAAGGGAAAAAGCAGTACATGTCAGTTAGACACCAGAAACAGAAAAAAAGGACTGTCAGGTGGCAGAACCTAAAGGACAATATACATCAGGTAAGAGACTGAGAGGGACAGAGACAAGGAAATAGCTAGCAAGCAGCATGCACACTGAGAAAATGCCTTTCTGACTCCATAGTTTTGAATTATATGGGATTAGTACAAATGTTAAGACTGCTACAAGCACATTTATTAAGAATGAGATGACGTGTCATAAGAGGAAGTAGTTACCGAGAGGAAACATTGATACTCTTCAAGTAGCAGGGGGAAGGGAAACACCACTACAGAGAAAACATTACTGGAAAACCCAACCAGATGATTGTAATTATGATTAACTACCGAAGTGGATAATTTCATAATCTACTTATAATTTGTTCCTGCATAGTAAGGTTTACAAAGCCTCAAATTCATACGTATCTTCTCTGCTACAGTTCAAATAACTGAAAATTTTCCCAAGGTGTTCCTTATACTGTTTGTGGATGGATTTTCTTCAGAGCAGTCCACGTGAAGCAGTGTTTTGTACTGGTAACTAGGCCAGTGTTGATAATACAACAATGTTTATTTATTGTTGAAGAGTGCTTGCTGCTAAGTCAGCTGTCTCAGCTGCGGCCCCTCCCAGCCCACTGTTCACCCAAGTTTTCTTACTGGAGGGAGAAGAGTAATAAACAGAAAGGCTTTGAAATTGTGCAAGAGCATTGGATGCTTGGGCTCATGTGCTAGGGTTCTACCTCTACAAAACTAGTCCTAGTTTATGCACACAATCAGCCCATTAAATGTCACAGCCATATCTGATTCCCATTCCACACACCACCACCTCATAGTACAGCACTCTATTTTCCTCAGGTCAGTTTCTAAACTATACTTTCATACTTTCTTGAAGGCATTTCTCTTCTTTTTTATCCTAAAATAATGTTGAAATTACACAACGATGTAACACTTCACACCAATGCATTTTATTAATTCAAAGAAGTTCCCTGAATTCATTTGAAAAGTGATCTACCTTCAAATGGGCATATAATACAATTGTAAAAATATATGATTCATAAAAAAATAAAATGTCTTTATGCTCCATCACAAGACAAGAAAATTATACTTTGTTTTCTTGGTCAGGTGTTGGCTTTCCCTGTTATGAAGGGCCATGAAGCAGAAGAAATCCAAAGCATACCTATGGAACAATTTCTGAACTTAACTGTTTCAGGATTATTCCTTCAAGATTTATATGCAAGAATGTTTCAGCTCCTTTGTTTTAGAAATAAGGATTTATAATACTATTCGCATCTTTACTTCATAAATTTAGCAACACCAAAGGCTGTTCCAGGTCAGTGCAAAAGATACACCATATTCTTGCCCAGACAGTCATTTGCAAATCTTTGATCTATCTTAATTCTTAGAGTTAATCAAGAAAATCGTGCTAGTACATGTACTCAAAATGCCAGCTTTGTTCTCAAGCAATGTTTGCAGCTCAGTCCATCTGTTGTTGAAATAAATGGGAATCTTTTCTAATGTCAATTAGGAGTTCAGTCAGACTCTAATGCTCGTCATGTCTATGCCATCTCCCGATCCACTAATTTAATTGTGTTCCTTTTCCTCTCTCTTTGAAACAGTTAATAACTAAAACAGATTAAAGTAATTTGCTGAAAATTTCAGTGTTCAATACATTTCATTACTTACAGATCTCCGAACATCTTTTGAAGAAAGATCAATTATCTTCTTGTTCATGGACCACTCTTCATCAGCCTCCATTATAGCTTTCTGTAAAACCATTTATCTAAATGTGAAAATAGTCCTTCATGCAGTGAAGCACCACTCACTTTGCAAGGGAGTAAAGTGAATTGTAAGAAGTACTTTGTACTGCAAGTACTAGTTATTTCTTAACAAAGTAATTTTATTTATGTAATCTTTCTGATTTCAAGAACTTACATACTTTATAGAGGAATAATTTAATATCTTGAAACTCACTTAATTCTATTCCCTTTTTTTTTTTCCTGAAATCTCTTTTGCCTGACATTATCTCTAACAAGAAACTTTCAAATTATTAGGGACTAAAAGGTCTCATTTTCTTTTTACTAAGCCCATACTAAACCTGTTCTGATTTCATTATGCCATATTAGCCTTTTTTCTTTTATCTTTCTTTCCCTTTCTCTATTTTTAAACTCCAAATGTAAAATCCAAATTAGAAGCTCAATTGTACTCCAAGGCCCCTAAAGCTGACTCTGCATCCTTCAGAGTATGGAAGTGTGTATAGTGTAGGTACCTCTTTAATTTTCATTTAATTTTCATTTACTATGTAGTTGAATGGTGGGAACTTCTAAAAAAGTTTAACGCAAAAGACATTGCATTGAAGCTTGTACTTCATCTTTCTGTTAGTTTTCAAAGAAAATACTTAATGCAATAAAAACATAACCAATCGAAACAACTATGTGGAGAGTTTCAAATGTGTTGTAAAAGTTACTGCCTTGCTATTTATCACACTGACTTACACTTCATCAAAAAACAAATATATTATTTATTTCCAGAGAACATTTTCAAAGAGCAAACGAAATAATTTATTCACAAATACTGAAGTATGTGTGCACTCAGTCAAATTTACCCTTATAAAAGCTGTTTTTCAGACACTAAAACAGCATATTTGTTTAAAGACTGAGAAACACTTCATCAGAAAAACAAAGAATAATCATCTTTTCAAAAGTAATATTTCAATACGAAAAACTTTTCCAGAAATAGTTTATGATAAATACATTCAAATGACCTAAAGAAAAGGCTTTTTCATATACCTTAAAGTAGATTGGAGCCATATCTCCTACTTCTTTTGGAAGAGGAATGCACTCATATACCATGTGATATCGTTTCTTCATACTCATATTTGTTTCTATAAAGACACAGTCCAAGTCTTTAGCTTCAAACATCTTCACCAGAGCTCTTCTAAACACCTGTTTAAAGAAAAAAAATGTACAATTTGAATTAGCTTTTCAAAACATCCAGACATAATATTTTATATTATTTCACTTATATATATATATAATTCCTTAGAAAATCATAATAAAATGGAACAGCAGCGATCACACTATGGAAATTCTACTTTATTCAACAATCAAATACAAACTACATTTCTCACAGTACAAACATACAAAGTCTAGGAATCTATTGTTAAATATGCACTATATTTAACAGTATAAGCTCAGTTCCAGTTACTATCACTTTTTATTTTTTTATATTCTGGACAATTTGGACTAAAAGTAAGTTAGATTTCACAACTATGATGTTCCATAAGAATGAGGCAACCCAGGAGGCTCCCAGAATGTATCAGGGATAACTTCCAGAGCCAAGTAACAGACATCCCCACCAGGAGGGATGCAGTGCTGGACCTGCTGCTCACCAGCACAAGCGAACTGATTGGTGACATCAGGATTGGAGGCTACCTGGGTTGTGATCATGCAGTGGTGGAGTTCACAGTCCTGAGGGATATCAGACAAAGTAAAATCAGGATGCTAAATTTTAGGAAAGCCAAATTCCATCTCTTCAGGGAGTTCACAACAAAACCCCCTGGGAAACTGCCCTTGAGGACAAGGGAGCAGAGCAGAGCTGGCAGATCTTTAAGGAAGCTTTCCATAGTGCATAAGATCTTTCCATCCCCATGTGTAGAAAGTCAGGAAAGGAAGGCAAGAGACTTGCAGTGCTGATCAAACTGGAGAACAAGAAAATTCACAAGCAGTGGAAGCAGGAACAGGTAACTGGGAGTAGTATGGGATGCTGCTTGGCATATAGGGATGGGGTAAAGAATGGACAAGAGGGCTCAACAACTTTTTTGCTTCAGTCTTCACTGGCAACTGCTCTTCACACACCCTTAGAGCAGATGGGTTGCGAGGGGAGAACCAGGGAAGTAACATCCCTCCCACTGTAAGCAAAAATCAGGTTTAAAACGACTTGAGGAAACTGAACATCCATAAGTCTATGGGTCCCACTGATATGCATCCCAGAGTCCTAAGGTAGAGCTGATATTTGAAAAGTCACGGCACTTAAGTGAAGTTCCTGGTGACCAGAAAAAAAGGCAATATCACATCTATTTTTAAGAAATGTAGAAAGGGTCACCCAGGGAACTACAGACCAGTTAGCCTCATTTCTGATCATGGATCAGATCCTTCTGGAAATTATGTTACACCTTATGAAAGAGAGGGAGGTGATATGAGACAATCAGCATTGCTTCACTAAGGTCAAGTCCTGCCTGCCCACCTAGTGGCTCTCTCTGATGATGTAACTGTATCAACAGATGAGGGAAGAGCCACTGATGTCATCCATCTGGAGTTCAGTAAGGCCTTTAGCAAGGCCCCCCACAACATTCTTCTCTCCAATTTGTAAAGATTTCATGGGAGGACTCTTCAATGGTTGAGAAACTGGTTGCAAGATCATACCCAGAGGGAAGTGACCAATACATCAATGTCCAGATGGAGATCCGTGACCCTCATAGGTCTGCAATGGTACCAGTGCTCTTAAATATCTTCATCAGTGAGGTATGGTTCACGCTCAGGTACAGAGTATGTTGATACATGTCACAACTCAGGCAACGGAACATGCCAAGATTTATATATTTTTATATACAAAAATTGGATGCATATTTACTTTGTAAAGTGAAGGAGATAAATTTTAATACATGCATCATGTTAAATTCAAGCACCTGAAGCCAAACATTATAAAAGAACATTTCTTGCTTTATTCCAACACACCTCAAAAAGAAAATACCAGTGAAATGAGCTAAAACGTGTTCAATGCTGTCTTTTTCTGTCAAGAGCAACACAAGCTATGGCTCTCACACCATTCAGTTAGCTTGGTCATCAAGTAAGTGTGTGGTTATACTCCTATGGAAGCTTTCCAGACTCCTCCTACTGAATTACACAGATGCTGCAAAACAACATGTTCATCACTTCCTAAGTACTTTGCCATAAAGAAATATTTAAACTCACAATTAATATATTCACAGAATTGATGAGTTTACCAACAAGCTGCATTTTCTAGCAAGGAAAAATCCAGGATTAAATGCAGAAACTGCATTCACTTGTCTTTATCCTATTTTCCTTCCAATATACATTCAGAAAAGTGATCATCTTTTATTTTGAACAATTTATTCTAAAACCCTATTTTGCTAAAATACAATAGGTTACATAGAGAATACAGGATAAATAAATATATAGACCACTTCTCTCTGATGCTTTGTTTTTTCTTCTGATCACACTCATTATGCTTGTTCCCTTCTTATACAACTGTCAGAAGCATTTCTGTTCATATATGAACGTTCTCCTTTTTATTTCTCCTAGGAAGGAGAGTAATTTACAAAGCAAAAATTACATCAGTCATGAGAATCAGGGCTGTGAGTACCTGTGGAAAGTCAGAGGGTCCACCTGATAGACCTGAGGCAAGAACAAAGTTACCTAAACCATTTCAAACTCATGGAGTAACCTGATTTTAATCATAAGCAACAGTGGAAGTCATTAATCTTTTCTCTTCTCTGAAACAGTCTCCAACATTTTGAAGCAAAACAGTCTGCAAGTTGTTTTTCCCTTGTAACAGTCCTAGTGGTGGGATTAAGAGAGCAGTCATCACTGTCAATCTTTTAGGCAGATGTTTCTTATATTTCTCCCTTTGTTTTCCTTTGCCAAATAAAATAAAACTCAAAAAAAACCTTCAAAATATCTTCATCTGAAAGAGAGCTTGACCCTTCACATTTGGCCCTTTATTCTAAGAAATCTTATTAAAAAAGGAGGAAACTGTATTCTAGCAGGGATCTCACTGATACGCGTAAGAATGAAATTAGTTCTCTCTCAATATCTACCCCAAAATCAGATTAGCTTGAAAAAAAAAAAAAAAAAAAGTAAAAATATATCTTCAATATATCTTTAGCTGGTACTTCATTATAGGTGACCTTTCTTCTCTGACCATTCTTTTCTTAGTAGTGCTTCCTAACCAGTTATTACACTTTCTGCAAGGGATCAGCTGTACCTGTCACTCTTGACATGTTTCTCTAACTTGATCTCCAGGATCTCCAAGGATAGAAGTTCTGCAACAGTTCTTAGGCATTTTTTCTTGGGCTTATAAATTAAAACTTTTTTCAGTGTTTACCCTGCATCTTCCTTTATCAATTTTTGACTATTAATTTCCATTCATTATGCAAACATGTTCTACCCCTTAGTTGGATCAAAACGGGTTGACAGGAAGGAAACTTAAAACAGACATATACAACAAGTATTATAGAATCATACCAAAGAATGGCTTAGCTTGGAGGGGAATTTTAAAGATCACCTAGTTCCAAGCAGAGTTGCCATCCACTAGATCACACTGCCCAGGGTGTCCCATCCATCTTGGCACTGGACACAACCTCTCTGGTCAATCTGTTCAAGCAGCTCACTACCCTGTCAGGGAAAAATTTCTTCCTAACATCTAACCTAAATCTCCCCTCTTTTTAGTTTAAAGCCATACTTCTCGTCCTGTCACTATCAGATCACTTAAAAAGTTGGCTCTCCTTCTTGCAGGCTCCCTTCAAGGGCTGGAAGGCTGCAATATGGTCTCCCTGGAGCCTTTTCTTCTCCAGGCTGAACAAGGCCAAATCCCTCAATCTGCCTTTACAGGAGAGGTGCTCCAGTCCTTTGATCATTTTAGTGGCCCTCCTCTGGAATCACTCAGCTCTGTATCCCTCCTGTGCTGGGGGCCCCACGTCTGGACACAGTACTCCAGATGGGGCCTCACAAGGGCAGAGTAGAAGGTGACAATCAACTCCCTCTCCCTGCTTCCATTTCTCTTTTGATGTACAGAAGGATGCTGCTGGCCTTCTGGGCCGTAAGTACACACTGCTGGCTCATGACCAAATCTTTGTCTATCAGGATGTCCAAGTTCTTCTTGACAGGGCTGCTCTCAATAAGCCCTTCTCCCAGTCTGAATTCATATCTGGGATTGCCTTGACCCAAGTGCAACACCTTACACTTTGCTTGTTGAACACCTCATTAGATTCTCGTGTACCTTCTTTTCAAGCATGTATCGTGTTATTCAAAATAATATTACTTTACAAAGCTGTAAGAACATGAGACAGTTTCTCAGCTGACCTGGATTTCTTCCCAGATTTCTTCATCCAAAAGAGTGGCTGCAGTATGGTGCTGTAACGGAGCTATCAGGCAGTGACCTTCAATTAAGGATTGGTTGCTTGGCAGAGACAAGTATACCTGTAAAGAGTGAACAAAAACTGAAGTGCCTATTATTCTAGTGTTAAAAATATTCTCACTGCTAAGGTCGAGAGATACATCTGCTAAAGTTCAAACCAATAGAAACCATTATCTTCTACTTACAGCAAAGTATTTACAGCAAGGGCTGGTACAAATCCAAATATTTATACACATTTTAAGAGAACAGAATGAGAATGGTTTGGTTTTGTTTATTTCAAAGGATTTTAAGCTTAAGAATGAAATTCTCCACTTGGCTTTCTTTGATATCACTGAGATACAGATCTTAATCAGTTCAAATTTCCTCCAGTGTGGTATGATTTAGTCTTCCACAAATCCACCTACAGACTGTACTCAGATCTTCCATTATTGCCTTATGTTTTCCACAAATCAGAAAACTAGCTTTGTAATTCACAACAGACAGATATCTTCTCCCTAATCCTTGAGGAATTCTTGAAATCAACTAGAAGGGCATGGAGTATAAGATGTAGAATAATTATTCTTTAAAGAAGCAAATGTGTTCTTTAACTCAGTCACTCTACCATTAACTCTGCCTTCTTTTCTTTCTTTTTTATATTTACGTTTGTGCTAAATTCCTATTTTCTTACCTTGGTACCAATTGCAATAATAAGATGTTTAGAAAGTTCACTGCTATCAAAACAGAAAGGACACTTTTCCATGCGTGCAGCAAGCTGTTGGTGTTCACTTATTGCTTTTCTTCTTTGCATTTCTTCTTCTTCCCCGCTGCGTGCTTTTTTTGCTGCTTTGGAAACAAACATGTCATCCAGAGTGTAGTAGTCTCTGTCAGTTTTTTCCATAAGCTGAAAAGGTAGACCAAAAAAATTGTGTTTAAATATAAATAAGTAAGAAAAAAGAAGCAATCTTAGCTCTGTGTATCCTTTACTAAGAAAAGGATAAAGTGTGTAGCAGAAGCAGCACTGATGCTTTCTATACGGCATCTGCAAATCATGCTATCAGATACATCTCCTGAGAGCAGTCAGACCCTTTTTCAGACAGCATAGGTATTAAAGTACAGATGTTCAACAACAGGGAGAGGAGTATATCACTATATTCCATCACAAGTTAAGCACTAGGTATTTCAATATTACCTTGACAAAACTCCAGCTTAAAATAGATGCATAATTTTCTTTTAGTCATGTATTACCATATATTCTATTTCAGACTTTCCCATTCTCCTCTTCCCTTCCTATTACAACTATCACTGTCCACTAAATCATGTGTGGTAAAATAGCTAGACCATGAACCTATGGCTCATCATCATGCTCTGTGAAAATATATCAATGTTCTCCTCAAGTGAACAATGCTGAGCTATTCTGTGAAGAAAAAGTTTTTGTTTTCAATATTTTGTCTTTCTTGAATGGATCTGTCCCTGGATAGGGATAACCAACACAACTTTACCAGAAACAAGGCTGAATAATTCACTTCTTTTTGATTGTTTGATAATTAATCATTACATTCCAGATAGGTGCCATTTATTTAAAAGAAAGCTCTGAAAATGCTTAGTATTTGTTATGAAGATGTGATTGATGGTTAATGGTATCTTACAGGATCTTATTAATGTGGAAACCCACACCAAATGCACATATCTCACCTGGACACTAAGAAGGAATCATGTCTGCGTGTAGGAACTGGAGGTGATGCAGGGTTACAGGGCAAGAGCAACAAGAGACAGTGAATAGAAAGAAAAGGAAAGGAAGAAATGTATGTGCATCACAGGATCAAATCAAATGACAGAAGATTTTAGTAAGATTCACCATGCAACATGCATGTGTGGGTGTGTGTATAGCATCAGTCTTAATCAGTTTTTGCTGACGACAAATAAATCCCACGTTGTCTTACCAAAATGAAGACTTTGCAGATCTTAATTACAAACACTGACTGAAAGGACTTAGGAAAGTATTTATCCACTTAACTGTTTCAGCTAACTCTAAATATTTTTAAAATTATGTGCCAGTAATACCCTAAACATTCAGTATACACAGCTAAAGCAAAAGTACAAAGCTATCAAAATAATATTTCCAAGTTTTTCCTCTCTAAATGAAATCCCATTGCTGTAATAACTCATGCTATACCTGACTGCAATTTTACCTTGAATAGTTTCAGTAATTTCCTCACCAAAATGAAAGGGGAAAAAAAAACAAAAAAAAACACATTATATAGATCTCTTGATATTGGAGCTGCTAGAGCTTCAGAGCATTAGCAGATTTATGTATGAGTAGTTTTGCTTCAGAAATCACTAGGAAAATGATAAAAGTATATTTGCAACAAATCCTAATACACATTAAAACACTGATGGGAGTATCTCTAGCAAAGGACTCATTATTAAAGAAAATCTTCTGCATATCTCATAAGTAGTTAGTTTAGATAGCTTGTTAAGAAAGAAAAAATAAATACTAGCTAACTAAAGGCATTTAACAGATAAGTTATTTTCTGTGATTGTGTACATTAGGTGTCTTTGTCAAGATAATGAAAGAAAAACCTCTTGAAAATTCTCTCAAAGCACTTAAAAACACCTGTCAGGGAATAACTTTTCAGTTAAAGACTTTTCAGAAAAGAAATTGCTTATACTGGTCTTCAAGACATGGAGTCCTGCTTTCTCATGTATAGAGAAAAGCTACAAAGCTGCATTTCCTTCCAGAAAGAGCTGGTTTGCATCTGAGACACTTTTAACCTCATAGTTTGAAATAAAATATTAATATCTGAGCACAAAAACAAATCTTCCATGCAGTCAATTTGCTAAATGTCTCTTCCTCTGAGTACAGCGGGTTCCTGAATGTAAAGATAAATATTGTGCACATTCAGAAGGCTCAAAAAGATTTAGAGTCATGGGTGCCAATAGAGAATTATGACTTGCTGAAGTCTGATTTAAGAAGCTTCTCTTCAAAAATAGTCTCTCAGATATTTTGGTTAGAAGCGTTTTACCTCATTACTAAAACAGACACTAAATCCAACCTAAGAACGCTGAGAACTCTACACTTCAAATGTTTGATATCTAGAATACACAGCTAAATAATAGTGAACCTTCAGATAGACTCCTTGTAACCATCTCTATTGTAATGAGGCCTACAGAGAATCCAGTCACAGTGGACTGCTGATTCATATATGTGACTTACTACACATAATGTGGCAGCTTCATTCTATTTTCTTATAGATTCAAATCACATCTTGTGTTTGGAAAGGTCTCCCACCTTCAATGTTGATATGTAACCACTATTTAAGATAACAGTAACATTGAAGCCGATAACCATAATTGAAACAAATTCTCCAAATAAAAGAAAATCTTCTACATATCTCATAAGTAGTTAGTTTAGATAGCTTGTTAAGAAAGAAAAAATAAAGACCTTTTTTGTACGTTAGATAACTAGCTTTCATTCACAAAATACTGAAATCAGCTCTCACTCTTCCTGCATAGTGCAAATCCCTGAAACAGACCAACCTTTCAGTACCAAGCAACTGCATATTATTTTATATAGCTCTAATACATTCAGCTGCTGATGTGCATTTCCTACCGAAAGCCACTGTATATTAAAATCAACAGTTCAACAGTAGAGTTCTGCTTTTGTTGTCTTACTAAAATTCTGTACATCTGTATTTAAAATAAACAGGAGATTCTCAAGCTGCAGAAAAATATTTAGTGGTTTAGTTGCCAAAAAAGTCAAGCCTTTGTTCTCCTGTCATACTAGGATAAGAAAAGTAGAACCAGAGTGTCATTAAAAGAAACACAAATAAATACTACCTGTAGAATGGCACTACTCCGTTGTTACTTTTTTTTTTCCCCCCTCTTTAAATCAGAGCACCATGAGAATGCAAACAGACATGAAACAAGACAGCTGGCAGACTACAAAGAAAAGACATAACAGAAATAAAAAGCCTGGATACCAGAAATACCATACAAAGAACAGACTACCATCACTGCTTTGCTTTCCTCGCACTTAGAAAGAAATGCCTGGAAAGTCATGGAAATATCTGGTTTGCTAAACATGACCTCTTTAATGTAAGAGCACTCTCCAAAAGAACCTTAAAAATACTCTACGGATCCTACTGAGCAAGTCCCTTCCTTATACAACAGGAACACAAGCCATGAATTCTATCTACTGATGAAATTAATATTCATCTTGTTAAACAGCCTGGTAATGTCTTTCTTCAACAGCCAATAAAGTGCTGAATACAACAAGACACAAAACAATCCCAAAACAGAAGGCTCATCTTAGAAGCAGTAACCTTTACTAAAACACTGTCTAAAGACCAGATCTGGTTTTCTCCTGGTGTAGTAATGAACCACACAAGACTGATACATTTCAAATGGTAACTCAGTAAGATCAAAACGAAATGACAACGCTGTTCTTCAGCAACTGTACCTCTCTACATTGTCTGATGATGACAACACGGAAAAATATTTAAAACTCAATGACTCAAACTTAAGAGTATATCTAAAGTAATATGAAGTCAAATACGTATATAACTCTGAGTGATATCAATAAAATCAGAACAAGTCAGGAGACTTAATAATAACAATTAGCTATAAGTACAACAAAAAGAAGAAAAAAAAATAGGAAAAACAAACAAAACATAACAAAAGCATCACTGGTGAAAGTTGGAAACCAGAAGAATGGGTGAGAAAGATTCCCCAGCTGCACCAGAGAGGTGTCTCAGTGCATGCTGAAAAATCGATCTGTAGCTGTTAAGAATTCAAAATTAAAAGCCCTCAAAGTAAAGAGTAGAAAAGATTAAATAGTATCTTCTATTCTAACAGTATAAAGCAGGCTTTATACAGAAGTGGAATCATGTGCATGCATCAACATGTTCAACACCTCAGGACTTCCTGTAGTGAACATATGCAAAGTGTCAGTGTAAGTTTCTTCTACAGCTCTGATTCCTCTTGAGGTTTGTACATGTACACGAGGCTACAGCAAGTCAGTAGAATGCCACTAAGTTTTTGATCTTTTCTGGAAATAAAATTACGTTTAGAAGAGTATGTACCAGTAAAAGCCATGACAGTCAGTGAGGAATAGCAATATCGAATGGCATCTACATGACAAAGATTTACCAGACTACATTCCAATGGTTCATTTCACAGAGATGACAACAAGCAAATTCAGGGATGTTAACTATAAAATTTTAAGAAGGGAAACCTAATATGTTGAGAACCAGCTTCAGACAATTATTTTTTAAAAACAGAATAATAAAAAATAGAAAACTTAATCTGGAAAATGCTGTTTGTTTTAAGATGTTACACATTTTGTTGAACAAGACTGGGCTAAGCAAGTCAAGAAACTTACGAAATAAACACAGAACTGCTTTTCAGACAGAAACAAAAAAAGATAGGTTCCAATGCAGTATTTTGGTGAGAGAAACCATACTAAAGTAATACTTAGAGAGAGCCATGTACAGATCAGGTTCGGATTACCTTTACCACAGAGTCTTTATCAGCAACAAACATAATGAATCACAGAAAGAAGGGACCCACAAAGATCATGGAATTGCACGGGTTGGGAAAGACCTCAAAGATCACTGAGTCCAACTACAACCTAACCATACTACCCTAACTCTAACAACCCTCTGCCAACTCATGTCCCTGAGCACCAGATCCAACTTAAGGCCACTTCCCCCAGTCCTGTCACCTGTCAAGTTTTAGGCCATTACTCCTTGTCCTATCACTACACCTAACCAAGAAGAGCCTGGACTCTCCGTTTGCCTCCTACCTCCCTTTAGATACTTATAGACATTTATCAGATCCCTTCTGAGCCTGGTTGCCCCTTTTGGCTGCCAGAGCATACACTGAAATATTATTACAGAACCCGCTACAATAAAAGAAGACACTAAGGAATACAAGGTTGTTCAAGAAACCAGCACCTCTGTTTCAGATATTAAGAGTTTGAAACAAACAGGACCTAAGAAAAAAGTTATTTAAACTTGCCTGTGCAATACAAAAGAAGTCTCATTAGTAATTCATGTGCAACTGTAAGCTCCTCAAGCAATACAGCCTTCACTTGTCAAAGATAGAAAAGGAGGAAGTGGAAAAAGGAATGGTTATTACTACTATTATTTTCCTTTGCCACACGTTTAACAAGATTACAAGACCTTTATTCACACATACCAATGCACAATGGCATATACTGCAGTTTTGAGACAGAGACCCAGTTACAGATGGTCACCCTGTCCCCAGATACTCATTTCTTGTCACATTTTATCACATCCTTTAGATAATTTTACAAGAGTGCTAAAATGGGATATATTTTCACCTCTAAAAAAACATCAGGAATGGAATAACAATTTCTTTGCAAATCCTCTATTATAACAGTGTCCCACTAACCAAGGTCAGAAATATAAAGCCAGGCAAAACTATCATCCAGCAAGGACTGCATATTCCTAATGAAATAAGATATGCTACAGATTTCTCACAGCAAATCCATTCAGCAATGCTTTTGCTGTCTTAAAAATCATAAAGAACAAGCAAAAATTATATTTAGTTCATAGTATTGCAATAGTAGCAATGAACATCATCAACACATTCTCTGCCAGTAGCAGTGAAAAAGCTCTGTGTTTCTTTACTTAAGAGCATCATTCCTTAAAAATGATTTTCTCCCAATTGCTGCAGATGACAAATACTTATGTGACAGCACTAAAATACAATAAAATCCAGCAGCTACTACAGCAGAATAGATAGTACTCTTCAATTATTACTCTAAATATTGGCTTAAAAAAAATAAAAAAGTTATTCGGGAAATAAAAAAGTTATTCGGGAAATGCCAGAAGGTAAGCAAGCAATCTTTCAAAAACTGATTTATTTCATAAATATGTTCTTCCATACAAAACACACATCTAGTACAAATCCAAAGAAGGAACCATGCTGAGGTGTTACTGGAAAGCCCCCGTGCTGCATCAAGTGGAGTATCACATCTGTTAAATGTGGAAGTCAATGCATTCTAGAAGTTGTGCATTCAGTTCCCTAGCCCTGCCTGATGCTACTTATGTAGGCACATTGTATTTTGTGCTGCACAGAGAAATAGGCAATCACTTTAAGTTTGGATGCCCTAAGAATATCACTGACCAGCCCGAAGTTAACATCAGAAATTCAGACACCCATAAAGACAATGCACTTTGTGCTGTTGTTTCTACCACATAAAGGACAAAAGCTAGAGATAACCTGACACTCTCATAAGAAAGAGCATCATTTCTGTCCCTTGTCTTTTGTTTCCCATTTCACTTTGCTGGGGGGGCCCATGGGCCACATTCTTCCCTTATAGGGGCACTCTATTTTCCAACTTTTCCTTCTCTTTTGGTAAGTAATGATTAACAAGAGCCTACAAAGGCAGCTTTCACCTCTCAGCAGCAGGCAAAATGTCGCAGTCTCCTACACTTCATGGCATGCAATGGTGAAGTTTCTCCCATTCACCTGACAGAGGATCATAGAATCACAGAATCATAGAGGTTGGAAGGGACATCAAGAGATCACTGAGTCCAACCCCCCAATCTTGATCTGTTTTCCAAAGTTGCAGTTTGAGCTTAACAGAGATAACATCATTATTTTGCTTGCCCTGGCAATGAAACGTCTGCAATATATAAACATTTATCAATAGTCAGGGAAGACACCCAAATTTCATTCAGGAGAACTCAAAAACCATCCTCTGGACTTTCATTTAGACAACTCTACAACAGCGTAAACTGTAGCAAACCCCACCCCCCCAAAAAAAAGAGAGAGAGAGAGAGAGAGAGAGAGATCTTTAACCATTCGATAAAGGAATTAAAGAAAATACTAGTATCTGACAATGCAGAAATGAGAATGATTTGAGATGGAAAAGTTACAATGCTGTGCTGTATTTGCTGATGAAATCTTTAACAAATTCTTATTATTCATGTTAATTACTATATTACATAAGTAATTTCATTATATAATATTCATTTCATGCAACATTTGATTATTATTCTTTTTCATTTCCACATTATTGAAGCCAGTAGGCATCTTGGCATGGGGCTGCTTATGCAAGTAACTCTCACAGATCTGTACTTAGCTCACTGCAGGTTCAGCCTCATTTTTCTACCAACATATGTTCAGAAAACTGGAACTGTATGTCAGTTTAATTTTATATTGATTCTGTTTTTCTTATTGCTACAGTAAAACCCCTGGAGTTTTACACGCTGCTGGCAGCGTCCATGTTCAATCTGAAGTGTGCTGCGTCTCTTATCACTCCCTCTGCTGGTAATACTTGCTCTTCGGTGCACCCTATGGAAAGAAAGCCCTGCTAAAGAATTCAGTATCATTTGAAAGTAAACCTCAAGTCACAGAACTCCCAATCAACAGGGGCTACTCTTCTTCATAATACACTGATTGGACCTTTTCCTCTTCAGACTTCCTTTGAAACTTCCTCTAATTCCATTGAACACAATTAGCATGGTAGCAACACATACCTGCATTTCTCAGATTTATTTTCAGCTTATTTTCTTGTTCTATTTGTATCTAAGTGTTGAGCTACTGCTTCTGTTTTTTTCTTTAACGCAATCATGTTTGAAGTTACTTCCATATAAGCTAATAAAAGTGCATCTGCTTGGAAAATCTGTGAAAAACCTCTATAGATTGTATAAAATGTATCAGTGTGATTTTAAATTGCCATGGCAACGCTGACGTCTTCAACTTTAAAGGACAGAGTTAATATTTGAGGAATGCTGTATTCATAATATATTTTGGGAAGCTGCAAAAAAGAATAAACTATTATTTTAGAATATAAACCTGAGTGACAGAAGAACATGTCACCACACTTACATTTAAACATACCGTTTACAACAAAATCACCATAGAAATGAGTCTTTCTCATCACAAACTGTATTTGCTCAAGCCACATTAAGATAAAACTTCACCATGTTAATTTTGTTGCTGTAACTCAGACCTTTCTACAACCACAGGAAATGAATTTGTAGGTTTAATTCAACAAATAATTCCACACAGGCAATTCCCAAACTTCTCTTCCTAGAGAAATAACACAGTAAACAAAGAGCATCAAAGAATTTTTACATATCAACACCATATTTCTGAGGTCTCTGCCATGGACAGGAGAACATTACAAACAGTTTTGATGAGTAAGGTAGTTTGGGCCACCTCTGAGCAAGAAGCAAGGAGCAAACAACCAACTGTTTTTGCTATAATAACCAACACATTTTGCTATAATTTGATATCAAGACAGATAAAACTTTATCTGCAAGCCAATGAAATGAAACGTAAGTCAAAGAAAATACCTTCCACCTCAGAACACTGGTGTTAGAAGTACAAATGATTGGCATGTAACTTTACAGTTTCCCATGTCCTTGATTTTAAGGCACAAAACAGGCTGTTCTGCACTAGTCTTCATTAGTCATTTATCTGGTAATTTTAACGTAATTCAGAAAGCACACAAAACGTTCACACAGTCATTTAACATGGGCTGCACCTACAGAGTTCCTCTTTTCCCCAGGTTTTCCTTTCTAACCTAGCTCTCACAGCTTGGATTTGGTTCCCACAAACAGTTTTAACTCAGCGTCCACACAATCCACACAGAAAGCTGTTTCCTGCACTCAGCTGAAGCCTAGTGGAACACAGAACAAGACAAACAACCATTATTCTCTCAGGTTCCCGTATTAATTTTTCTACAGTACAACACATGCACGCTTAGATCTTTAAGTAAACGTAAAAAGCAACAATGCACGGAGCTTTCTAAGAATATTAGCATGTCTATTAAACGCTGCCCTTGAAGAGCTTCACCAGGTGAAGAAAGAACAAAACATTTTATTACATAACAGTAGCAGCAGCAGCATCCTGCACTTCTTCAGTTTAGCTTGTAAAGCACTTGCAGCCTGTTATTTTTACGGTGATGGAAATGCAAATAGATACAATAGCCAGGTTCACACAGCAAGAGAAAATGATAAGGCTGAAAGCAATTTTCCATTTTACGGATTCAAAACAAGGAAAGGCAACACGTAAATTCCCTGCTTGGAAATCTATAATACCAGCACATCTCTTCAGTAAATCCGTAAAGGAAGGCCAGCATTACCAATGCCATTTTGTACTTTAAATAAATGTCTTAAACATTTAAATTCACATTACACAAATTACTGCAGATTTTTAAATAAAATTAATTTAAGGCCAAAATTGAAATGGTCTGATGAACAACACAAATTAATCTTTCTCGCTTGCCTTTAGTAAAACTGAATAAAAAACTAAAAAAAAAAAAAATCCCAAATAGAATTTCTGCATCCAAATGAAAAGTAATTTCTACTGAAGTACTGTTCCAGAAATCAGTCTCCATACACCCACAAGCATCTACTGATGAAATGAAAGGATTACGTACGTTTTAACAGCAGGAATTTGGGAAAAATGAACTACTTGTAACAGTCAAGAGCACAAAGAACTACAGAGAAGCTGCTTAAAGTTAACAGTAGTAGAAACTGAATACTTCACCTAAATTCTGTGTTATCAAACTGTCAGTAAAATATATTTATTTATTTATTTATCAATCTTTTGGTATCCTTTACTTGGTAAGAAGCCAACCTGCTTTCCTTGCAGAAGAAATTAAAAACTAAAAATACATCAACTTCAAACTTTTGGTTTTCTTTAGGCACTGCAGTCAAATTTGAAAGAAACAGATTTTAAGGCCTGCTTTTTTCTATCTATTGAAAATATTAGTGTTGGGTATTTTATTACTGTTACTTGAAAAGAAAAGAAAAGAAAAGAAAAGAAAAGAAAAGAAAAGAAAAGAAAAGAAAAGAAAAGAAAAGAAAAGAAAAGAAAAGAAAAGAAAAGAAAAGAAAAGAAAAGAAAAGAAAAGAAAAGAAAAGAAAAGAAAAGAAAAGAAAAGCTTCTTCACCACTGAAAATCAAAGATATGGGGATTTTTCATTATGTTTCTAGGTTTAACATTACCATGAATAGGACAGCTGTGGCAGAGGCTGTACTTACAAACTGAGATAACTGAAGTCTGTGTCTACCTACTGCAAACAAAAGCCAAAAAGTAGCAGGGCAACAAAATGCTAAGAAAACAGTGTTGTATTAGATCCAAATCTAGAATATGAAGAATGAGCAAAAACAATCTGATACAATGGAATCTGCTTTTCATCTTAATTTAAAACATAGGCTCAACAGACAAAAAGTCAGCAAGGAGATGGCATACCTCTTTTGTCTGATCTTGGGGAGCTTCTGAAAAAAGGAGACTTAATGGGTAGATAAAAGATTCGTTGGGACACGTATGGTTTGAACACAACAGACATTAAGTCTGCAAAGCTGAACGTGAGTGAGGTATGAGATAATATCCTATTGACCTTCATTTTCCAGTGGGATTGCAGTAAAATACACACTGCATTTCTCTCTTCTAAAGCAGCTGTCTTGTCTACAATGTTAACTTCCTCTATCTCAGTAGCCACACCTAAGAAAACCACAACAATAACTCAACAAAAGCAGTTCAGATGGGTAAGATGAATGAAATTACTCTGCAGAGTTTTAACAGATAGGATCTCTGTTCTCCCATCCTAGGTAGGATATCATTTACAGACCTTCAGCAGTTTCCTCCCATTGCTCTTCTGAAAGATGGCAGATATATCCTTATGGATATGTTTTCTGCCCAAATGAAGGCACAAGAAGAAAATAATATATATGTGTCAAAGTAGTATACCATGCTATCATACTAAAACTGACAAAAGATCTTTGGCTGCTAGAGTTCCTGCTGAACACAAAAGTTCCTTGCTCAATCGACACAGGAGAGATGTGAGATTTTTTTTAAGATTGTCTCACTGAGCTCCCAGATAACAACACAAATGTGTGGTGCAGTATGGGTTTATAAAGTAAATACATAAACCAACACTTTATTCTAATGCTGACCTTGTAACTCCGTGTAGAAGAATGCATTCTAGCTAAAGATATGGAAAACTGAAGATGCCTAGAGACAGTTTCTTAATTTGAGATGAAGACACAATCACCACTGGGTGAAGATCACCACATTTTGTGGTGATGAGCTAGACAGTAATGACTAAAGCATTTCAAATCTTAAGAAAGTAGAGAAACTAGCATTTATAATACTTCTATTTATAAAAACCAACCCCCCAAAAAGTGATCTCTGAAAGTTAAATGTGAGACTGCAGGTCTTTGGCACCATAAATTATGATTAGACAACAAAAAACGTATTGCGCTTATGCAGCAGAAAGCATAACTTCCCCTTGAGCAGTAACTGACATAAAGATGAACTTCGAGCACATGCTCTAGCGCATTTAGCCAGTTAAGACAAGTGAAATTACTCAATAGGTCTCAATCTTCTCTTAAAAAGATTTAACCAAGAGCTAGTCATGAAGCTCATGCTAACAAAATCAGGTGATGTGGTGCCTCTTTGTCTACTAAGAAAGGAGATCCAACGTCACCGCAAACTTCAGAGCCATCACAAACTAAAAAAAGCAGATACACAAACCCGGAAACACTAAGGAATTTTACCTTAAAACAAATGAACAAACAAAAAAAATAGGATGAAGTACACTAAACTCAGCTGCACACTGGACTGCAATCTGAATAATTTACGTTGCAAAAATCAGTCTCCAGCAAAAGCTAAAAAGTTTGGTGAAAAACCCCTACAACTGACATTCCTGCTACACATTTGCAGCTCTCAGCAATTCACCCAACGTGGAGGAGAATTCTCTCAGCATGTGGAAATCCTGAGACACAACTGTATTTAGATTTCCATATTCAATAATTACCAATGAAACTGTAGATAACACTCGCCATATTTTTTCTCCTCCCACTCACAGTAACAGCTTCAAAGTATCCTGTGCTCTACAGTACAAGTTCTACAGTTTCCTTCATTTACTGCTTGAATGAAAACCTCCATCACATAAAACTCTGGTCCAAGACCATTTTATGTATTATCAGACACAGAAGTAGTTGCTTTCCTACGACAATTTTTATACTAAATGTGAGTTCTATTCTACCAGTTGCCTTATCCCCACCCAAGCTGAAAAAATGTTTGGTATTCTTCAAATGTCCATCATTCTGTGCCTCTGACCACACTTGGGTATCCTTCAAGGTATGGGAGTATTATTGGTACACTATAGTAGTATTACATGCTTGAAGCTGGTCATAAATTCCCACCTTTCAAAATGCCCCAAATTGTATTTATCTTTTCAATCACACTGGAGCTGAAATGATGTTTGCAGCCTCACAACTACTCTCAAATGAAATAGTAACAGCCTGTTGTGTTACATTCACAGTTGGGTTCCACCCAGCTTCATCATCATCATTCATTTAGGATTAGAGGTAATGGCTTAATTTGTAGCAGGGGAGGTACTGATGAGGCAAGACATTGGAACAGGCTGCTCAGGGAGTCACTGTCCCTGGAGGTGTTCAAGAAAAGGGTAAATGTGGCAGTAAGGTTTAGAGGGCATGGTGGTGATGAGTTCTCAGTTGGAACGGATAATCTTAGTTGCCTTTTCCAACCTTATAGAATGGTGATGATAGACTCATTATCATAGAACCACAGGGGTTGGAAGGGACCCCAGGAGATCATCAAGTCCAACTCCCTGTATCAATCCTGACTTTCATCTGAATTTACTGTCAAGATACCTATGATGGGATCTCTTTCTCCATATTTTAGAGGTCTACACCACAATCAGGTGTATCTGAGCTAATTTTCTTTTTAAATTCCTTTTATACACATAAAATCATTCAACAGGCACACCAAATAGGACAGATGACTCACACCACTCACATAAGTACTTCTCTCCAGCGGCTTTCTAAAGTGAATCTCAAGAATAAGTTAAGATGCAAGTTTTGTAACACTTTTAGTTTTGAAATTCTTCCATTCTTTATAGTGAACTCTAGTTTTAACAGACTTGAATAACTATGTAACAATAACAAAATGTCAGATTATAAAGTGTCCCTTTTTCCAGATGGTTTCTGTACGTGCTGAACAGAAGAGATTACTATGGAGCCCACTAGTAACCTCCTTTTATAATAAAGATTAAACATTTATTCCTGCATTCTATTTTCTATTTAAAGATTGCTATTACCCTTGGCATGTTCCTCAGCAACATGGAAGAATAAAGGCTCCACTCAGCAGTTCTCTGTTCAGCAACATCACATCTGACTGTTTTCAGATCACTTGAGCAAGGACCACTTGGTTTTAGTTATCTGTTCTTTTTCCTCTCAAATTCAAGTTTGTGTTTAAAATGATGAACGTTTACATAATTGAACTAAATTCCATTTCACTGATACAATTAATCATTTATTCCCAATAAATAATTGCTCATGCAAAGGAATCTCTCTGACCATTTGTAGTTAATAATAGAAACATAGATTCATCAAGGTTGGAAAAGGAATTCAAGATCAACTCCACCACTCAACTATGACCCTAAATTCCAATTCTACATTTCTCTTAAATACACCCCGGAATCACAGCTCTTTCAATTTCATGGGTAGCCCCCTCCAGTGCCTAACCTCTCTAACCATGAAGAAATTCTTCTTGATACCCAGTCTAAACCTCTCCTGGTGCAACTTGAGGCTCCTTCCTCATGTCCTTTTACTTATGAACTGAGAAAATGACCAAGAAAAGAGACTGATAACCTTCTCACTGCAACTTCTTTTCAAATAGCTGTAGGGGTGTATGGGAACAGTTGAATCATGGCCTGAACCACTGATGGATCACCTGAGGTTAGCACTCAGTCAGCCATAGGAGCACAGGTGAAGGCAATTCACCTATGTGACCGGAGGGCTGGAATCAGGCTCCATCTCTCTCAGACCCCAGTTTAGGGCTGACCACCACTGGGGAAGGATCTCTTATTGAAGATCTCTCCCGTGTAGAGTTTCATGCTAGCCTTGACTTTTGGTGACATGTGAGCCCTTCCTAATTTATTTGGTGTCTTTATACCATCTGGATAATCCATCCAAAAATATACTGTCCATCTTCATTGTACTGTTTGGGTACTATTCATTCAGGGTATTCACTCTACAAGGGGTAATGTGGCCTCCCCTCAACCTCCTTCAAGCTAAATAAGCCCCAGTTCCCACAACTGCTCTTCAAATGCAAGTAGTCCTTCTAACAATCACTTATCTTTCCTAAAAGCTCTGTTTATACCTCAATGTGTTCACTTTAATGCATCATTTCTGCAGGCAACATCTAGTGAGTTTAATCCCTGTTGTTTTTTTTTTGTTTTAGCAAACTCAAAATATTGACTCAATATAATTCCCTCGAGATCATTTTGCAGTCTTTCTTAGCAAAGCTTACTTCGTGTAGCCTGCTAGATTCAGGCTATTTCCATTCCTCTTACCTGGATGTGGCAAGTACTTTTAAAACAGTGGTTGGATTACGGATTTGATTTTCTTTATCTCCAAAAGCACTTGACCTTTCTTTTCATCCATCCTCGGATTTATTTTTAAATAAGTTTTATTCCATTTTGGGAAGGCATTCTCTCCCTTAAACTGTTTTGTCAGTAGCATGTACTTGCAGTTAACATTTAGTGGTAAGTTTCTTCACAGACTGCAAGCATTTTCTCTACAGCAGAACTGCCAGGTCACAGCCTGAACCAGTGGTTGAGCATGGGGTGAGAAGGCATGGATAACCCAGGGAGCTCAGGTGCAAGTAATGTACCTGTGCATCTGAAAGACTGAAGCCAGGATTCATGCTGCTTCACCCTCATTTAAGGGTTAGCAGCTGAGGAAGTAGTATCTCTGGATACAGACCGCATTCCTCCTGGGTTGTCATTGGTCATTAGAAGGAGTGAGCTAATTTTTACTTTTTATTTTTTTAAATCTGTTATTGCACTGTGGTGTTTGTATCCTTTTAGAAGGCACTTTCATCATCTTTTGCCTTATCATACTTATTCTTTAGACCCTCATTAAATAGATACTGCTTTTTTTGGGGGGTGGAGGGGGAAATGCTTCTCTACAGAAGATAAAGACTATACCATATATATGCAGAATTTCAGTTGCCCAAGTTCACGATCACTTGTACAGAATCTATTTTTAAAATAAGTTACAAGGCAATGCCCAGCCATTTCTGTGCCATTCCTACCTGGATCAAGTTTCAACAACGTCCCAGAAAACCTTACAATGCAAGTAACTTAAATCCTTAAGGAAATAGGCTGTAGATGCAAAAAAGTTACACACACAGGATTCAGGATTGTTTGTTTTCTCCAAATTGAATACTTCTAGTCCCTACTCTTTCAGCAGTAGGAACAGACAACAGGAAAAAGAGGTAAGGAGCTACTGAAAGAAAGTAACAGGAGATTCTCAGTCCAGTCCCTAGTTATGCTAACAATCTAGAAATGAAAAGCAGAGAGAAATACCAGCTACAGATGCATCATCAGAAATGTAACCTGTTCTTATACTTCAGGTCCTCACAGCTGAAAACTGATTACTGTGCTGAGTGAATCCCAAGTATGGTTTTTCTTATAAGGAGTATTCAGTCATCAAGAACTAAGAGGATTCACAACATTTCAATGTTGAAAAAAAAAACAACCTCACAACAAAAAAACCTAATATGCAAGAACAAGAAATTAAAATTATCAGAATTTTCCCCTTGGAGACTTAGAAAACTAGATAATACAGAAGCCTTTGATCTCCCTCCAAGTTTTCCATTCTTCCCTGCATACAATTTAATCCTTACACTAATAATTACCTAGTACAGCAACAAAAGTAGAAAAATGGTAACTTAACATGCAAGAGCTCTTTCCAGTTTGAAAAAAAGGAACTAGGGATCAGGAGATACATATACAAAAAATACTTTCTATTAGTTTGAGAAATTTCAAAATTTCAATATTTCTGTACAGATATATACATTTGCCATAAAATGGTCTTTTAGTTGAGTTTGGAAGAATCCAAACAAATGATTACTTCTGGTTTTGGGAGCAGTGATGTCTACTAAGGTGTGACAGCTTCTCCAGGTGCTCTGAAGAGGGAGTTCTACTGTTACCAAACTCAGCAAGAATGAATTAGTCTGGTTATATTTTCACATCTCTGAAAAGAATCAGTCCACAAAAATTTAAGCAAGCCTGTAAACTATTTTATAGAAGTGGTCACATGAAAGCATCAGACAAAACACATGACAAATTAAGCATGTTAAAGATAATTTCATTTTAAATACTGATTTATGAGATTACCCTCAATACTCAGATTTGAACCATTTATTTTTAAACCCAGCTATATGTGCATATACTTTTTTTTCATAAACACACAATGTGTCACCAATTTTCTTGATAGATACCTTATCTAAAGAAAATAATTAAAGG
Organism: Callipepla californica brunnescens; assembly: GCA_023055505.1. NCBI lineage: Eukaryota > Metazoa > Chordata > Aves > Galliformes > Odontophoridae > Callipepla > Callipepla californica. The sequence goes on along the minus strand of JALIRH010000001.1, from coordinate 109,546,758 downwards.
AGACAAGATAATACAAAGGAGAATAAGTTTCTTGAGTTAACTACTGTTTCTCTTTGCTATTATTAGTATATGAGAACAGTATGAAGTTCTACTGTGTCCTTATTTTCATTCACTTATACATGTTTGCATGTTCAAGACATATCCTAAGTAATCATAAGTTATTAGGTGTTCTTCAGCAAGGAGGGTAAAGAAGGAAACAAAACAAGTCATTTTTGGCAACAACACATATATTTAAAACTGGATCTCAAGGGCATTTCTGCCCCTCCTTCTCCCCCTCCCCCTCGGTGTGACAATGGGAGAGAATGAGAGCTACCACAAGCAGCTGAATTAGATGCATAAAGTGCTATCTAAAGCTCTGATAAAATTTTCAGAAGAACTTTCTGCCAGACAGTTCATTACAACAGATTAAATATTTCCTACTGGACATTATCTGACACTTTCAAGTAACACCATAAGAATGGGAATATCCAAACAAAAACAAATACAAAATCACTTTTATGGTACTCTCCAGGATTCTAAGTGCTGAGAAAACACTGTTCTTATTCATCATTAATTTGGGGAAAACATATTTTGTTGGGCATTTAAAAAAATTAACATACAGCACACTAAAAGAATTCACTTCAAAAGTTTAAAACAAACAGGCAGAACAATCTGGTCAGGAAGGAACTGAATGCATAGTATTTCCTGCAGGCACACAGGTTTCCATGACTTTGAGAATGTCAATAAGATCATCCAACAGACTTGACTTACAGTACAATACAATCAGAATTTTCAACAGAAAGCAACAAATGTGGCAGTGAGACTTTATTGTCTTCTCAATAATTCTGATAGTAAAATGCTCAAAACCCCATACATTATCACACCTTACCTTTGATGCCATACGCATGAACAATGCATTTTGATCCTCTGCTGTTCTCATCTTCTCATTTTTGACTAAATCCTGCAGGCTCATACTGTCATCATCCTGAAAATACCTTACTCTTTCTTTATCTACATGAGTTGTGACCTGGAAACAAACAATGAAAATAAATATTAACCTAGTGAGAAAGATCAAGTATGAAATTCAGACCCTGATAATTTCAACAAGTTTAAAGAATGAGGGATCAAGCTAAACATATCTGAAACAACTGGGCTTGCTGCTTTATTTAACCTAAGAAAATGAGAATTTTCCATTTTCTTTAGTTGTTTCAGTATGGCTAAGTAAAAACATAACCTATAGCTCTTATATACTCAGGCTGACAGAGCTTACCACTCAGGAAAGATGTAAAGCAATTCACTACAACAGCTGATCAGTTCCCAAAGATGGAATATTCCAAACAGTAATTTCCATTATTTACTGTAGTTGTTTTTTTTTTTAAACAAGCAACTGCAAACACTACTGAAAATTTGTATAAATGTGATACTTCTGCCATCTTAGAGTGCAAAAAGAAACAGTTTGTCCTTCAAAGCAGGAGTAAGCTAAATACTGAAGAAGGATATGGTAGGCAATGGTCATTAACCATATGCTAAAGGTGGCATTTTTCCAAAACAAAAACAGGACAGTAATAAACTGTTTATTTTTAAGGTAATAAATTTCTTATCTCTTGTACAGTTCACGCCGTCACTGCACTATGGCTAACTAATCTGTCTTACCAGTCAAGTACATAATAGAAATACTAGAAGCACTGAATGCTCCTCCAGCCTCAAGATCAAAGTAATAGTTTACTGATGGCAAGCAAATATCCAGACAGTAAAACACTGTTTCAGATTCCAAGATTCGCTCTGTCCCTCCAAACACTTTTCTATAAAGGTTAGGTCATAATTTTTATCATCAGCAGCAGTACTTTTTATCAGGAAGAAAGGGAAATTAATCACGGAGAATATTTTAGAAATTCAGCTCTGCTAAAATTTACTATTTAGAAACATTATGTAATATAAACTACTTAGCTAAGACACTATGATAATCGTTAAAAAAAAGAAGAAAAAACACCTGATAGTACACTTAAATAAGCCTAAAAATGGTCCCTAGGGAAATGTAAGTCTGAAAATAAACTTAATATATGCTTAATAAATATGTACTCTATCACTTAATTGCAATCATTATCTGAAGGGAACTTTTAACTACCTATCAACATTCTGATAAGACACTCACACGGATTATTGCACCCTAAATCCACAAAATCATTTTAGAATTACACTCCTCAATACTCACTTTTATAACACTTACCATCTGCCTCTTTCTCCGTCCTCCTTTAGGCTCCTGTGGTTCAGCTGATGCAGTCACAGGCCATGCCCTTCCACTTTGATCTGTTCTGACAAGGATCACTTGCTCATCTTCTTGATGCCTTGAAGCCTGTAACAGGTTTTAAGATACACTTTAAAACAGAGGATAAAAAACAAAAGAAACAGCTAATCCCAAATTAAATAAACATTTTAAACCCTAAAGATTAAAGAACAAATTATTTTCTTGTAGCATGTTTATTTTAATTACCAGAAGGTACTATTACATTACACACACAATGAAAATGAACAGGATATTGAAAATGTATCCGACTAGTCAAGTCCAGACTAAACATGTTTCTCTAAAAAGAATTAAACTTGTATTCTTGGCTCTTTTTCATAAAGCTTCACTCCCAAAAGGAACACAATGCTTCTGAATACTTCAGGAGAGAACACTGAATTAATTTATACAACCAACCCAATGGTGTACTCCTGAAAAACATGTGAAAAGCTCTAGCAATTTTCCACTTCTGCTAAGTTTTTTATGAGTGGTTTTGGTTTGGGCTTTTGTTTCTGGGGGTGGGTGTTGTTTGTTCTGTGTTTTTATTTATTGATTGGTTGGTCTGGGTTGGTTTTTTGTTTGTTCTTATTTTGGGGGGGTGGGGTGTTGAGTTTTTTTTAGGTTTTTTTAGGTGTTTTTTTTTAGATCAGACTTTCATTTACTGCCCACCTGGCACTGTAATATGGAAAGAATTTACAGAGTGGTCCTTACCATCAGACATAGACACAGAAGGTTAAAATCAAAACTACTGGTAATGTTGACTTGAATTCATCAGAACCAAGACACCAACTGCTGGTTTCAGCTCAATCTGTCAGCCAGCAACAGGAAAATAGACTGTGAAGTCTCTATCAGTCACATGAACACAGAGGAGACCCCTTCAAGTCTTATAGAAACACATTTCCAGATAACGTTAATTCTTTGTTGTACTGAACATTTTCAAAATTATGAAGCCAGTACCAAATATCTGCATCAAGGACTGATTTACAAATGAGGTCAAATCAGAAGGACTGGACTAAGCACCTTTATCCTGAAGTTTTATCCCTAGTTATCTTAGTTCATGTCAGCTGCTCATTAACGCTCTAAGAGACATAGATTTCATTCAGAAAAAAACCACATTACTTTATGAAAATATTCTGGAGGAAAATAATTAACTTATGTAGAAGATTCAACTTCAATGCAGCTCAAGGAGATTACAACTCCACCTCCTATAACTTGTCTACCCATCAAATAAAGAGGAAAGGAAGAAGAGGAGACCTGCAATATTTGTACAGGAATAAAAAAGAAGACAAGGAGGATTCATTTGGCTAGACTGACTTTATCAGCAAATCCAAAAAGGAAGCACTGTCATATAACTCAGTGTTGAAGGTACTCCTATAGAATCCAGTCCTCTAGACAAAATATCAGGCAGCTGAATGTATTCATTTCTCAAATGACTGTTTAAATATCTGACTGCAATTCAGCTATTGTAAACTCCATTTCTAGGTATTTACAGCTGTAACTTACCCTACTGGAGTCAGTTATCTAGACGCAAAAGACAAGAGGGCTGGATACACCTTCAGCCACTGCTGTAACCAGAAAAACTGACTTATCAATTCAAGAAGCTATCTCCCACCACCTAGGCTTCCATTTGGGATAGAAGCCACCACTCTGACAGCTGAGCTTCATGATGAAGTCTTGTCAAGAGACAGTTCTGCCCAACACTCTCCAACACTGGCACAACGGTACTTTCCCACCACATAGGGGTGCTCTCTGAATTCAAATAAAGACATAGGTACACAGAGATAGACAGAGAAGTACATTTATATATTAATAGAAGAAGAGGAAAGGCAAAAACTGTTCACCTGAAAAATAAGCACTAAACTTCCTGAAAAACAATAATAAAAAAATAAGAATAAAAATGTGAGAGCTTCTTGATTACAACAGACAACAAAGATGTTTAGGTAAGTCAGATGATTAAGTCAGAGCAAAAAGGGGGACATCACTAAATCTGGTGATATTAGGACAGCCGTTGTCAAGTCGTATAAACAACCTTATTAATCTCAATTTGAAGAGATTTTCCACTAACCAACTGATGTGTCTACTTTACATGTGCCGTTCCTCTCTAATGAAAGCCTGTCCCAGAAACCTCGATCAAATCAGAAAGTTCTGGAGATACTGAAGTATGCTGGCTCAAACAGCTCATATTTTACAGGAACAGGCTCACAAAGGTAGAAGCTATGGAGAAAAAATGTCTAGATAAACCACTGCTTCCCTTTTCTGTACCACCAGAGTCAGATCTCACTTTTGAGGTACAAATCAAGATATCCAACACTAATCTGGCTCTCAAATAAAATGATGTATTCAGAAAAGCACTTTGCATACACCACTACTTGTTCCATGTTTCAGTATCAGTTGTTACTTTTTCAGAACAGGTGTTTTCTCTCTTTCGGAAAGGACCAGGGAAGAAGAGTTGATCAACTGCAATAGGGGAAAAAGGTTATGCATTTCTGCACACAAAAAAAAAAAAAAAAAAAGACAAGAGGATGAAGAACTACAGAATGAGGGGAATAGAGCAGGATGTACTTCCAGATTAAATGGATGAGGGATGCAAAAGGAGTGTTCTGTGTACGACAAGCAGGTAACCACCATAAAGAAGTCAGATGAAGCCACCAGGGCAATAGATTTCAGCCAGCTCCTGTTTACACAACATGAGATGATGCTAAGGACAAACATTAAGGTGTAACACATACTGAAGTCAGCAACCACAGGGCTTTTTTGTTCAGACAGTCCTGACATAGGACACAGGGACTGACCATGGCATATTCAGAGTTAATATTCCAGAGAATAGGTGAAGGCACAAAAGATAGTAATCTTTAACTTAGAAGTAAAAATAAATAAGAAAAAGAGAAAGAAATGGTTAACTGCATTTAAAGGTGCATATTATAAGCCAGGATGAATCCAATAGATCAAATGTGCCAAGCATGATTACTTTGAAGATTAAAGCAATTATTAGAGGCAAAGACATTCTTCAGAAGTCAAACTCCTGACTAAAAATAACTTTGAAAAGTTT